>JAWZYV010004314.1:0-588542 GCA_038373885.1 Cheiracanthium punctorium
TAGCATTGAGACAAGATTGAGATAAAAAGTTATCTTAGAGCAGTGCATACCTAGGTACAGTAGGCAGGCAACAAAAGCGCTCTCTTCTCGGAGTCGATCACTATGTTTCTATATCATTTATTGAAATTTCTTTAGAATGACCATTTATTTATATTGGTTTCTGCCGTGAGATTTCATTATGCAAATGAAAAATATAATCATAGATATATACGTACTAAGAGCAGTTATTCAAAACAAGTAATTTACTCTTCTTACTGACTTGCACCCCGTTCACTCCCATCGCTGGAAGGACGCGAAAGGAACGATTTTCTCTTCTGCACTCGTCGTTGCTTCCCGGCGTGGGTCTTTGAGTGCTCCTGATGCGGACCAGCTTTTGTGCTCATCGCATTCTTGCATCGATGGAAGCGAACAGGTTTAATGTTTCCTTTATTGCTTCGCAATGGAAATCTTCGTTCCCTTTTAAGTGTCTCCTATGGCAGCAGAAGCGGATCCAGGGGAGGAGCCAAAAGCTTCAGCCCCCCCCCCCCAAAAAAAAAAAAAGATAATGGCTAAAATTCTGCTTTATTGTACAATTTAGATCGGTAAAATTAGCTTTATTCATAAATTAGCTCATCCCAAAAATTTTTACATTGGTGGTTTACAGTAAAATTTTGCTGAATTGTACATTTTGTTAGGCCAAGTAAGCTTTTATTAAATATTAGCCCCTCCCAAAAGAAATTTCTGTATCCGCCACTGGGCACATGCCTTTCCTGCCATACCCTAAATATTCCACTGTCTTTGGGGCAATCACAATTTAGTGATCTCTTCCTCGAGTAATGAACAGCTGTAAGATTTCTTCCAAGTTTAGCAAACTGAAAGGGGTGGGGGGTGTCTGTATTTATTTATTCGTATTCCTTAATGCATTACTTCCCCTCCCCCCCCCCCCCCCACCTTCTCCCTTATGTTCGTAATGTGCTGTTGTTAAGGGTCATTTAATAAGTTTAAAGCGGGGGCTGCCTGGAAGGTGCGCAAAAAGGCTCCTGGAACTTCATCCAGATAATGAACTGCACACTGAACTCGAAAAGTTCTTATCTAGTGTAGCAGGCGAGACAGTCATTTGAAGGGTGTTTTAGCTTTCCCATACAGAGCGAGCGCTATCAGGAAACGAGCAGGCTTAAATTATCAGAGGATGGTGCATACGTTGCTAGGCATTGTGGGAGCGACATTTGGGGTTGTTGTTCATGGGTTCCAAGCTTGGAATTAGATAAAATTCTCGGCAGTTGGCAAATGGAACAATAAATCCTAGCATGTAATATGTACTGCGCCTATTGGAACTTATTATCGTAGTTCAAAACTTTAAAAATCATTATCAATCTTGAAAATATTACCTAATGCATTCATCCAATTACACCTGTTTTCAAAATTTAAGCCATTAAAAATGTAAAATTGTGTTTTAAGCGTTACAAAAATTTTACGGTACTACAGACATTTAATGAATTACTATCCAAAAAAACTCCCTGTAGAAATTCTGTGATATACTAATTTTTTCTTTTTGATGCTTTGTCTAGATTTGCATTCCTTAAAATAGTTTTTCTCCATTCGCCATTTAAGGAAAGTGTATCTAATTTTACGCAGTATAATAAGATGAAAAATAATAAAAAACAAAATGCCTAAACCTAAAATAGATACGAAAAGAATTATTTTTGAAATCCAGATTTGGCCGACATTCCCGGTCGTATAATCAGCCAATCGATTTTTAGTCCGACAAATAAAGCCAGAGGACAGAAAATATTCTTGTTTAAGTCAAAATTTCCGCTCAATAAAAAGTCAGTTCAAGGCAAGTTTTACTTCATTTTGATTTTGTAGTGCTATTTCACTATTTTTAATAATGTCAAGTACTAGCTTACAGCTATGATTAAAAAAAAAAAAAAAAATTAAAACTGCTTCGTTTCTTGAACACAACTAATTTATCCAGGAACGTGTTAAAGAAGTCTCTTCAAGAACAGTTTGTATACTGTATTAAACTTATGCGAACTTAAAATTAAAAAAAAAAATAAAAATTCTTAAATACATGAAAGTGCGATACATTTATTTAGCAAAATATGGCAGTTTTAATGATTTTTTTTTTTTTTTCTGAAGTTCCATAATTTACACAAGTTTATTTATTTTTTACAGTTTATAGTACAATTTGTGAATATATGTGGTTAAAAAATTTACCTAACGTAATGCATGATTTGTTTTAGAATATTAGGTTATTTTTGTAAGTTTCAGAATTTTTTTAACCAGTCTTAATTTGCCATCAGCGGATCCTGAGAGGGCGGGAGGTGGATGGGTGGAGTGTTAGCGTGAGCACTGCATACTCCAGACGAATTAAGTTTAAACTATAAAAGATTGATTTAATTAGTAAATTCAAATGCATTTATAAAATAAAGGCGAAAAAAAGTTTTGTGCCTTCTCATTTAAAAAAAAAGTAGATCTACATCTGTTTGGTGCATGGCATAAAAAGCGATAATATCTCATGAACTACTGTTTTGAACGTTAAAACTCCTGATTGTGAAGGAATCATTGTGCTCTTTTGAATTTTCGTAGGCTTTTATGGAGCCTTTTATGGAAAAGAGATGTTAAATTGTACAACATGTTGGAGACATGTCTCCAACACTACGCAAGTGTGCATCATGGTGAGATTCCGGAAAAAGAGGGTCGTGAATTCCAAGTATTCAGAAATCCGTTGATATGTATTTTTAGTAGCATCTGACACATAAAATTAACAATACTTAAACAATCTTTCTAGAATGAGGGTTATAAATAAAAAGGAAACTGTCGGAAGTCTTGTGGAAGTTGGCTGAAAACATACTTTGTTATTTTCGTGTCTTGAGGTTAACCTTTTAGCATTTTATTCTTCTAATGCCTGAAGATCGTTAATTTTATAGTTAAGTCTCCTTCCTGTCGCCGAATGCATCAACCTGCATAAAAAGCGCACAGAGACCCTGAGTCATTTTCACACCAGTATAGAAGAAAAAATGGATGTACTGCCTAACTCTGAAAAAGTGCAGCCGTTACCACCGCCTGAATTAACCCTTTAACGCGCAGTGTTCCCGCTCTGGGAACACCAAATTCTGACGTTTTTACTGTTGCCAGTCACGAAGAATAGATTTGATTTCTATAAAAATAGTTGCGGGTGACAAACCTCCACGAGAATCCTTTACTTTATAGCACGTCCTTTCCCGTAAAAAAAATTGTCACGATTATTTTTAACAGCACTGACATCGGCTGAAAAATGGAAAAAATGCGAGAACAGCTGGATAGATTGCCCAATGCTGAAAAAAGGGCAGCCGTTGCCATCACTCGACTTAACTACCAGCAAGATGGCGACGATCGAAACGTTCATCGCGTGCCGCAGATCTAGAGACCTCTTTTTTGACGCAGCTGGCTGTGCTGGGCACAGCACTAGTAATGAAAGCGCTGTACTAATAGAAAAAGTGTTAAAGGAATCGTAGGTTGAATTTAAAAACTTAGGAATTCAGACTTAGTTTTTTTTTTTTTTTAAATCTTAATTCTTTCTTTTCTTTTTGAAAAGGCTGATTAATGTTCAAATGGGTAAGACACTGAACATTGTGCCAGTGCCTTGTCCACCCTGTAGATGGCAGAAGTGTGAAGGTCCAGGATTCTGATCTGCCTACTGCTCGGCTCTCGATCCAACGGTCTGGAGATTTGGGTGGTTTTCTCCCGATTTAACGTTGAATACATTAGAATATCTTCAACAGTCCTCTCCCGAGGTATTCTTTCCTTCGGCAGATAGTCTTAATGTGCTTTGATTTTACAAAACATATTTTTAAAGCGTATGGTCGTTAAAAAAAGTATTCAGAAGACTGCAGATTAATATATTATTGACTGAAATATTAGAAAAAAATTGATGATATTCATAATTTTATATCCTAATAATCTTTACTATACTGATTTTTTCCACTTTAATGTTTAAACTGTGTAAAAAGCTTACAAAAATTACCGTTGGCCATTATTAAGGTTTAGAATATAAAAGTTTGAAATCCAGCTTGTCATTGATTGTACACCATTTGTAATAAGAATCGTAGTAACAGCACAGATAAGTTTCGTTGCAATTTATTTGAAATAATGCAGACGGGCAGACTGGATAAATGGTAAACTCTTTTCAACTGAATGCCTGTTAAGACCCTTAACACCTTTTTCTCATGAATTCTGGATTGACAATGACGAGATCAATGGAATTGAGGACAAGCACATGTCAGTTATCCACTTTTCTTGTGTGTTCGAAGTTGTCTGTATTTGTTTACTTCACACGTCGTCTTTATCTGTTATTTTTGTAGATATTAAATCGCGTATTCGTCCTTATCCTTGAGCGTTTCATTGACCGCGCTGCTAAGGACGCCGGAGCTTTTCGAGGTCGTGCCTCGTATTGGTTTAAAGGATATCTCCTGTGGATTTAGCTGACTTGATTGCTTGAGTTGAATTTTGTTCCCCCTTTTTTTTTGGCTTGTCAAGATAAAAACTGTATTTCCATCGAGATATTGTTAATTTATCTTATCGCAAGTGGTAGTATACCCCCTTACGAATGAAACTCGTGTCCTAGGGGACCATCCACAAATGATGCCGTGCTTGGAGGGGGAGGGAAGGGGGTTCGTGAAGTTGTGACAGTTTGTGACTAGGGTAGGGCTTAGAAAGTAACCCAAGGAGGTCATTCCCCCTATAGGCCTTGGACTCTCGTTCAGTCAGTCGGCCTTAATCCACAAACAGTAAACAGCAAACGTCCTTGTAAAGGAGCTTAGAATGTTATGTACACTCTTTTCCACGAAGAGCATTCCTTTATAAACTTAACCCCCCCTTTTTTGGGGGGGGGGACACTGTCTTGCACACAGGACACATTTAATGTTTAAAACGAAGATCTGGCTGAAAATGAGTTAACTAAATGTGTGCGTCAAAAGTCACGAAAGAGGTGATAACTGTGAATTGTCATTAGTTTCCATTGATATATCACAGACCAAAGGTGGGTGATTGTACACTTATTTATAGAGTCAACGACAGGAGTTCTGGGAAACAGTGCAGGTTTGAGTTGGGCCCTCTGATCTACAGCCTTACCCCCTTCCCAACCCCCATATACACACATACACGCGGAAAATATTTAGCGGCCCTAGACAAAAAATAATTGCAGCTTTACAAATTTGTCTACTTACTAAATTGTGGATCTTGACCTGCCCCCCCCCCTCCCAACCCCAGCCTCAGTAAAACCTCGCTGCTGCTGCTGTTAATAATTAAGCAAATTTTTTAAATTTATTAAGATTTTAATGCAATTCGTTTCCATAATGTAAAAGCCCAGTTTGCCACCCAAGCACGGCTCTGCACACACACACACACACACACCAAAAAAAAAAAAAAACCTCCAGTCTTTTTACCTTGTAAAATTTTTGTAAACTGTGTAGAATTAGTACAATTACACATATACAAAATCTTACGTATGGTACAATTTCCATCGAATTCCGTGGTCCTAAAGCCCGGGCCCCGGGGAAAAGGCCCCTCCTGCCCCCCCCCATTACGCTTTCGGCGAGCCTGCGTATTTCTGAAATATAATCAATCTCAAGTGTCCGCCTTTATAATCTTCATAGAAACTCGAAAGAGACCCACCCCACTCTCTTCCTCTCTCGCCCTCTCTCTCAAAAAGAAAAAAAAGGCTAGAAAAGTCTTTGAAATAGTTATAGAAACTAATAAGCAAAGTTATTTACTACTATAACGCCTCCGTGACTATCATAGTACTCTGTACATTCATTAAGTTTTGTTTAAAATACACTAGCGTCGTTTAAACTCTCTTCAAACACATGCCGAAAAGTAATAATGGACATGATTCGACCTTGCAGAGATGAAAGCAGAGGATATTATTTATTCTAAGAACTATTAACCCTTTGAGGCGCAACCCTTTCCCAATGCTGAAAAAAGGGGCAGCCGTTGCCATCGCTCGACTTAACTACCAGCAAGATGGCGGACGATCGAAACGTTCATCGCGTGCCACAGATCTAGAGACCCTTTTTTGACGCAGCTGGCTGTGCGCACAGCCCCGAACTATTTGGGATCAAATGACCTTACGTCTATTCGTATTGACGGCTATTGGACCGCGGACGGACAGACTGATATACCAAAATGATAACCACTTTTCAGACTAGTTGTTAAAATTTCTTAAAACAATTATTAAAGAACCCACCTTTTATAAATAATATTTTGAAACATACAGTTGTGTGGGAATTGTTGCATAAAACAGCAATTAACTGAAAAGGCTTGAGTACTTAACCTATTTGCATCTTTAATATAGATAAGGATGTGTGATTAATTGCAGTCGGCTTGGGAAAAAAAATGACGTTTGTCATAATTCTGTTACTTCGACCAAGAATGGATTTGCCCTTCCTCAAAGTACGTATCTGAGAAGATTTAAAAGATTCTTCGAAAATAATCATGCATTTTGAAAAAAAAAAAAATCTGATGTGTCCAACACATGACTTCCTTGCACGTCCATTAGATCAAAAATATTTTCGACGCACTTCCTCTAAATTTATTTGTTTGAAAGAGATAAAATATCAATAATAGTAAGGTTTAGCAATTTCTAGCCAAATATTTCGATATCGCCAAGCTGAGTTCAATTTGAAAGATTTCCTTCTGACACTTTATTTGGCGATATTTCACCAAAAGCCGACAAACTTGAGATAGTCAGCGAGATTTTGGGGATAGCCAAAGTAGTCAGTGAGCACAGACCTTCAATGAATTGAATGCATCTATACACCTCAATGTATTCAAAGTCATTTGGCTCACCATGTAAATAAATTCTCAGTCGATTGCTGTCAAAAAAGATATTGAAAACAGTTAGATATTACAATAGTTCTAAATACAAAGTTAAAAAAATCTACGGGTTAAAGTTTTAGAGTTATACAAAATAGGAAATAATTTTTGGCGCCAAATTTGGCGATATTTCGGCGAAACTCGTCAATGTCGACGACATTTGGCGAGATTTTAAGCATAAACCAAACAATGACAGATTATCGCCAAATTTGGCGATATTTCGCCAAAACTCGCCAAGAACGATGACAAATGGCGATACTTTGGGCATGGACGAAATGACTGACTATCGCCAAATTTGGCGATATTTCGCCAAAACTCGCCAAGGTCGAGGACAGGCGGCGAGATTTTGGGCATGTACCAAACAATGACTGTCTACAGTTGTGTTATAATGAAGATGTCCATAGACATTAAGGTACTGAAATTCTTTTCGGTGGTCCTGTAAATAAACTCTCCAGTAGATTGGAACCAAAAATCGAGATGCACAACTAGATGTTACAACATTCTTATATATGAAATTTCATAATAGTTTTTGAGATTTGAGAGTTAAATATGCACACACGTACACCAAAGTCGCCAACTTGGGACTTTGGCATAGTTCTTGAGGGAGGCACGTGACCGTGGTCGGACCATTACCTAACTTATGTGGTAGGACGGTATTGTGCTTGAAATGGATGAATGCCCCTAAAATTGCTATTGACCGTAATGTATTGGAAATCTTTTGAGTGTTCCTGTAGCAGAACTATAAATGATAAAGACACTTTTTTTAATAGAGAAATTCATTTTCTAACTCTTTACAGCATATATCACTTCTGAGTCGTTTGAAATAGCCCAATACCTCTAAAAAACGCTTTGATGAATTTCGGCCCATAGAGCGTAATGTATTTCGAATCTTTTGGGCGGTCCTGTAGATAAACTATTCAGTCGAATGGAACCGAAAGGGGAGGTGCACTTCTAGATGTTACAACAATCTTAAATATAAAGTTTCAACATTCAACGCCTAACAGTTTTTGAGATATGCGAGTTTAATGAATTTCGGCCCAATTGAGTGTAATGTATTTCGAATGTTTTGGGCAGTCCTGTAGATAAACTATCCAGTCGAATGGAACCAAAAGGGGAGGTGCACAACTAGATGTTACAACTATCCAAAATATGAAGTTTCGACATTCTACGCCTAATAGCTTTTGAGTTAGGCGAGTTTAATGAATTTCGGCCCATAGAGCGTAATGTATTTCGAATCTTTTGGGCGGTCCTGTACATCAACTATCCATTCGATTGCCACCAAAAGGGGAGGTGCACCAACTAGATCATAGAACACAATCCTAAATATCAAATCCTCAACATTCTACGACCAATAGTTTTTGAGATATGCGAGTTACATACATACGTACGTACGTACAGACGGCATGGAAAAACTGGCCACAGTAGACTCGCCACTGGTCAAAATGAGTTGCAGACGCGTTAATATGATCGTGCATGCTAGCCTACGATGAGATGCATGGAAAAGAATTTTAAAATTCAATTTAGAGGTAGTCAAAATCGGTTTTTATGTCAAAATTTGGCCCCCAAAATTTTTCGGGATCACATTACTTCCTTATACTACGTACAAGGAAGTAAAAAATTAATTAATCTTTGGAAAGATAAATGTAAAAGTTTTTCCGAGATTTCAAATCACTGTGTTATGTGCTATTGATAATGGGTTTTGGTGGTGGCGTATTTTTGTATTCCACCGCTCAAGAATTTTTTTATCCCCCGCTTTTTGTCTGGATTGGACTGGTAATGACTTATTCTCCGAAAAGTCCTCATGAAATGTAAAATGATTCCTCAAATGTGGTTCCCCCCCGTTTTGCGTATTTTATTTCAGAACAGCTAAATTATTCTCAAAATCTATAGTTCGAAAACTCCCTTAAATACCATTTAGAGAAATTAAGTGTAAAATGAGAAAACTGCTCGAAATGTGCTTTATTTTTTTAATTACAAGTACAGTAAAATCTTTGAAGTTCAGCTAATGAAAGGTGTAAACATAATAGGGGCGCATTCCGTTTCTTTGAAAATCTTCCAATTTAAGATGTATCGAAGTTGGAAGGTTTCGCCATCCTGCTATTTAGTTACGCCGATCCTGGACTCACTGACTCTGAACGATTCCGGTTGAACCACTCGAAGATAAAACTTTTACCATCATTAATCCAAACAGATAATAAAAAAAAGTTATTGTCTAAAAAAATAGTAAAATCTACACCGTTACTACGATCCTCTTGAAATTTTTCGTAATTATGTATAAAAATAAAGAAAAAAATCTGCTCTACTTTAAAAATCTGAAAATCCACCTGTTCCCTCATCTGCAAGCGATTTTTTTTTTGTATTTTCAGCTCCATTCTATTTCCGAGAGTAAAGATAGTTGATCATTTGCGTGACAAAATTAAGTTTTCACAATTGACATTGAAGTCACGGTCATCAGGCTTTAAAGGGGAAAATCTGCGATTCCAATTCGGTTAGAATAGTTTTTCCAGGTTATCCAGCATAAGGTGTTCTTTTTCTTTTTTTTTTCACAAATAAAATGTTTTCTTTTACGTGAAGCATTGATATTAGAGGGGCTGTTTCCACAAAACGAAATCGTTCGAGTGCGAAAGTTTCCGCACGTTTCCAGAAGAGTATGAAATTCCATTTCGGTACATAATAAAAATTGTATATGAAGTGAAGTTAGTTGTTTTTAAGTGGGCGACGATTAAATAAATCGAGTTTAGACATATTTTTGTCCAATGTTTTTTCTAACGCGGTTGTAATTGCCTCCACAATGGGCTTTGTCTTCTAGTTTACAAGAACAATCCTGTGTCGGCAGAGCTGCAACTGGGGAGTGCAAACGGGGCACTTGCAACGGACGCCGTGCTATAAAGTGGGCTGCCAAAAATCAGTTACGGTTTCATACATAGATCTATGGTTTTGTGGGAAAGAGCTTAGTAATTAAGGTTTGCAGGTTGTGTGTTAAAACGCCTTGGGAGATTAACCCTTTGAGGAGCAACCCTTTCCCAATGCTGAAAAAAGGGCAGCCGTTGCTATCGCTCGACTTAACTACCAGCAAGATGGCGGACGATCGAAACGTTCATCGCGTGCCACAGATCTAGAGACCCTTTTTTGACGACCTTTTTTTTAAATCAGCATTGGGCAATCTATCTAGCTGTTCTCGCATTCTTCCATTTTTCAGCCGATGTCAGTGCAAAAAAGGGTCTAGATCTGTGGCACGCTATGAACGTTTCGATCGTCCGCCATCTTGCTGGTAGTTAAGTCGAGCGATGCCAACGGCTGCCCCTTTTTCAGCATTGGACAGTCTGTCCAGCTGTTCTTCGCATTCTTCCATTTTTCAGCAGATGTCAGTGCTGTTAAAAATAATCGTGACCGTTTTTTCATGGGAAATGACGTGCTAAAAATTAAAACATTCTCGTGGTGCTATGTCACCCGCAACTATTTTTATAGAAATTAAATCTATTCTCGACTGGCAACTGTCAAAACGTCAGAGTTTGGTGTTCCCAGAGCGGGATCACTGCGCCTTAAAGGGTTAACACTTTCAGGTGCGAGCTATTTCGACAGTTTCGCCATCCCCAAATAATAGCAGATCACCTCTGAGCTAGGGGAGGACCAGGCGCCTTTTCTAAAAATGAATATCGCTGTTCGTTCCTAAATGTTGCGACCGTCGACATACAGTTCTGAAAGGACATGGAATGTCTCAAGTATTGAGGACGCTGTTTTTATCTGGCGGATTTATTTCGCAGACTGCTTTAAGTAATCGAGCCGATCTGAAAGCGGATTGTATGAAAAGTAAATCTCTCCTCGAGAAAGGATCGTGTGATAGATCCCGCCCCGTTCTAGAGAATGAATGGGAAGAGGGGGAGGCCTCCCCCCCCCCTTGTTTTTTTCAAAGCAAAAAGGATTTTGCCGTGGGTGTTTAAATGTCTGCTCTCAGGTATTCGAGTTCATATCCAAGGCTAGAAACCATTATCGGAAGTTTTTGGTTAATTTTATACAAGTCTGTAGAATCGCAGAGGGGGGTGGGGGGAATGTTTACTGCTTGGATTTACTAACTGTATTTCTGAAACTTTTTTGAAAAAAGAAAAGTAATGCCACAGTTACTGGCACTGCAGCGGCATACTTATGTTAAAAAATTTTCGGCAGGGGGGATTGGGTGTCAACCCCTTCTACCGAAAAGTTTTTAACATATGTTAGTATGTTTTTCATTTTTTGCATAAAGCTTTTTAACGCAAAGACTATGGTCCCAAATGTTTCCGAAATTTAGAACTTTTGCAGAATTTTGTCAAATATTTTATATTAAAATGTAAATTTACAAATCTCTTATTTCAAATTTGTACTATACATTTAGAATTGCTTTCTACATAGTTGGAATTGCTTTGCTGCAAAGACATGAATGTTTGTATGCTGGCGAAAATTGCGAAACCTGGTAACCATTATGTTTATTTTTTTTAATTAATATCTTTTAAAATAATTCGATTATCCAAATTTAAGTCCGCTTATCGGGTTCCCGGAATTTTCCGAATCCTTGGACACCTTCGTCGAAACTCAAATCCCCACGGTTTCGGAGGAGAGCAGAACAAGCTTTTGACAGCGGCGGCCGTTACTTTTTCTTTTCTTTTTTTTAAATAGAGATAAACTTAATCTTTGTCAGATGACGTGAAAAGTTCATTGTATTCATCCTTATTAATATTTTCGGGAATGTCATCGTCATCTTTATTGACACTTTCTTTTAACCGTTAAAAGTCATCTACTGTTCCGTATAGTGCATAATATTCCACATTTTTCGAATGGAATTAACAATTATTTCTGGTTTTATTTCCCCTCATGCTGCAACAATCCACTGATTTCGGTTGGGGAAAATAGGATGCTTGTTGTACATCAGTAATTGCTTGAAAATAGTAAGACATATCCTAAATTTAGTTGTGCGTGTTATATGCCAGAGCGTGTTGTATGCGATAATTGAAAGAAGTTAACCAGAATTTTTTCCGGGTCTGCTTATTGCCGCACTGACTTTGTTTTATATTGGCTTTTCGATTTTCCAGCCCCGTGGGAGATTTTGAGCGACGGATTTCTTACACACAGGACTTCAGAGAATATTGGCCCACACTCGACGGCATATGCCGGTGGAGAGCGTGTGTGGGCCGGTTTTTCTTTCTTTATGTTTACTTACTTACCAAGTCCCAGGAAATACAACCCACTCCCCTCTTGAGATGTTCAAGGAGAACGTTTCTGCCCGTAAGTAGTTTTTGCGCCAGACAAGTACGTGCTGTCTGTTGCTAGAATTTTCTCTTTAGATTCCATATTTAATGTTATAGGTGTTGGTGTTAGGATTCGTTTTTTTTTTTTTTTTTTTTTTTTTTTTAAATCTTTGACGCTCGGTGGTTGTACCGTAATCACCTTGTTTCAGCGCTTTCACTGCTAGTCGCAAAAAAAAAAAAAAAAAAAAAAAAGTTTAATCCTTTGAGGCGCAACCCTTTCCCAATGACAGCTGGCTGTGCGGCACAGCCAGCTGTCGTCGAAAAGGGTCTCTAGATCTGTGGCACGCGATGAACGTTTCGATCGTCCGCCATCTTGCTGGTAGTTAAGCCGAGCGATGGCAACGGCTGCCCTTTTTTCAGCATGGGGCAATCTATCCAGCTGTTCTCGCATTCTTCCATTTTTCAGCATAAGCGTAAAGTTTTCAAAATTATTGGGGGGGCCGGGCCCCACAACCCCATATATTCACGTCAGTGGCGTAGCCAAGGGGGGGGGGTTAGGGGTGTCATAACCCCCCATGAGGAACTTTTTTTCCATACAAAATGTATATTTTTCACTCCCGTATCATACACCCGTATACATATATGTGAGTTGCAGAAATCGTAACTCCCCCATGAAAAATTTCTGGCTACGCCACTGATTCACGTACATATAACTTAGTAATAGCTGCCAACTACCATGGAATATATATAACCACTTTTTCTACATGATTTTTCGGCTTAAAATATAGCAAAATTTTTGTGCTGCACCTATGTAGGGTAAGTATCCATGTTAGTATCTTCCTACCATGTTATAAGTTAAAAATAGAAGCAGTGTAAAATATCCAAAGGAGGAAAAAAAAAAAAAAACATTTTCGATGAGAGAGTGCATTTTAGACACATCTGCACTTTTCTTTATTTCATACTTTACATCGCATAATCTGATTTTAATGAACCAGAGCCTGGCGAGGGCAGCTTATAGTAACATTGTGTGTTACGTGGCGTCACAATGAATACTAAATCATGATTGAAATCAAACGAAGAAAATTCTTAAAAGTCCAAGTAAAGGTTTTTTTAAACGTTTGTAAATGGCGTGAAATACTTTTTTTTTATGTTAGTATAAATTAATTTCCTGTATTGAGTGGTAAATTATTGGGTGGGCTCAGCCCCTATTCACAATTTATTGGGGGGGCTCGAGCCCCACGGGCCCATATAACTCTACGCCTATGTTTTTCAGCCGATGTCAGTGCTGTTAAAAAAGAATCGTGACAATTTTTTTTACGGGAAATGACGTGCAGTAAAGGAGCTCGTGAAGCTATGTCACCCGCAACTATTTGTATAGAAATCAAATCTATTCTTCGTGACTGGCAACAGTCAAAACGTCAGAGTTTGGTGTTCCCAGAGTGGGAACACTGCGCGTTAAAGGATTAAAGGTCCCATCGCCGAAAATGTGCAGCCGTTGCCATCGATCTATTTAACTATCAACAACATAGCGGTCGACTAAATTGCCAGATGGGCGATTCGATCAACCGCCATATTGTTGGTAGTTAAATGGATCGATGGCAAAGGCTGCACTTTTTCAGCGTTGGACAGTCTGTCCAGTTGGTCTTCTATATTGATGTGAAATGCTTGTGCATCAAATTGTTAAGCGAAAGGTGTAACAGTTGGGTGTCCAATCTGCGGTCCGCCTGTAATCCAAATTAAGCTTGTAGATTTAGCATTTTTGACATTAATTTCTTACAATCAAAGCATCTTTATAATTAAAATCAATGTTACTGCCATTCAGGGGCGTAGCCAGAAAATTTTCATGGGGGGGGGGGGTTACGACTACTACAACTCATATATATGTATACGTTTTTGTGATAATGTCGTGAAGAATATACATTTTGTATGGCAAAAAATTCCTCATGGGGGGGGGCTTATGATCCCCCTAACCCCCTAATGACTACATGCCTAATGACTAAACCCCCTAATGACTAAAACCTAAATGACTTACATGCAGTCGAACTCGCTTGTTAACGAGCGCGGTGGGACAGCGATATTTGCTTGTTTTAACCGAGTGCTCGTAAAAAACGGGTTTATGAAAAAGTAAAAATTCATTCATGCTTATATTTACTTACTTTATTATTATTATTTTGTGCAATACAAAAGACGTTTTTTGATTTTATTTGAACTGTCTTATTGTCTTTTTCTTGTATTGTTCTTTGGAGAAGACTCATGATCCCAAAATATCGTTATTTCAACCTCCTGGATTCGATAAAAGTTGGAAATTTTCTATGCAGTCTAAAGCTATTGAGTATATTGGGAGCGGCTGAGATTCTTCATATTCGTAGCTTTTATTGACTTCGGAATGTTTAAAGGAATTTGTTCGAGAAACGTTAGCCGAACTGGAGGTCAATAGAAATATTATAAACCACCAAAGTATTGCCATCTATAGCGAGCGTTTACTCCTTGAAATCGAGTTATGCTCCCGTATACTAACATTGTACCAACCAAGTACAGTAGAGTCTCGCTTATCCGACATAAAGGGTCCGGCACGATGTCGGATAAGCGAAAATGTCGGATAATAGAGAGGGGTCAAGGAAAAGCTTCTTAAACGTTAAGCTGCATTGTATCTTGGAACATAATACATGTATATGAATATTTTATAACTCAATACTATGTTATATTATATTCATGGTCTACAAATACAAGAAAACAATGCGAAAAGGAATTGAAAAAATGAACTTACAGTTACAGAATAATCTGTTGTCAGAATTTACGAGTGCCATATGTTACACTTAAATTTCAGTCCTTTGAGGATTTAAAGAAATTTTTTTATGGTAGTTTGTTTTCCTGATGGGTGCCGTTTCTTCGCTGCCAAATCTTCCCATCTTTGCAGCAACATCATGTAAATTCCTGTAGCTTCTTCTTATTGCTCAATGTGTAGAATTGCAGTCTCTAGCCTTAACTCAATTTGTCAATCATGTCTCTCCGTTCATTGATTTCTTGTATCACTGTAGACAGTAGCTTCCTGTGGTAATTCTTTGTAATCGTCGGACGAATTTTATTCGACGTCGCTTCACCCGATGTCGGATAAGCGAGACTCTACTGTACTTCCAATTCCCTCGTTAAATCCGGGTTCTTGTTAAGAAGGCTCGTATAAAATATAAACGAGTTCGATGGCATATTTTTACATGTATATATTTTTTGTTTCTTTTCTATATCTCAGTCATCCTTATTTGCACGCACTGGCGACTTCATCCTATGAATCCCGTCAATCACTGAGTCATCACTTTTTCTATGAATGTGGCTTTTTCTATACAGCGCATACTGAATAAATTTGAAGAAAACGCGGTCAAACTCTCACTTATCACGTCTAGAGATGCGATCCAAAAATTTCCTTAAGCTTCCATACTTTAATAAACCCGGAAATTTTCAGTGAACTTCTACGTTGTTGTGAGATTCACTGATTTTGGTGGTCAAGCGCTTACCACTGGTAGAAATAATTCGTTATGGCCCCAAATATGTCGTCGTGTGCCGATGTGGTCTAGGAAAGCTAAAATATTAGACAACTCTGTAGTATGAATAACGCTATATAAAGGATGCCCTCAAAAGGTGGTAAAGTGTTTTAATTCTTTATCCATTACAGGGTTCAGACAATGCTTAAAAACCGGAAAAAGTGCTTAGGTTTATTTTCTTTTTTAAGGACTTTAAAAAGTATCTAATATTTTACCCGTATCTTGAAAATTTCCCAACAGCAACAAGGTGCTTAGCAAGTGCTTAATTTACTCTGTAAGTGATCGCAAAATCATCCAGCATGAAATCCTCACCCTTTTCAAAGCAACACCTTGTGTTGCATCACACAGTGTCTGAGGACACGGAATTCTGTGCACCCCGCACCATTGAGCAACCACAGATGAGTTTCAAATGGAAATATTTGGAGAATTGATAGAGCAACAATATCGTTTTAACATGAATACGGTCGCGAACAGGTGTTACCATTACTTTAAGTCGTAGACTAATTCGTTAACCCTTTGAGGCGCAACCCTTTCCCAATGCTGAAAAAAGGGCAGTCGTAATCGCTCGACTTAACTACCAGCAAGATGGCGGACGATCGAAACGTTCATCGCGTGCCACAGATCTAGACCCTTTTTTTGACGCAGCTGGCTGTGGCACGCAATGAACGTTTCGGTCGTCCGCCATCTTGCTGGTAGTTAAGTCGAGCGATGGCAACGGCTGCCCTTTTTTCAGCATTGGAAAAGGGTTAAGCTTGGCCAAACTGGAAATTCAGTTCTCTAGATGTGAAATACCAATTTTATGCCCTGCTCCTCATTAAATATTCTTCTTCCAATAACGCTGTAGACCACTTGAAAGTTTTCGAGATGCCTTACCGGCAGTGCATCTTTTAAAATATTCTAGTTGGGGGGGAAAAAAAAATCCATAAGGACTGTCTAAGATCACTTGAGTCCAACAAACATAAAGTTAAATGTCAACTCTGCTCTAACTGAAAGTTATAGTCTTAAAAGTATGGGTGAATGAGGTCTGAAGGTTCACATGAGAGGTGATTTGTGGCGAGTTGTAAAAGCTTTATTGATATTCTCTCCTGGTCAAGCTGTAGTAGAGAGATTGTTTTCACTGAACAAGCATTTAGACAAGAAATCTTGCGGCTCGTTCAAATATCAGTCAGAACGCTATCTGTGACGATATAATGTAGTTGAAAAAACACTCAACTGAAAAAACACTCAAAATACTGGTGTTAAACGATAAAGTAATTAAAAAACTTTGTAAAAAACACACATAAGAAGTAAAAGGAAAAAGGATACGCGTTTCGTTCAAAAAGTAGTGTAGAAAAATTGAAAATTACAAAGCAGTTGAGAAATTCTGTTGCTGCTAGACGGAGGCATATGAATTCCCTAGATTGACCTGCAAAAATCGAGAATATCAGTTGCTAAGCAATCCTTTAAAAGGGGAAAAAAAAAAAAAAAAAAAAAAAAACGGAGAGGAAGACTTAAACAGAATTTGCTTTGAAAATGCAGCAAACTGAAACAGACATTGATCAATTGGAAAAAAACTGCAGATGAATTGGCTGCTAAAAAACGTTCTGGAAAGTATCAATTACTTTTTGAAATTGAATGAATTCAGAAAAAAAAAAAAAAAAAGTGGAAGGAGAAGAAACAGAACTTGGAAATATGTAAAAAAAAAAAAAAAAAAAAGAAAAGAGAAAAGAAAGGTACTTAAAAATTAAGACTTTTTTTAATAGATCGTCCTTCGCATATGTTAAATTTTATTTCATCTAACTCAATCCAAATAAATAAACTATAGGTTTTCTATTGAATGAGTTTTTACGTGTTAAGTGCTGAACAAATAAATTACAAGCTATTATATACAAAAGAATGAGCAGCAAATCCTCGCGCATTGGGTAATTTTCTTTAAATCTGTAGAGTTAAGTAGCAATCATTAAATATTCTCGGTGCTTAAAAAGTCCTTAATTTTATTTTCTTTGTTATGAGTCTAAACCATGTATTAGAAATAAATAGGCCATGCCAATTGAGAAAATGTTCAAAATAAGGTCGGAAATAAGACTCCACTAAGAAAAAATTCTTATCGTTAATTTTCAAAAAGTGACACTTTTTAAATTTGTATACGAGCCCCGTATAAAAAATTTCCCAATCAGTAAAATGTGCCTCATACACTAATGAGGTGATATACAAAATTTCAGCCTTTAATCACAGAGTCTCAAAGATGATCAGGGGGCTATGCACGATTTTTAATGCAAACGCTTATTGTTGGGAGTGTAAAAAAAAATTATTTTCTTTCGTAATTTCTGTACGATCCCATAAATGCGACCATCCTACGTGATTTCTTCCCTGCGAGAGCCATTGAAAAGAGGTTTAAGTTAGCAAATTTTTAGTCTTCATATCTCTGAGACTTTTTAAAATATAATTCTCAAATTTTATACATCACAGCGCTAGTTTATGGGGTATATGTTTCTAATTGTTTTTTTTGTTTTTTTTTGTTTTTTTTTTGGGAGGTCGTATGAAAATTTAAAAAAGTGTAACTTTGAAAATTAACGAGAGTATTTTTTCTTAACGGAGTCCTATCTCCGACCTATTTGGAACATTTTTTCAATTTATACACTGTCCAGCAGTAGCGTAGCCACGGGGGGGTGGGGTTTGGGTTTGTAACCTACACCCACCCACACATTTATTATACAAAATGTATTTTCTTCACTCTTTAATTACACACACGTACATGGCTCGCGCTAGACTTCAAAATCTGCGAGTCATGTTGACTCGTAGTCAATAAAAGTGAGAGTCAATTTTTGAAAACTGCGAGTCAAACTCAAAAAACTAGGTTTTTTTTTTTTAAATCTAAGAAAGAGAAAATAAAGACGTTCCTTTTTTCTCACGTAATTATTAATTTTCACCTACATATTGATTTCTCCACAATGCACGATTAATATAAACTACATTACTGACATGAGTAGCATAACTGTCCGGCTGAAATTTTGCGAGTCAAATTTGACTCGCAGTTTCAAAAAGTGAGATTCAATTTTTTCAAAAAATATCGATTTACGCGTAAAATGCGAGTACGCGCGAGCCGTGCCACGTATACATACATATAGTATGAGTTGCAGTAGTAGTAGCCCCCAATGAAAAATTCCTCACTACGCCACTGTTGCCCAGCTATCTCTAGTAAATAGAGTTAAAGCCCGTTACCATCTTTTTGGGATACCCTGCCTGAAGAGATTGAAAAATATATCAAGTTACGTGGATGTCGATTACAGATCATTATTGCACATTTAACCCTTTGAGGCGCAACCCTTTCCCAATGCTGAAAAAAGGGCAGCCGTTGCCATCGCTCGACTTAACTACCAGCAAGATGGCGGACGATCGAAACGTTCATCGCGTGCCACAGATCAAGAGACCCTTTTTTGACGACAGCTGGCTGTCCATCTTGCTGGTAGTCGAGCGATGGCAACGGCTGTACAGCCAGCTGTCGTCAAAAAAAGGGTCTCTCGATCTGTGGCACGCGATGAACGTTTCGATCGTCCGCCATCTTGCTGATAGTTAAGTCGAGCGATGGCAACGGCTGCCCTTTTTTCAGCATTGGGCAATCTGTCCAGCTGTTCACGCGTTCTTAGATGTCAGTGCTGTTAAAAATAATCGTGACCATTTTTTTACGGGAAATGAACGTGCTAAAAAGTAGAGGATTCTCGTGGAGCTATGTCAATCGCAACTATTTTTATAGAAATCCAATCTATTCTTCGTGACTGGCAACAGTCAATACGTCAGAGTTTGGTGTTCCCAGAGCGGGATTACTGCACGTTATTAACGACGACTTGTTAGAGAATAATGCTTTAATCAAGCTGAACATTAACGTATTGAATGGTCACCAACCTAAGTAAGTTTTGTAAGTATTAAACTTGCAAATTTTAATACTTAACGAAACTTCCTCGTAAGTTAGTTTTAAGTTTTACCAGAAGCATAAAGCTCTTATTCATAACTAATTTATATTTAGACAAGCCGAGTACCCGTTCTTCGTACGGGAGAAAACAGACATTTTCTTCTTCTTCTTCCTTTTTTTTTTTAACCACACGAAATCGAACTTCACTCGTAACCTAACGTTTGCATCACACTAGCTAACCAAAAGGGTGGGGTGGGGGGAATCCGCTTTACTTTTCTTTCTTGAACTGTTCAGAGTTCTACCTGCTGCAGACTAAACTGTTTACGTATTACCCCGTCGATTATATTCATATTGAGTAAATTGTGTAAGAACATACACACCTAGTATAGAATAGAGAACATTAATGATTGATGTATAGAGTTGTGATTCTTTTTTTTTTTTTTTTTTTGTTTAATTGGCTCTGGTAGCCTATCGGTCCGTAGCTGATTCATGTGCGCGGCTTTTCAGCTCCGCTTAACGGTGTTATTCGAAAAAATCATGTGATTTTGGTACATAATTACAAATAAACTAATTATGCTAGGCACTTCAAAATTTTGAAACTCTCTCTTTACAAGCTGTATTACATACTACGAAGACAGGTCAATCTGTATCAGTTTCAAAACTTTTAGAAAAAAATCTTAAAAATCGGAAATTTTCGCAAAGCGTGTCACTCTTCGAAAAATCTTGCAGCTCAGATCCATGTTTAAGAATTTTTTCTGAAAATTTCACAAAAGCCACAGCGTTTTCGCTTATCGCAGTGTGTAAAACAGCTTATGAAGAACCATCTGGAATTTTTTGGAGACCATGGTGCTATTAGTTTATTTCAATTTGTGTACCAATGCTAAAAACAGAGTTCTTTTTTTTCGAAGAACAGCCTTAAAGGTTGCACGTAACTATAAGTGCCCCAGTGTTAAGACAAACACTTTCATTGTCTTCCGCTGATCGGTGCGTCATTTCGAATTCTACCCCTGTGTACATGCACTGATAGGACGGCCTGTTTTTCTTCGACGGCACTGTATTTAGGGCTTTTGCCGGCTGCTCGTGCCACCTCTCTCCGCTATCGGTGCGTTTGTTTTCGCTGGTATCTCTCCTTACGGAAACCCTACGACTTCCTTTGATCCCGCCGATCTCCATTCTGTGAAAGCTGAATAAGGAGTATTTTCGTGTGCTTTTTTTATTTTACTCCCAACCTATTCTGCCATCTGCAACTGCAATGGGTGTCAACGGGAAAACGCACAAGGGCGTCTATGCCTGTTCCGCTACACGGTGTTATGTATATTGGAACAGGCCTCGCATGCGTTGTTTGCAGTCGGCCGCGTAGTCGCTGTTTCCTGTATGTTCCGAAGGTGAAGGAACGCCTTTTACCGCTGAGGGAAAACGTCCAAAAGTGATAACGTACGTTGGTTTATCGCTGTTGTGCACATTCCGCATTCCCGGGCTCCAAATTTGGACTGTTTTCTGGCTATTAACCCTTTGAAGACACAGGGTCACTGTGACACAGCCAGCTGTGCCAAAAAATGGTATCTTGTCTTGATCTGATTCGATCGACCGCCATCTTGCTGGTAGTTAAATCGAGCGATGGCAACGGCTGCCCTTACTTCAGCCTTGGGAAATGGTAGCGCTTCAAAGGGTTAGCATTGCTGCCGTGACCTGTCAGCGCGGTCCTAGTTCCATTGTAGGTATTTGGAATGTAAGTAGGTACGGCCATCAACGGACGATCTCTGTAATTATTTTAGTTTCTTATTAAAGATCAAATGACAGCTGATGGAGGAGAGACGATTTTGTAAATGATAAGCGTTTATACAAATAAAATATTAATACAGTATAGTATAGGTGAAAGTAAAATATGAACATTTATATCTATGATAGCACTTTTTTAGAATTTAGTTGTGTAGATACAGATAGCAGAGAATTGGTTTTGTGTATTTTACTGTTTCAATATTTTGTGTTTTTTATTCGTGCATTTTTCTGATGTTAGAAAGACTGCATGATAATTTTTCTGGTAAATATATATTAACTTAGATATCTCTCGTTTATATTAAAACAGGACTATTAAAAAATATATATACAATGCGTGGGTTTGTTTAGTAGAAAATTTAAGACAAATAGTGTGTTTCTAAATAGAAAAAATGACAAATAAGAATTGGAAAACTTTTTTTTACAAACAGCTTACTCCATTTTTAACGAATCGTTTAATTCCATCGATCTGCTATTTTCCTTGGTTCTCTTTCCCTCCACCCAAACATTTCTTTATAAAGATTTAAAAAAATAATTTATTCGAATAAGTCTAGTTTCCTGCATATTTTTAAAAGTTTAACCCACAAATAGATTTTTTAATTTTATTTTATATTTTAAATTGTGGAGTAGGATTGCAGATGCCAACTAACTCCATTACCCAATCCAAAAGTGTTCCGAAAATCCTCAAAAACATCTGCAGACAGAGAACTCTTATTCCATTATATGCTAAGCTGTGCAGCCCGCTTTTCAATGGAAGGACTCCAAAACTTGGCCCAGTATAGTAGATAGTTTGGGGGGGAAATGCTCTTGAAGAGGTTTTTCTCTGCAAGCTGTCATCTATCAACTGTATAATCAGTTTGTGCAGGAAATCGTGGGAACGGTTCTTTTTTCCCCCGATGGTTTTGCCAAGAGGTCTTCACGACTGAAACCCTTCCTTGCTTTTTCCAGGGGCTGTGATGAGGCTTTTGTACTGCGGAGCGTACGGCCTAATGCATTCATTGATTTGCCGCAGCCTATCCTCTTTCTCAGCTCAGATAGGAGCTATATATATATATGGTTCGGTCACTGAATTTCGGGGAACGCGAGATTTCTGTTTATCCCTTTGAAGCGCAACTGTTTCCCAATGCCGAAAAAGTGCAGCCGTTGTCATCACTCAATTGAACTACCAGCAGCATGGCGGGTGCCACAGAACTAAGGAACATTTTTGACACGTCAGCTCTGTGGCACGCAATGGGCGATTCGATCGACCGCCATGTTGCTTGTAGTTAAATCGAGTGATGGCAACGGCTGCACTTTTTCGGCATTGGACAGTCTATCCAGTTTTTCTTCTATATCGATGTATATCATCATCCCGTTCTCAGCAGATGCAGGTACTGATAAAAAATAATTCGGACATCCATTAAAAAAATAATCGATAATTTTTACGGGAAATGATGTGCTAAATAGAAAAAAAGATTCTCGTGAAACTATGTCCTCCTTAAGTATTTTGTTAAAACCAGATTTATTCTTCGTGAATCGGAGCAGTCAAGTATCAGAGTTGCGTCCTCACGGCGGCGTGAGAGCTGGGTGTCTGGAACGTTTTAAATTGTGAGAATAATGTGATGTGCGTTAGGCGTATCCCCCTACACTTTCGTGTGGGTTATACGAGCTGACAGTATACTAGACAACTAGACCGTCCGGCTGTAATAACAGGGTTGGGGAATATCGCAAGTATTGGCTCAAAGCCTGGAAAATTTGAAAATGAGACTCGAGCCTGAATAATACTTTGTTTATCTTAAATGTGGAATGCTCCATATGTTACCTTAGAATCTATCCAAATGTCGCCCTGATTGATGGCTTTGGGCGAAATATAGAAAAATTTGGCGTGGCGCCAAAAATAATAGAACCCACCTATCGATATCGCCAAACTCTGTTATCTAATGGGAATTAAGATTCTTAAAATGCCCACTAATTAACCAATTTTACATGTAACCTTAAGCAAACTCCGATTGTTTAACTTGTAGAACATTAATTTTAGATTACGAAACCTTAGAATAGCTGATTCGCCCTGTATTCTGTAACTAAAATTTGTTGCTTTGTTTGTTTTGTGTAGAAAGCCTAAAGTATAAAATTGATAGTTACCATTATCCACACACCTGGCTGATGTAAAGTGAATGCGCATTAGAACCCCTTATAAAGTCATTCGCTCATGACGGATAGCCCTTCTGTAGCTTTGCCTTAACCAACACACCCTCAAATCGGGCTAATTTAACACTAGACGAACAAACAAGAATGATAAAGGCACAATTATGAAATTCCTGTGTTATGGTTATTATTGCTTTGTTATTATAGCAATAAAAATTTCATAAAATAGACCATTACCCAATTATATTGTAGGATTAGATAGTTATGGTTCGGTTATGCCTATTGTATCTATCCTCACAACGGGCCATAAACATTGAAAGCGGGCTTGATATTAGCATTGCAAAGGGTTAATGATTTTGTATTGATATAGAGGTTGTAAATTATATGCGCTTTGCAACAACATTCAATTTACTGGGATCGGATATAACTGTCTGGTTACCCGAAGCTTTTATAAAAAATAAAAAATCTGTTTAGAATGATGATCTGTCATTAAAGCAACTTTCTAAACATCTGGCAAAAGGCAAAAATAAACACGGATAACTCACTGCATTAAGCTGAGTGAGTCCACGTGAAAAGATGTCTTGCGTGTTTTCCTGTAAAACATGCTTTACCCCGTCTTTCATTGAGCATGTTTTTCAGTTTCATTTAATGACGACTAGTGGCGTAATCTAGTTATTAATTCTTTGAAGCGCGGTGGTTGCACAGTGAAACCACATTATTTTAGCGCTTTCAATGCTAGTTGCAAAAAAATATGGTTAAATGGTCCCAACGCTGAAAAAGTGCATCCGTTGCCTTCGATCCATTTAACTACGAATAACATAGTGGTCGATTGAATAGCCCATCTGGCGCCACAGGACTAAAGAAGTTTTCTGACACAACTGGCGCAACGGATGCACTTTTTCAGCGTTGGACAGTTTATCCAGTCGGTCTTCTATATTGATGTGAATCAGTTTGATTGTATTGATTGTGCTTCAAAGGGTTAAGGAAGAAGGAGGCATGAGAATCAGATTTATATAATACGAGCCAGATCTTCTTCGAAATTGACCACAGTTTAGTAACAATTAATTATTGACAGTAGTACTTTGACTGCAACAAACACTCAACAGAAAAAAACGGTGTTTGAAAGATTAAAAAAAAAATTAAAACTTTGTAAGATAACATGCATAAAAATTTTAGTTCCATTTTTATAGTGAAGCGATGTTTCTATTATATCCATGATCCCAACTCTCCTGATGCCTGATACTTGCAGGCTGTTAAAAGGTTGAATTATTTTTAATTTAAATATTATTTTAAAGTTATTTAAGTCGGTTTATTACTATCGCATGTATGTGTTAGTAATGGAATCTTGTAATTCCATTTTCACCCACTTCCGGACATCCAATTAACTTAAAATTTTGCATACATTCAAAGAATATGATAACAATTTCGTAATGTTAAAAATGGTGTACTTGTCATTTATAGTTCTTTTACAGAAGCACGCAAAAGAGTTCCAGTACATTACTCTGTATGGTAAATTATTGTTTAAAGCATTTCAGAGACATCCATTTATTTCAAACAAAATAAAATTGATACTATATATTAATGATTACAAAATAAGGCCTTCCAGCGAAAATACTGTATGTAGCATTTAGGTTTTTTGTTTTTTATTACAGGAGCACACAAAAAATTCCAATATATTACAGTCTACCACACTTTAGAGACGTTGTTTTCCTGAAGACCGATTTATTGATTTTCTTTCATTTTTCTAACTTGTTCAGTTCATGTTCGTACATCAATTTTCAATTATAATTCCCTTTCAAAGAATTTAATGTTTGTAATTAGTCATGTCTTGACACAACTGCATTCAGAGTTTACCATTTAAAAAATAACTGGACTAATTTTTAATTACAATTTTAAAATTTCCGTCACATATCACCCCGAGTTAATAAGATGCGATTTAAAAATCTCGTCACAAGCGAGACAATTTCGCAATTTTTGAGCTTTTGCATCGCTTGAATTAACCTCCTGGTCAGTGACTCGCTGAAATTTTCGACACCGCTTAACTTGTGTTGCGATATTTACGTAATCTACTCTGTACGCAATACATAGTTTTCTCATTATGATATAGGAACAGAACAAGATTTTTGTGGTTCTTAATTACGCCCCTGAGACTGATTGCCATCTTCTGAAAATGGCTTACATCTCTTGGCAGTCGTATCCAATTGTATTTTTCAAGATAGCACTTTTTTTGGCATTGTGTTTGGATTTTGTGTTTTCCAGATTCTTGTGATCCCTGTTCATTGTTAAGTGACGTAGTATATCATTTTAGCGTCATGTCGCCTCCGGGACGTCTTAGTACTGACGTCATACAAATCATCTGCGATTCACGCATCGAACTGGCGAAAAACCTCGGGGTAATTTTAATTTCTGCAATCAGCATTCGTGTGTATCAATCAGCTTTGTCATTTTGTTTTTATTTTCAAATCTGAAATTAAGCACATTTATAAAATTATAAAAATATTTATTACCAGCATCTTAGAAAAAAATATATAGTGGAATAAATAATAAAAACTATTGTAGGAGAAAAACTTATTTTCCTTGTTCAAGACTTCTTTCAATAAATATACTTTCAAGTTACATTAAAATAGAATAACAATGCATTAGAAACCTCATAAATTTAGAAGCCCACGAAATTTTTAATTACTAAAACATGTCATTTGAGAAGGGTGTTGATAAGGTTATTCCATCCAATCCACTAAATGCGGTTACCCAATTCGCAAACGTGGAATTTCTTGCAGGTTGTATCAGTGTGAAAGTAATCCGTTTGTGCGTTTTTGTTCTGGTCGAAATGATCCCCCAGATTCGGATTAGATGGGAATAGTTTAATATTAAATTTAATTGCAATTGTAATTTTGGCATCATCGACATCCCAGTCCGATGTGTTTGAGTTCTGTAGTCTATTTCCGTTGGTTATCTAGAAAATAAATACTTTTTTCAACAAAAGCTAATCAAAATAGAAATGAAGTTCTTATGAAACAAATAATATTTTATCGAATTGGTATGTTACGTTCATATCTTCTTTAGAGTAGGCATATTCTTAGATGTAAACGTATGCCCACATCATGTTTATGCGTTTATTTACCGATGTGATAAATCAGACTTTTTATTTGGTGCCGTTTGTGATTTTTGTTCTAATTCTTTTTCGGAATGTTAACTAATTTAGCCGTGCATTAACTTCTAATAACAGCCTGGGAAGTAATCGTTTTTGAGATACAAAATACACGTTTACAATATTATATTTGAAGTATTGTTTGGTTAACAGTGTAATGTGAAATCAGATTCCCCGTACCCGTACAGTTTACGGAACGCTGTTGACGTCATTTGGTTTTAGATTCCTTTTATATCGATATGTGTTAATAAATTATAAATCTTTAATAAGCAATTGATATCTGGCACAGCATATTATATAGGGATGCACCGAATACCATATTTTGCCAAATAACGAATACTGAATATTCGGCCGAATACCGAATAGTTGGTTAAAATTTATTGAACGCATTAAACTTCAATTGCAATGATTAATTTAATTAGTTTTTTTTTAAACAATATTTCATACTGTGTAAAACTTCAAAAATTAAAATGCTGTAAAATTTAATATCCTTTATATATTATTATAGGGATGCACCGATTATTCGGTTGGTATTCGGTATACTGCCAATTGGGCAGACAAACCGAATATTCGGTTCGGCCGAATACTTAAATATTCGGCAACCGAATAGTAAAGAAATTTAAGTATTCACCAATCGGTAAACAAATACATATTTTTTATATCATGAATGAAAGATATAGTATAGTACCATAGATCTAAATTTATTCAAGCTGTTACTTACTATATCACATGTGAATAAGCATTAGAAACTCTTAGAAAGCCCTCCTACTGAGGCACCTCCTTCCGTGGATATTAATGGCAATATTTTGGAATTATTGATGTGTTTTGAAGACAAAAATAATTTTTAAAGTGCTCTTTTGTTTTCAAAGGTTCTTTTTTTTTCTTGAATATTGCTTTTAATAACAAAGTAATGTTTAATTTTCATCATTAGTTACTGTAATGCGCAGATACTATTATTATTAGATTGCAGTGGTGTAGCCAAGGGGGGGATAAGAGGGGTCATAACCCCCCCCCTCCCTTCCCATGAAGAATTTTTTGCAATACAAAATGTATATTCTTCACCCCCTTATCACACTCACGTATACATGTATGTGAATTGCAGTAGTCATACCCACCCCACCCCCCATGAACATTTTCTGGCTACGCCACTGTAGATTGAAACTAAAATTGGATTCACGGATTGGGACGGCGTGAGGGTTACGGTTCCAATACGTTGCAGTGATCTGACGTGTATTGGATGTGTATCACACTGTCTATACTGTAGTGAACATTAGATGACTAAAGCTGACCTAGAATCGAAAAGCTCATATCACACATTGCGCAAAGAATTCGATAGTTGAGTCTATGAATTCTATGGACAGCTTTGATAGACACGGCTGTACGTAAAGATAAATGCCCGTACTTTGTGCAGTAGTTATATGTTCCAGTACAAACCAGTGATAGATCCCCAAACATATTGTTAAAGGATAACATTATGTTTGTATTATACACTTTAACCTGGTAAAATGAGCATTTTCAAATTAGCCCCCCCCCCCACCACAAAAAAAAAAAATAATAATAATAAATCTGGATCCGCCACTGGTACAAACGTATTCAATTCTGTATCATTAAATTTTATTTTTATTGCTGATAACTACGTCTTTTAGAAAATAGAGACTTCTCATTGCTGTTTTTCCTTTGTTATTTAACAAGTTACGAAAGTTGAATTCCAGCTATCAAAATATTTCTACATTTTAAGCAATCCCCCCCTCCCCCCCACCACCGCCACTAGCAGCAGCACCGCACACACATACACACACAAAAAAAGTAACTGGTTTTTATGGAATAAAAAATAAGTGAACCATTTGAAAATGATTTTTAATATTTTTTCTTTTAATTGTAACACCTGTATCTTGAACACCTTAACACGGTACATTTAGGCACCTCGTCCAAATTTTTCTTATTTGTGGGTCGCTCTTTCTTTTCAACCCAAGTGTGTCTTTGTTATTAGTGTGTCTATTAACCATTTTACGTGAGCAGTTGATCTCCCCCCACCAAACTGGGGTAGATGAAGTCGACGTGCAATCGCAAAGCCTCGTCCTGGCTTATCATGTAGAACAGTTATTGCATCTCCCCGAATTTCGTAGTTATTTCGCGGCTGTGACCGATAAATGGTATTTTTTTTTTTTCTACACTCTTCTCTGCGCAGTAAAAGATTTTTATTGACTGCTGGTCCCAAATATCGTCTCTGGGCTGTATGGATCAGATATCAAGGAAAATATTGTGCTGAAAATCGATCGATGCGACTTTTTCTTTTTAATAAGTCTACAGGGTTGAAAGATTCTGTCTGAGGATAAGTTTCTGGAGCAGTGTTTTTTGAGATAGATAACAACATTAAATGGCAAAACATTTTCGGAGATTGCCGTCCTAGGCTCGCTTCCCCGAAGAAAAAAAGTTAAAAGAGGAACATCTTTTAGCCGCTTTTTCTGTGAGATTAGGAGCTGCATGATGGTGCTTTTGTGCCATAAATTGTATGATGCAATTAAGCTCTGAGAGATAATTTGAGGCTTGCACGAGTAACTATGCTAACTAGTAGCGTTGACTAATACTCTGCGGGATAGGAAACTCCAATAAATTTCAGTGAACATATTTAAAGAACGCCTGTGCTAAGATATCAATAAATAAAGTTCGCTTTCTGATATTCTTTTAGGAACACTCAAGTTTTATAAATTTATTTTGATTATGCAGAATAATTTAAATTTGGTAAGGGAATGGTCGCAAGGACACTCGTCACAAATCTTAATTATTTTTTCTAAAACTAAGAAAACGCTACTGCATTTGTATTTTTTTAAATAAACAATGAACTTGTATCCTACGCGGTTAAAAAAAAAAGAATTGGCACATAAATTTTGTAGCAAAATTGGCTAAGATTCATTTTAGAAAAAAATATACATATAAAATATTGTTGCAGAAAACTGCTTGTTTCCTGAGTTCGTCGTTCTGAAGTCCAGTAGGAGTAGAAAGTTCTAGTAAAGATTCCACTTGTCGGGATGGAACACACACTTTATTGCTTCTTCATGGAACAATCAGCTGTACAAAATTCACAAGCTCAATTAGCCAGTATAACGTGCTAGTATAACAATCCGCTTAATACAGAAGCTTTCACAAATGCTGTATTCCTCGCACAAAATAACACACTTCTACTGGCAAAAATTCAGTGGAAATATACGAGGGATTTCGTAGACAGTCCCTCAAGACTCAGCAGTGAAGAACTTGCACACAGCACTTTAAAAAAGACAAGCGAAAATACAGCTTCTGTACCACAATACAATTCACAGCGTAATATAGCGAACACACTCAGCGAATTAACTCAAACTGGGGGAAACCGCCGCTTTTATAGTCTACAACGAACACCGTGGAAGATTCCAGAGAGAACCATCCGTGGAATGTACTGGAAAAAGCTCGATTTTGATTGCGTAATAGAAGAGTAATATTAGGCTATTATGCATGCAAATGCAGGAAAATTAGCTTTAGAAGCTCCATTGGGAAAATTGCGCCAAATGACCGAAATGTCGCCAAGCTTGGAGACTTGGCTAAATATCGCCAAAAATAAGTCTCAAAAGTGAGGTTACCGAAGTCCTAGGACCAATATTTCTCGAGATTTCTAGAAAAAGCTATACAAATCAATAGGGAAACCCAAAACTCCTTATCTTGCTTTCTAGTTGACCGATTTTGATACAACAAAAGCAAAATTTAACTATTTGATGCGTATAATACGAATTTTAAACCCCAGAACAGCGGGTTGACCCCAAAATTCATAACATTATTCATTTTTTAAAAAATGTTTTATAATTCTTCTATCTGGATTGTATAGCTTGTGAAAAAACATTTTGCCTTTCTTCCCTTTGTTTAGAACACGAAGTTAGTTTAGAACCTACAAGAACAATAAAAGAGACAGGGTTTTGAATGTCCGCCGTTGAAGTGAATTTTTTTTTTTTTGGGGGGGGGGGGGTAAAGTAATTGATCATGCACTTTTGATCAACCTTTTACAATGGACTATACCGCAAGAGCACGCTAACGCTGTGCCATAGCCAGACATTCAAAGATACCCGCTGAAAACCAACGATGGGCACAGAAGGGGAATCTTGTTTGCAGCGATGAGAGCAAACAAGTACGTAGAACTGTTACAGTATTTTTCTTTTAAATCAATGCCTGTGGAACTTAAATTCATAAGTGTTTCTCTTTTTTTTTTCTTTTTTCGCCTGTAAAAGAGTCATGAAAGTTAAATCTTCCACCTATTATCGACGGTGTAAATTTTTTTTTTTTTGTTTGTTGTTGTTTGTAATCTTCAGTATCTTGTCGCAGAAAGTCTGCTGAATTGCGGGGGGCTGTACGCTGGAAAGGCCGGAGTGAGTAGAAGCTTCAAGTAACCAGTCCATTTGACAAAACAAACTTTATGTTCAGGAACTCGATAAACAAACAATCTGCTGGGCACAATTCACAGGAATTAACGAGCTATAACTAAGACAGGCAATCGATCTGGGTGACTTTCTCAAATACTGAAATTAGCATTCGGTAAAATCGTCCCACTGGTCAAAAATTCACTGGAATACTCGAGCAGAACTTTTGCTCCACAGAATACAACAATACACAACAGAATTCACAAATAGCTTTCCAAGTGCGCTTCGAAAAACAAGCGAAAGCAACGCCGCTTCTCACAGCAAAATAACGCAGAACGATATGGCTCTCTGCAGCAGACAATTCAAAATTGAGTGGGTGACCTGACCTGTTCTGTCGTATTTATACCTTCAGCTCGTGTCTCGAACATTTCACGTCTTACGTTAAGTAACATTTTCAAGAGATTTCCATTTAAGGAATATTCGTTATTTATCCCGTAAACCGGTTGCGCAATACTAACGCTATACAGGTAAACAAACATTACAGGTCCCACTAAATAAAATCTTGTCAAATGTTGCCAAGCTTGACGAATTTTTCATGAAACATCGCTAAATTTGGCTCTATTTCGCCACAAATAATTCTCCAAACTAGCTAATGTATATTGCCCATATTAGGCGAGAAACTGCCAAAACCAGTGTTATCATAAGAGAAACGTAGATTCTTATCTTGTGTTCTAGTTAACTGATTTGAAAGCAAAAAATGCAAATTTTATTTTTTTGACCCGTAGAATGCGAGTTTTAGACAAAATTAAAGCACAGACGAGCACATCCCCCGATATTATAGTAATAATATATTGTATATTTATTTCGCTTTGTTTGAAACAGATAAACATTGGTAAAATGCACTTTAAGTCTCGGCTCCCGGTAAAAGTTAATTATCGAAAACCTTTTGTTTGCCCATGTAAAAGAAACATAAATGCTATACTACAATGATTCAACACTGTTACTGAGGTGGTACTTTGACAGAACTCAACTTGCTATGGGCTAGTAAATAGATTTGATAGATTTATAACTGAACTAACCTGGAAGGCAACCCCCCCCCCCCCCCACTGATACTATTGTCTTATCATAAAACATGAAATTCGCAAAAATATATAAAATTTTTACTTTTAAAAGCTTGAACAAATCCTTAAATTTAATAAATTCTTTTAGTGTGTCGTCCCCTAAAAATAACGTGCTTCACATGTGTATTTTGAAGTAGAAGCTTTGACCTCCTAATTATGATACCGTGAAAGCCATTATTATTTATACTCTCATCGTCATTCTTGCCTTATTAATGGTCGATAATTTGCAATGGCATGAAACGAATGCATATAATTAAAATGCTATAAAACCGATTTTATTAAAACTTGCATAATGACAGAAATTATAATTGAAGCCTTTGAAAAATAGTTCTAAATTTGCATCTGAAGTGCAATGACATCTTCAAAGATTAAGATGTTACGAGAAAAATAACATAAAAATGAAGGAATTGAATTGGTGTTTTCAATTGCCATTATTGCATGACTTTTATTTGTAGGCATTTAGTTATAATGAATTTTTAAAAGGAAATATTATTTAAGTATTGTCTTTAGGAATTTGTCTTGTATGTATTGTTTTAGTTATTACACTGGTTTTATAATATCGCTCAGTGAAAATAATGCACTATAATTTATGTTGTTCTTCTTTAATGTGTAATGTAATGTTTGGAATATTATCAAAAATTATTGCTTTAAGATTTTATTAAATTTTTTAAGGCGTGTTCTCATTTATAGCCGCGAATTTACCATATAATATGGTATCCACGTTACTAGTTTAAGAGAAAATGAACAAAAGTACAAAACCTTAAAAAAGCAAATTAAAATCTGAAACACTTTCATATTTTAAATACGCACTAAAGTGCTATATATTAAAAGCATATCATTATCCATGCGTCGTCCTTATTTTTTTTTCCTTATTCCATTAAGTTGGAAAGTTTATCATTATTCATGAGTGTGCCGTATTTTCCTTCCTTATTCCATAAAACACTTCTTTGGAATCTAAATCTATTTTAAAATCGACTACTAAAACTGTTTTACAATCTTAGTCAAGCATAGTCTAACAACACTTCACCATAGTAAATACTGTTTGGAAAGTGTATCATAATCCATGAGCGTGTCGTATTTTTGTTCCCGGTACCATAAAATACTTCGTTGGAATTGAAATCTATATTAAAATCACCTACCAAAACTGTTTTACATTCTTGGCGCCAAACGTGGAGATAAATCATTAAAAATTGCAAACCCTGGCAACTTTGAACATTTTATTCTCCACCTCCCTCCTCCCGCGCTATGCACCGTTTTGACACACTTTAAAGTGCCTCGCCCTAACAAATCGTGTAGTCAAGTTATTTAATAACACTCAAGTGCTTTAAAAAAATAAAGCATTAAAAGTACAAAAACATAAATACTACTACTTAAAAAAAAGAAAGAAACAGAATAACACAACTTTTTTTTTAATGTATGAAAATGGAAAACTCACACAAATAAAAAGAAATGGAAAAAAAAAAAAGAGAGGGTGAAGATAGACTGGCACATACTACAACCGCTTCCAAGCAGAATGAATGCAAGTTATGGAAGAATCGTCGTTCACTAGACGCTTCATGTGCTGGGTAAAGAATTTAAGAAATGACGAAGTCTGAGTGCACTAGATCGTAGCCTTAGAAATGGAAAACGATAACAGAAGCAATGACAGACAATAGATGGCAGTATTCCAGTAATGACAGACAATAGATGATTTTGAAAATTCCCTTTAAGAAAAACATATCTTTCATGCTCTCTGAGCCTAAATTTTGGATTCCTTTGATGTATTGGTTTATTATTTACGTTTTCAGTATTAATAGCAGAACTGCAGGCAATCATTGATTATAGACATTCTGTGTTTAGTTTCAAGCCGTGTGTTTTAAAATCCTCCAGAGCACATTGCCTTGGAGGAAATCTACTATCGGTGCAGTGTTCATAATTCAATTTTGCAAATATTTGGGGGTATCGATGAAACTATATCGATTATTTGATGCCCCTATACAATTGTACACGCCGATTCACATTACCTTCATCTCTTCTCATATTGGACTACTGCATTTTCGTGGATTATTAAGCAGTTTATGCACTGTATTTGTCTGTGCATCGATTATTGCAGTGTTTTAGAATCGGAAATGGGTGTTTTCAATTTCCCATTTGTTATATGCTTGTTGGAGATCGCTTTGTTAAAAATTTTGTTCTTCTTTTTCCCTTTTTACTTGATATTTTCCATTTCGGAAATTTATTCTTTGAATTGTTTTTTCAAACACTGTAAAATCTAATCCAATTATTAGGAAATTCTGAAAGATGCGCTATCAAGAAATCCCATGATAACTACATGATTTTATTTTAATAGGAATATTTTATTCGTTAATCTGATAAATTTGTAATAATGAACCTCGTTGTAATGATATTTTACTGTATTTCAAGAATTCTCAAAGAATTTTGAACAGAATTTGAAAATTAGCATTCATTTTACTGGGGAAGAAGGAAAAAAAAATTGTTAGGGAGTATCAATTTAAATTTCTAAATTCCTAAACTAATGTCATCGTTTATTAATACAACTTAAATGCTATTGTGAAGAGAAAAAATTCATTGGGGTAACGCGATGAAGAAAATATCTAGAACAATCTGCTAATGTACTTAATTTTATACATAAAATAAATAATCAAACTCAAATGCAGTTTGATAATAAAATAAAGAGGCGTGATGGTTTTCTGTTTATTCATTTTTAAAATTTTAACTACAAATATTGCTGCAGAAAGAAAATACACAGATATGTGTGAAGAACGTGAATTGTTAAGAAGTTTTCTTTTTGCTTGTAAATAAAATTATTTTTTGTTTACAACGGAGGGGTGCAAAATCCTTTTAATAGACCATATTGCATAGGATAGAGTAATTAAGATATCCGATTTAGTTGGACCTTGAAAGAGCTGCACAGGGATAGGGAACCACCGACTAACATATTTGACAGAAAGGTAGGATTATAAATATACATAAATCTGTGGGTAGCTGAAAATAATTTCGATGTGTATAAGTCATCGATTTATAAACCGCTTATTTTGCATTGCTAGTACTGATAAAAACTCATTTTATTGATGTACTACTATTCTGTAAATAGTTCGTGAATATAAAAGAGTGAATTAAACAAAGTTTAAGACATTCTCAGATCTCTGTGGCCCAGACAATTTTTTTTTTTTCGTTAACTGTTAATTGGAGCATTAGTAGAATAATTTGCAAACGATACTTTCACCTTTTGTCCGACCATTCCCTTACATTTAGGTCAAAGGCATATTCTAACCCACCTCCCCCCTCTTAACTCTCTGTTTAATGAACATTTTTATTATAGCCTATCGAAAATGTTTGTATTATCCTAATACTAATGTATTTGAAAATTTGCCCTTGCGTCGCCTGCTGCTACTATTAACTGTCATTTGTCAAACCGGAGCTTTCTTATCTTTTGATCACATGGTAGTATTTGAATAAAAACTATCCTACATAGTTATGCTGATCTTTCACTCTGTGACGATTCCGGTTGAACCAGTCCAAAATAAAACTCTTACCACCATTACTCCAAAAAAATATTAAAAAGTTAAGCTCAAAAACGTAATAAATGTACACTTTGCATGATCCGTTTCGAATTTTTCATAATTACGTATAAAAATATAGAAAATAATCTGCGCTACTTTAAAAATCTAAAAATCCACTCCTTTCCTTATTTTTAAACGATTTTTTGCTGTTTTCAGCTGTATTTTATTTCCGAGAGTAAAAAAAGTGAAGGGTCAGTCCATGTGAAATCATCCAGAAAAAATAAAATTTGTTGCTCGATATTTTTGATACTTTTTATATTTTGCCAGTTTATTAACCAGTATATTGGGAGTTCGAAACAAGTGTTCAAAAAAATTTAGGACCTTAGGATTTTTTTTGGTGGCTAGTTTTAGGTGGCAACACAAGGGATTTTTGATGAAAATAGAGGTTCACAGAAAACCTCATAACTTTTTTATTTTTAAGAATTTTTTAATTATTTAAAAATCGTTATAATCAGAAGGAAATAATCTAAATTTTTGCTAATTAGTACTTTTTTCTAAAACTTGAACTAAAGTTACTGAAAATACACTGTAAAAATTTCACTTGTCAATGAAGAAAATGGCGTTTTTGACATGAAAATTTCAATAGAAGGACAATCATGGCCATTTTGTAAAAAATTGCTAAGTTTGCAGTTAAATAATTAACAAGGGACTGAATAAATAATTTAATTTGAGGTAACAGAAAAAAAAAAAAAAAATCTTAAATTTCATCTTTTAGCTTTCCACTAATATTATAAGTACGCCCAGTCTTTGTTGTAAAGAGGGCATTGTTGTAAGCTTTCGAAAACCCAAACTGTATCTTTTTTTTGACATTTTAAATGATGTTCTAGGTCCACATTTGTGAAAAAAATGGATTGCGAGGTCATTGTTTTCTTCGTTTATGTCCAAAACTCTTCCCATCCACCACTCTTTTTCATACATGCATGCAACATAGTCTTTCTTTTGAAATGATAAGGAAGTTTCACATATTTTTGAGACACTATGATCATCATATTGTTGGCATATAGATGTTACAAAGCATCTGATTGTGATATCCCCTGGTACCAGAAATTCTGTCGCAGAACTGAAATCTTTTGTTTGGTGTTTTCTCATTTTCTTGTACTTCCTCTGCTGAAACATAGGAATAAGTAATTCCCAAATTTTTTTCTGAGCAGCAGTCAAACAAGTCTTTTGGAGTTAAAATTTGGCTAATGTACGGTCTCTATAAGGATAGTCTTGTGAGTTCGCTTTTCGTGGTTCCCCCCTATTCCATCGCAAGCATTTTTTCCGTGTACAGAGGCAAAGAAATTCCATTCTGCTTTCATTCCAAAGTCATTGATATGAGAGCTGACATTTACAAAATTCTTTTCAGCCTTATAATTTTTTATTATTACAGTGTTAACACTGTCTAAAGCTGCATCATTTATCAATGTATATGACTCAGGATCATATGCTGAATCATACTCTCATGGTTTTTCATCAGATTTTTGAACAAAAATTTTAATTGCACAATTGGGACACAAAGATTTACCAGCGATTAAGTCAACAGGAAAATTTGTTGTCTTGGAGAGGTGTTCAAAAAGAATTTTCTCAATCCATTTTTAACAGGCTTTTTATAAATGCATAATGGATAGCAACATTTCTTTCCAAAAATGTGGTGAACTTAACAAGATATTTATACTTATGATAGTGACAAATAGTGTATTTCTTTGGCGGCTCTTAAGTTTAAGCAGAGTCTAATCTTCATTTGACAAATCACTAATCATAACCACTTCCTTAGGCACATTTTGATGGTCTTGTTTATGACACTGTTCACAAGTGAAAACACCAACAAAGCAATTCATTCTAAAAATCAAAGTATAAAATACACAGCTGTACTATTTTAGAACACAATCTTGCCCTTCTTAAAGCAGAACCTCAAACTCTCTGACTACAGAGGTAAATTAGGACAATTAGAACGTTAAGAACATAAAATTATAGAATAAAATAAAAATGAGATATTTTGTGTTCTTGCTAGTGAATGGAAAGCAAATGGAAAAACTTCCTAGAGCGAAAAACATTGCTGACTCATAAGTAAGCTGAATAAGGTACAATTTTTTTAAACGTAATGCTAAAGAGGTTAAAACTTAAATGATAAAAGTAAGAGATGCACTGTTTGTCCTAAACGTAATGCTAAAGAGGTTAAAACTTAAATGATAAAAATAAGAGATGTACTGTTTGTCCTAATGTATAATTTGCTTATTTTGTTTTCAGGAACAAGTAGTCCAAAAAAAAGTTTTTAATTTTTTTATAGGCATGTTAAAAGTTTATCTAAATATTTTAATGTTTAACAACCGTTTTGCGATTGTCTTACTCAAACAGCATTTTAGTGAATCTTGATATAAAGACAAATATATTTCTTGAATTATTTTACCTTTAACCTTACCCCCTTTTTTAAATATTGTTCTTTATCATTTCAAAAGAATGAACTATGCTGCATGCATTTATGAAAAAGAGTGGTGGATTGGAAAAGTTTTGGACACAAACGAAGAAAACAATGACTTCTCAATATATTTTTTTCATACATGTGGACCTAGAACATCATTTAAAATGCCAAAAAATGATACAGTTTGGGTTTCAGTAAGGAAAGTGCTTCGAAAGCTTACCACCTCTAGAATTTACGACAATGACTGGATGTACTTATAATATGTGAAAAGCTGAAAGATGAAATTTCAGATTTTTTTTTTTTTTTTCTGTTACCTCAAATTAAATTATTTATTTCAAACAGACACAGGGAAAGGCATATACCATCGCTAAAAGTTATACAGATTTTATGAAAATTATAAACAGAATTTATTTTTTACTGAAGAGACTGTTCTTGGCTGCAATAATGCCTGTTAATAAGTGTGATTTCGACATCACTTTTGAGACCCTGTATCTCTGAAAGCAACCTGATATCACTCATGAAATTTATATCACCTACTTCTACATATAAGAGGACTTTCCTGTCAGAATTTCATAATTTTTCATTCAGTCCCTTTTTAATTATTTAACTGCAAACTTAGTAATTTTTTACAAAATGGCCATGTTTGACTAATTATATTTAAAAAGGAATAGCTTCTAATTACTCATACTTTCCCTGAGAGCAGTACTCTATTGTATCTATTTAGGAATGCAATTATTAAGGTGAGTCTTATTTCCTTCTATTGAAATTTTTATGTCAAAAATGATATTTTCTTCATTGACAAATGAAATTTTTACAATGTATTTTCAGTAACTTCTTCAAGTTGTAGAAAAAAGTACTAATTAGCAAAAATTTAGATAATTTCCTTCTGATTATAACGATTTTTAAATAATTAAAAAACTCTTAAAAATAAAAAAGTTATGAGGTTTTCTGTGAACCTCTATTTTCATCAAAAATCCCTCGTGTTGCCACCTAAACCTGGCCACCAAAAAAAATCCTAAGGGCCTAAATTTTTTTGAACACTTGTTTTGAACTCCTAATATACTGGTTAATTAATTGACAAAAAATAAAAAGGTTAAAAAATATCGAGCAACAGGGTCTGGATGATTTCACATGGACTGACCCTGAATCATTTGCGTGACAAAATTAGTTGTTGCAAGTGAGAATAACGTTATACTGAAATCACTGTGATCAAGGTTTGAAGGAAAAATTGCGATTACAATTCGTTTAAAATAGTTTTTCTAGATTACCTAATTCTTTTTTTTCATACATAAAATGATTTCGTCTGCACGAACTATTGTTATAAAAGGGGGAGTTTCCAGCGAAACGAAATCTTTCGAATGCGAAAAGTTTTCGCACCTTTCTAGAAAAAATGCAATTCCGATTTCGGTATATAATAAAAATTGAATGTGAAGTTATTTATTTTAAGTGAACGAAGATTAAATATGTAGAGAGGACATATTTTTGCCGAATATTTTTTCTAGCAACTGATTGAAATTGCCTGCACAGCTGGCTTCAGGGTTGTTAAAAACCCGGGTTTTTTCAGAAAAAAACCAATCAACCCACTGGGTTTTTTCAGGGTTTTGGGGTTTTTTTCAGAATATTTGAAAAAAGATTTGCTTATTACTAAATACAACTTCAAGCAACTAATTGATTACAAAAATCAATTATAGATAAAAAATGGTTAAATTAATAGTAACAGCCAATTACAGTTATATTAATCATACATGAAAAAACGTATAAACCAATAATAGTAACGACCTCAATCATGGTTTGCTTAGATAAATTGACTATTATTAATAATTTTAACAGTAATATACTAGTGCTTAATTAGAACTTTTTAAACTAATGATTTTTTTATGATTAATTATCCTTATTCATTTTAATACAGATAGAATAAAAATTTTCTCAAGAAAGTTTTTATGCCTATGTGAAGTATAGGTTGTGGTGAAATTTTTAAAAAACCCAGTTGGGTTTTTTCAAGTTGGTTTTTTTCGGGTTGGGCAAAATCATAAGAACCCTGGATGGCTTTGACTTCTAGTTTTAGAATATACTAGCAGCCTCCGTCGACCAGTTGGTTCGCCTTCTTAATAAATCTTGTGTTTCTCACCAGCTCCCTTGGCACTGAAATATCTCAGTTCTGAATGTAATTTAAAATTAAAATGGTTACAAACAGGGGCGGCCCTAGGGTAAGTGGCGCCCCCTGCTAACGTAAAAAAGACGCCCCCTTGTATGCTCTACTTAGTTTTTGAGTTCGACATGACGCCCTCTTCGAAGCCGGCGCCCCGATTCTATGATTACCTTGCTTACCGTGTCGGGCCGCCCCTAGTTACAAAAATAAGATGGTTTAATCATAAAAACCTACAAAAAGGTACAAATTATTTCGTCCTGTATTAATTCTGAAGAGCTTCTAGCTATATCGACCGTTATCAAAAAACGGAAAGGGGGGGTGGAAGTAAGAAAATCTGAAACACTTGCAGATTTTAAATACGCTCTAAAGTGCTATATATGAAAAGCGTATCATCTCCATGCGTCTTCCTTATTTTCTTTCCTTATTCCATTAAGTTGGAAAGTGTATCATTATTCATGAGAGTGATTAAACAAAATTGATATTTCTAACATCCTTTTTCTGGATGTAATACAATAGAAATAAAATGGGGAAAAAGACGCACAGAAAAATGCATAAGTCGAACTGAAAGAAAGTTTCAAAAACTTATTTTGTGTTTGTTTGTGTAACATTTATTTCGGATTTGTGTGCTTGGCCTGAAGGCCGCTTATAAATCCACGTCAGAAGGAAAAACATTATTCAGGTGATTTTATTTATTAAAAACTGCGTATTCTGCGTATTTTATTTATATAAAACTGCGTAAAAGATAAGTTTGCTCTATCTGTCGACGGCTTCGTAAAAAAAAAAAAGCTCAATTGTATTTTTTTTCTTACTTACTTACTTTTTTTTTTGGATAAAAGAAAAAAAAGTTTTTTTGCATATTATATGAACAGTGTTTTTTTCTGCGCGATAAAATGTAGCCTGTTTGTTAATCCAAGACTTTAACTGTCTTTTTCCAAATTTCATCCAAATTCGTTAAACTGTTTCAGCGTGAAAGAGTAACAACATACAAACATTGACATTTATAATATTAGTAGGATAAGCAAAACTTAACAGTAATATATATAAGTAAAATATAAGTATTTTATTTTTCTGTTTTGAATTGACGTAGACTTACTTTGTCAATGTGTCACTAATGTTTCATATATTCATTTGTAGGTGAGGAATATCACCCAGTCATTTTGTTTTGTTTCACCTTGCTGTTTGTTACATGTAAGTTTTCAATTTTTATATACATTTTTATAGATTGATGTACTATGTTGTTACGTATTATTTCCGCTACATACATCAATATAAAGAGAAACATGGAAAGAAAAAAGTTAAATTATCAGAAGGTCGTGATTTTAATGTGATATTAATGGGCAGTAATAGCAGTCACCATCTCGTTGTCACTTTTCCCATTCTTAAAAATCTTCTGAACCCCCCCTCTTTTTTTTTCATTTTGTGTATAAATTGTATTTTAATATTTTATTAACTGTAATAATCCATTCTTCCGAAGTAATTATTAATTTTTACATTTTTTATGTTAATTAAATTTAGTAATGTACCGAGTAGCAGTTTGGTCGAGAACGTTTTAGGCCGTTTATGAAAACATTCAGAATGTCTCATTACTAGCTGCATTAGACTCTTAAAAATAATGTATCAACAAAAGCTCTAGAGTTGGGGTGGGGAGGAATTGCTGTTTTTGTCAGGTTTCAAAACATTTTGATGTGTGTGTGTGTATATATATATATTTACAGTTTGAATGACACAGCTCTTATGAAAATATACTCTGTTTTGTCCAGTACTTGTGTGTGTGTGGCGTTATTATTGTAATTTTAAAAAAGAGACATTCTATGCTTTTTTAAGAAAGAAGAAAGAAAATAAATAAACAAACAGCGAAAATTGCTGGTTGAGGAAAAAAGAAAAAGGATTATTCAGTAAGATTAATGAAAGTAAGGGTTTGAATAAATAATCGCCGTTTTAAAAGATAAATTTGTATTTTCAAACTGAAATCAGCTTACTGAATATTGTAAAGTGGCAATCGCAACATTTATATACAGTAATAATGTCAATATTTATATGTAGTAGGCCGATCATGAGCAGGCCGTAAGATTTAGCCCCAGAGTTTAAGTAGGCCTTACATCTCACGTCTCTTTTAACTCAGCTTATACTCAATCAGCTTTACTGTTTCGGCAGTGGACATCGAAAAAAACAAACTAACGAATGTTTCAGGATTAAGCTGCTAATCCGAACCATTGGTTGCTCAATGTAATCCGGACCTAAAATGAATGCCCGCCACACAATACAAAATAAACTTAGAGGTAAGCAACATAAAACACGCACCATGAAAGCAGCATAAGGATATGGGTGTAACGAGCGTATCCAAGCATTCGCGCAGTCGGCAACAAATGAAAAAAAGAGGGGGGGGGGGTGCATGTTCGTTTAATTATCGGGCGCACGGCAGGCAACAAGGGCGGAACTAGGCCGGAGCAGTGATCCGGAGATGGAGCTCCTTTGAAGACTAGTCTATAAGTCATTTTAATCTGAGTATTATATCACACGCCTCTCCCTCAACTCCGCATCTTCACAAATCTTGGAAGAATCTTGATGTCCACGATACAAACTGGATCGATTTATATTTTGGGGAGTGAGTATTAAACTCATGCTGAAATTCTTTGGAGAGAAAAGCCTCGTCGGAACTAAAGGCATGCACTAGAGTCATGAGCACTTTGGCAGTGGCGCACGCACAATTTTAGTTTAGGGGGACTGGGGCTACAAATACTGCTGAATTTCGTTGTGGTGATTTCGATTATAGTTACAACTCTCTTATAACGCGAAAGTATTCCGTGCCACACAGTCAACATTACTCGTTACGTTACTGAGTCATAAATAATTATCTCACCTTTTCAGTGACGTTGTAACAGAGTTTAATTAGAATTCATACATTAACGCTAAGTATTTTTTTAAATCGACGCCTTTTTTAAGTAAAAAAAAAAAATTAAATGAAGAGAATTTTAAATGTTTAAAGCTTTTCAGATCTAACCTCCAGCTTTTTTTGGGGGGGGAGGGGGGGCGCTTTAGCCCCCATAGCCCTCTCCGTGGGTGCTCCTATGCACTTCGGATTTTAGTTTAATGGGAGGGGGGTTACAAATACAGTTGAACTCAATTATAGTCACCTCGTTTATTCTAGCAACTGTCACATAACGTCAAAATATTCTTTCTCGCTGAAATCACTCTTCCACAGAACAGAAGCTTGGTTATAGCGTCATGAATAATCTGGCCCTTTCAATGACGTTGGGTGATTCTACGAAGGTAAATACAAGCACACATCCCAACTTAAAGTTATCTCTCTATTCTAAAAAAAAGTAAAGGCCGCTGCCGCTGGCGCTGTCAGAGCTTGTTGACCTATCTTCTCCTAAACCGTGGGGATTTGAGTTTCGACTAAGGTGCCCACAGATTCGAAAAATTCCGAGGAACCTGCTAAGCTGACTTGAATTTCGAAAATCGAATTATTTTAGAAGATATTAATAAAAAACTGAAAAAATAAACCGAATGGTTGCCAGATTTGGCATAAAATCATTCATTCCTTTGCAACAAAGCGTTTCCAAGTACCTAGAATCGCGTGAAATTTACAAGCATGAGTGAGAATTACGCCCATTTTATGCCAAAATAAAAACTATATGAAATAAGTAACTCAAAATGTGGTACACGAAATTGACAATTTTCAAATAGTAAGTTCGCTTAGACAACAGGAGTTTAGAATTAGTGATTATTCGTTTTTCCAAAACAGAATAACTAATATCTTGAAAATGAAAAATAATTAAAATGCAGATTATTTTAAAGCCGATTCGGTCCAGCTGGATTATTTGCTACCAGTAGAAATATTTGGCGGCTTTAACTATGCCATTATAGCAGTTATCGTACACTTTGGATATTTGCTAGCTCGACGAGATGGTATAATTCGTGGTGCTAAGTATGCCAATCTGCAAACGATTATGTAAATGAAAATATGGATAACGGTTTTCCGGTAACCTTAAATGAAGAGTAATTATAGGTTGTGAGCATGTGTAAATCGCCAAATAATGAAAAGTCGCCATTGGTGGCAAGCTATCCTATCTGTTCCGTAGCTTTTATTAACTTTACATGTACGCAAGTCGAAAAATAATGAAAAATCGCCATGGGTGGCAAATTCGCAAGGTGTCCAAAAGGTTTTACATGATTAAAAATACAGCTGAAACAGATGTTCTGATTTTATTACGCTTTCGCTCCTAATTAATATAACCTTTCAATGGCAACATTAAATATCATTGTGTCTCTGAGGAGTGCAAATAATTTTTCCAGCGATTATAAGCGGAGTCCGCACTCCAGGTGTAGTATAGCTCAGGACCCGTACAACACGGATTCCCGTAACAAAATATCTTCCGTGTTATGAGGGGGAGGGGGTCTATTGTAGTGTGAAGTTTAAATTTTTATGTACCAATGAACATGCAAAAACCAAGCAATGTGCAGCTCAGTAACATTCTATCTGATCCTATCTTCTGGTTTTGTCTGTTGAAATTGTCTTTTTTACGAATAAGCCTTATTAGGGCACGAATGCCTCATACGCCTCATTTTTTGATATCACGGTAGTAATTTAATAATCACTGGTGCACTCCCCTCCTTCCCCAATAAAAAAAAAAAAAAAAAAAAAAATTCCACGACCTTTTTAAAGTACGTTAAATTTTGTTTTCCTTTTATTTCTTTACAAAAGTTATTTTGAGTTATATTGTCGACCACTTAAAAGGCTGAGTAAATGAGAACGGATCGACGGACAATCTCATATTTTATAATTTTACAAGTCAATAATGTGAAACATTTTAAAAAGAATTAAAATACCGAGCTTTTAAAATGACTATGCACCAAAATTAAAGAGAGAGCAAAAATGAAATTAAATAACGCGTTGGAGAAATTAATAAATAAACCTATTTTAAAACTGGGTTTAAAGCAGTCATCCTTGTTGCTTAATTAGAGTTTAGCGGATCACCGGACCCATGTCCTGTGGCCCGAGCTTGAAGGACCCTCCAGGAAAATGTGTATCTATTTTATATTTAAAATTTTCATTTAAAAAATAAAACTTCACCAATGATTTTTAAATTTTCATTTCTCAAGCTGGAGACTATGGCTTTATAAGCAGGGTGATACCGAACCCTTATAAAAATATGTAAGGGGTAGTAGACATAACGAAGTTGGTTCAAAATCTCATAGCAATGTCTGTCGGAAACATCGTTTTCACGTAGCTGTTAATATTCACTTTGGAATAATAGTGAACTTTCTGATCATAGTTCGCCAAAAATTAATGGATCTTTCACAGAATGCACTTGGCTAAAATTGATTAGTAACAGGATTGATTATTCAAGCGAGGATTGCACACTGATTACAGGATGGATTATCCAATCGCGCATTGCACATTGATTACAGGATTGATTATTAAAATTACTATTAACAGTTAAATAAAAAGGACGTTTCCGACCTCACATTCCTGAGTGTTGTATTAGGTTGTAACGAAAGTTTCCCGCCACTGCAAATATGGTCTGAGCAAACTGTTCGCGTTGGCCTATTTGCACATATTCTGTCAAACTATTTTTGGTATTTGAAAGAAAAAAGACTTGCTTTAGAACACTGTGTTGTGGAATCTGTTAAAAACATCGTTATCATTAAGTACAAGGTATTTGAAAAGAAACTATCACGCTACCAGATTAAAACCATCTTTTACTCCCAGTTCTGTAGCAAAAAGCCAGCTATATTATATCAAAGAATCATGTGTACAGCTTTAGGCACTACTGTTGTATCATATGACACAGTGAAGGTTTGGTACCGAAAGTTCAAAAACAAGAACTATGACATTCAAGAAGCACAGTTCTCTGGCCGGCTAACTGATGTTGATGAGTCCCTCCTGCGAAAACTTCGGGAAAAAATCTGTATTCAACAACTTGAGAGTTGTTGAATAAGACTAAGGAGTTAGTCCATTAGTCGCCCTATGTCCATTAGTAGTACCATACGTAGCATAAACTTGAAGTAAAATTTCAAGCTTTGGGTGTTGCATAAGTTGACTCAAGCAGGTTTGGCGGAAAACTTTCGTTACAACTTGATATTTAAATGACCACAAGTTTTTTTTTTTTTTTAAATGAATAGATTGTTAGTTTTTTAAATCAAATAATAAGTCAACACAACTTTCATTAGTGCTTTTTTAAAATTTAACAGAACAAAAAGAGCTACAAACAGCCCCACCTCTAAAATTGCTACTTTAGTAGGATTGGGGGCGTCACAAAACTCACCTTGCCCGCTGCTAATTTTTGTCTTACCCCGCCATTCTTAATTATTGTAACATGTATTTTAATTTAGAATTTATTTATCCGAAAAAAGTGAAGCATCTCTATAGTCGTTAAATTCACTTAAAATTGCTACAACTTCAAAAACCTCCCCAAAGCATTGTCAGAATATTAGGTGGAAGTAATTTAGTTTGGGATGTGTAATATTTATAAATCCTACCTTGTGCTGCCCTAGACTTGTAATTATTAGTTATTTAAGCTCCACCCAAGCCTACTTAAAGATGTGTTCCCCAGTTTTACGACATAATCATTTTTATAAGTTGCATGGGTATATATATCTACACCAGCGCAAATCGCCAGATATTTTCATAAAAACCTTTTTAGTCATAACTTAGAAGCTTAAAGCCACCTGGTTCGGTCTCATGCCTCAGGAATATAGCTGAGACTATAAATTTTAGTGTAGGTAGCACTTGATTCTTTTTCTTCATTTGGAGTATATGTAATCCAGATAAAGGAACTGCTTTATTACGATTACTGACTGAAGTACGCAAGAGCTAATCCGGAATGATTTTATCCTGTTTAATCCTCGTGAAAAAGAATTGTGTCCGCGGCTCAGCCTGCAACCCAATTAACTAGTTTGATCGTTAGGTAACACGGGCTGTTTATTTATTGCTATTTTAATTCGCGTTTCCTTAGGAAACTATTCTTCGGAGGTGGATAAAATATCGATACCAAGTGTTTCTCTCTTTTGAATGTATAAAAGAACGAGACTGTACAGTAATACTTAGAACCTATACGATAAATGAAATCGAGCGATAACCACATAAATCGAGGTATAATTTCGCATATAAATATATGCTATGCATACAAGTTTCTTTCAATTGAGGCCAAATGTTTTAAGAAAACAATAATTTAAAAAGAAGCAATGTTAATAAAATCTTAAGTAATAGGTATGTGTAACAAATTATATTATCAAAATCACAATATCGTTATTTCGAAGTAAACAAAAGACGAATCCTTGAGATTTGAAAATCGCGTTAACTCCGCGTTCGCGTAAGTCGGGGTACGCGTAAGTTAATGCAGGTTCAGTTTACAGACAAAAAAGAGATATCGTAGGAAAGATGCCATAAAAAAAATTAAAGAATTAGATTTTTATTAACGATCTTTCCCCAACTAGCAAGTCCACGTGCTGGCATAAGCGAAACCGTAGCTTAGCTAACTCGATAACGGGGACCTTCTTTGATTATTAGTGGTGGTGGGGGGACTTGGCGAGAATGGAAGACTGATCTACATGAAAGTAAGCGATAGCATTTTACTAACTCAATGCGATAACTCTTACAGCGCAAGCATAACTTTGTTGCATTCTAGCGCCATCTACATTCACCATTCGTAACTAATTTTACTAGCACGCGGATGTTCAGAGAATGAGGTTTGCATTAGTGCCTGTCGTATTTAGTCAATGTTGTGAGTTTTCAAGGCTGAAGAAAACAGTATTTTAAAATACTGCAGCGTATTATACGTCTGTATCTCGATTATTCTATACGTACTTGGTATTTTTGGAACTACGCATATTGTCAGTGCAGTGCTTGCGAGTTTGCCTGTGATTACAGAAATGTATTCTCAATAACTACTTTAAAGGAAAGATCATATAGTAAGTAGACTGGGGTAAAAAAGCACGTCCACGTGAGATTCCACTCAGCTGTGCATTCATATTTATGTAATTGTCTGTGAATACCGCTCTTTGTATTGTATGACATACATCTGTCAATAAAGGCTGATATTTGAAAACGTACCTCACATGTCAGACCTTGAAAAACTGAGTGAGAACTTCTCTGCCGTTTTGCTCGTATTTTCCCTGAAAATACCGAGATTAATTTATAATTATAACCCATGTTCTAAAGCATCGGTTGCTTTGGAATTTATATGTTATCACTATCAGCTATACCGTGTACAGAAAATGATATGGATAGTATGAATAGTTCTTATACAGAGAAGCCAACAATTCTTTCAGTGCGTTGAGCTCTGGGGGCGGATTGCTGTTTGCTTTCCTGTGTTAAATACAGTGCTAATAATAAAAAAGCTTGCCTATTCAGGGTTGTGTACAGCGGAAAAGAAAGTACTTATCAAAATGCTTTTAAATCTGTTGAAAACCTTATTGAGACCATGGGAAAAAGATTTCTGGGGAAATAAAATAGAAGACTAGACAGGGATCGATGCAGACATAATTTGAGTCCGTTTTACTACCCCTTCAAAAATTTACAATAGATTAAAACGGCCCTTTCTACAAAAACAGTCGATTAAAATAACCTTACATTGGCATTTTACAATATATTTTAATTTGTTTTGTAAATTATTTTAGGAAAAAAAGTAACTTTTACAAGAATTGGTTTGAAAAATCACAAAAGTAGATACCGAAATTCACAAAAATGAAGAGCTTTCACAAAAATGGGACCCTGGAAAAAATTCCGGGATCGGCGTTTCACTATGTTTTAATGTGAACTAAAACAAACAATTGGAAGCAATAAGATTGTTTATGAAACCGTGAGGCGGAATTTTACACCTCCGCTCGGCGGGAGATTTGCATACTTGCAACTGCAACATTGTGAAACCCCACCTGGTGGTCATTTTTTGAATTATTATTTTTTTTCCCCCACAGAAATCTCTCTTCCATAGTCTCCTATAGTACGGTTCCCATCAAAGTATGTAGCATTCTGACCAATAGTTTCGCTGCACATCCCTCTGAGTAGAGAAATTAATTAAGAACACTATGTATAGCGTTTTGACTTATAAAAATTAAATTTTCAAACGGAACGAAAAGAAAAAAAACCATGTTACATTTAGGGGAATTCATTATACACTCAATCTTGTATCCTCATTACTTTGACTTTAAAGGGAAATCTATATTCTCATCCTGTCTCGGAAAGATAATAGCTTATATAGAGAATCTTATTGATTTTCATAGAAGGAACGGAAGGGCAAACTTCCGATTCAGATAGCTTGTCACTTGTCCCGTTCTCTCTGTCAGACAGATGAGCGTAATAAGGATACACCAGATGCTGTTTCCAGCCCATGAATTTCTAATTCGATCTTTTTAAAAAAAACCATCGCTGCGAAATTGGATCTGCTTATAATTTTTTCTGTGTATTTTCGCAAGGTTGCTTATTGTACTCGTATATTTGGTTACTTGAAGGAAATCTCGTACTCATACCGGTCATTGAATTTTGGAAAGGATAGGGATGACATACTTAGTGAATTAAAGTTTGTACTGATGGTCTGGGAAGGAGTACATTTTCATGAATCCATGAACAGAAACAAAATTACCACAAAACCTTTATTTAATCAGTTTCAGCAACCTTTTTGCTACCGGAACTATACACTGTACGATCCCTTTTTTTTTCTTTAACCCCATTGCGTGGAACTCCTCCTTCCGATATTGGAACTGGTGTGGGACAGCTGTCTACGAATCGCTGACCTTAGCAAAATGCTTGTTGATCTGACGTAAGCTGCTGGTGGAAAAAACGGTGAAAATTTACGGGAGCTAGATTTGGACTAGATGCTGGGTAGACAGATACCTTCTGGAACAATAACTACATCAAATGCTTCGTTTGCTGCGACGTATGGCAGAGAACGCTTTCTTGGATCAATTACACTACCAATACTGAATAGAGACCCTCTTTTATAAAAGAAAACAAACGAGCAGATTTCATCACTGTTTTACAAATAACCAGATTGTCGAGGGAAGCATCAGCCTTAATATAAATTTATCTGCGCATATATATTGTTAATTTTTCTCTTTGTGCAAACTTTCTTGAATCTTTGATTTTATTTGTTTGCTTTTATAAGCTCTTCGAAAGTTGTAAGACGTATTTAAAAAAAAAAAAAAAAAAAAAGTAGCGGTTCGAAGGGGGAGGGCAATTGTTCCTCCCTTAAGCACTCAAAAAATCTGTCGAGCTTTTAAACTTCAGCATAACTCATTATTGAATAGAGGTTTAACTTGTTCTTTCTCATCGTTGAAAGACACAAGGGAGAAGATCGCCTTCTTATGACCAGTGTCGATTCTCAGCTTGGGTCTTAAAACACGCCGAAAGAATTCGGTGGTGCTGTGTCTTCTCCGCTGTTTTTTTTTTTCAGTGATGTGAACGAGCAACATACATGGAAAAAACAAGGTGTATATCGGTTCAAAATTTAAAATGGGTGAGTTGGGGAGAAAATAACAAATGTTCGATAAAATGCTTTCCCATCCCCCCCACCCCTCTCCCTCTCCCCTTCTCCGTGCCCCTCTGAAACTTCCTAAATCTTACGCCGAAAAGAAATGGAAATTTTGACGCTGAAACTCCAAAGTTTTGGGAGGATAGATTTCAACTCTCTGTAAATAACAAAGTAACTTGCATTCGCCAGTCATTCAATTTTAACTGTGGAACAAGTTTTAGTGTTCACTTCCACGAATGGCACGAAATTACCCGAACAATTGGGAACACCAGGAACCATTCCTGAACGAGGCATGGCAAACTGCTCGAAAAATAACTACCACTCATTTTACACATGCATTCTCTATCGGGCGGGTGGGGCTAGCTATGCTGGAAATATTTTTCTTAAAAACGCCCTTGAGAGACTCTATACGCCCAGTATACGCGATAACTTGCAAAACGTGGAGGTATGGAGCCAAGAGGGAAACGTGCGGAGCTACCTAGCGGGAGAAGGGAAAATAGATGAGGGAAAAGAATATTCTTTTTTGGCTGGATCGTGACATGTCATACCCGGGGCGGAATATTTTTGTCGCCGCTCCGATCTATTTGAAATGACGGGTGTCTGATCACGTTTCGATCGTGGACATCATGCTAGATGGAACGGTCGATGCTGCAGCATTCGCAGTGCATTCGGAATTCTAGATTTTCCACGCATTTTTAAGCAGTGAATAAGAATAGATTTCTGGTTCCAGTCAGCTTATTATTATTCTATTTTTTTTTCTTGGAAACTTCGCTGCAGCAACGAATTTCTGAATTATCGAACTAATATGCAGTTTTTTAAAATATGCACTTTTAAACGAATGTGAAAAACAACTTAAGCCAGTTTTCCCCTTCCCTCCCTACCAATTAAAAGAAAAGGCTTTTTCTGTTCTGAACGTACTTCTAAAGATAGGCCTACAATCTGTGTAAAAACCATGATGTAAGGTCACTACGCATTTTCCTTTTAAACAAGATTAACGTCATCGTCGTTGCCAGTAAGCGACCAAAGACAACGAAGATAAATGTTTGTTCAAGTTCTTAAAACTTTTGACGTGTGGTGGTTTGCGCCGTGGAAAAGCACCTCATTTCCGCGCTTTTACTGCTAGTCGCATAGAATTATGGTTAAATGTTCCCTAAGTTGAGAAAGAGCAGCCGTTGCCATCGATTCATTTAACTACCAATAGCAAAGCGGTCGATCGAATAGCCCATTTGGTGCCACAGAGCTGAAAAAGCTTTCTGACATAGCTGGCTGCGATTCGTTCGACCGTCATGCTTTTGGTAACTAAATAGATCGATGGCAAAGCCTGGACTTTTTCAGCGTTGGACAGTCTATCCAGTTGTTTATCTATTTTGATGCGAAAATGCTTACTCTTCAGAGAGTTAATATTGAAAATATGTGATAACGTTTATGTTATGGATGTATCATACTTAATTTTTAATAAATATATTTTGAACATGCTGCCATGCTCCAAGAGAACTAAACACTTGTTTCTTCCTCCTCCGTAAGGAATTTGCATAAGCCTAATCAGTGTAATAAATTAATATTTTTAATTGAATCATAAACATGGTGAAATCAAAATGTAGCTGTAACTCTTAAAATTTACGGAATATTTAATGAAATGCTGAACTAATTTTTCACAATATAATTAAACCTGTTGTATCAGTTTTTTTAAGTGTCCTTGAAGCTCTTTGATGGAAAACATTCCTTCCCAAGCTTTAGCATTAAAATTTTCCGGGTACAGCAAGGAGGAATGAGAATCGCTGCTGTCTCGCTCTTGCAACGATGGGAGAAAGCAGGTTAAATTCGTCTTTAGTTGCTTCAGTCTCTCGCAATCGATATCTGCGCATCCTTCCAAGTGTCATTAATGACACCTGGTCATACCCAGGTACGCCAGTGTTGTCACGACTTTGCAACAATGGTTTACAATTTGTTGTAGATAAGATTGTGGTGGAAAATCTTTTCTTATTCATGCGATCAGTATAATTTATCTTACTCGTACCTAGCAACGATTTCTCTATTTCTACTATTACACGGCGTGACATGCCAGTCGAGGGAGAGAGAGAAAACAAAAATAACGAGCCCTGTGTCATCACCAAAAACAAGCTATAAAAAATTGAACAGGATCGCTTCTATGTATGAACAGAGACGCAATTTCCCTTTGCACACGGTATGATTAAGGGTAGAAGATACGCCTCCGTGCGTACCAGTAATTTACCTGACCATGCATGAATCGTTAGTTTCGAATTAAGTAGGGAGCGTGTCTAACGCGAATATATTAAGGAGGAGGGAAGCAGGACTTCTATAATTATTATTACTATTGTGGGGGAAGGGGAAGGGTTGGTGGTCATTTCCCTATAATAATAATAATAATAATAATAATAATAAGCAAAAAAGCCAGGTAGCGGTTTTGAACTCTGAGCGTTGACAGAAATCTTGCTTGCTGGTAGATTTTAACGCCATACATTTTTCTCATACCGTGAAAAGGTTCTCCATTTTTTGCTTTTACTCATAAAATTCTTCATGACCAACCACGTAGCTTTCGCACTTGTATGTTACTTTTCTTCAGTTGTTATGGGTTGATGCTGATAGAAGCTAATGGATGCAAGCAAATCGTATGCAGTTGATCTAGTTACTACGAGGAAATTCATTGGGATAAGAGAATTTTGGCATTTAACCCTATTTGTCAAACTCTTGAAAGAAAAGGAGAAGAGTAACTTACTATTTTTTAACTGAGATGTAGTTTTTAGGTTATCAACTTTGGTTTTGCGAAAACTTTGCTTAATAAAATATTTATAAAATCATAAACATTCCCTTTTTGCTAAATAAACGTTACTTTTCTTTCAGAAAAAAACACTCAAAATTCTGGAGTTGAAAGATAAAATAAATAAAAACTTTGTGTAAACACACACACACACACACACACACACACACACACATAAAATGATATTTATAACAAGAGTTCTTGTTATCGTGTTATAAGTATCATTTTACGTGTGTTTTTTACACAAAGTTTTTATTTATTTTATTACTTTTCTTTCGTTTTTTTTAATGCCAAGCTGTGTGAAAATTAACAATTTATTAAAATATTTAAAACGTCTTGTGCTAATTGCACAACGCTCCCTGTAGTACCATTTTCTTTTTCAGTAATTATTTTTTTTAAAAATAAATTAACATAAGAAGATAAATCACGGTGGGCACATGGGTCGTAATGTATAAAAAGAGTGCAACACCTATAATTTTCCCCCCCAACAGCTTTAATGAATCAAATTAATATTATTTCGTATGTTAAAATTCATTACTGTTTCTTTTGGGGGAAAAAAGCAGGAAGTTATTCATTTATTTGAAAAATTAAATTTTAAATGATTGGGTCATGTATTTGTCAGTGGAAAAAAAAAAAAAAAAAACACATTAAACCTCACAAAGAAATTGCTTTTGTTTAATTGTTTTTTTTTCTGCCTAATTTGTATTCGTCATGAAGCCATTCCCCAATGATTGCGGAAAAACTTGTTTCAGTCTAATTGATTGATTCGGAGAATGCTACTTGCTCGTATTGGGTGTTTTCCACATACTGATTGAAATTCCTAGAAGTATTTTCTCCTTTAAAATTCTTCATTATATGCTTTTGAGAATTACACTCCGTAAAATGAAGCCCATTACTGCGAGCTTTTTTTTTTTTTAAATAACACAAAAGAACCTTGAAGGCTGAGTTTCGAAATCAGACATTTATAATATGAAATCCCTGAAATAACGCCCATGTTTTTGGTCTTGACAACTATTCTTTATTATGGGCCTAGTCCGTCGTTCAACTGTTACTCAAATTACAGAATTTAACTGTAAAATGAATTAAAGAATATTATACGCATAAATATTCCAAAATGTCCTCTCCTTACATGCTTCTAGAAGAATTACCGAAAACTTAAACATATTTTTCCTGATCTTTATACATTCATTTCACATCGTTTGAGACCGCGATAAAAGTACTTACGACCCATTCTATCAGTGTTTTAAATACCATGGTAAGCTATTTTACCACTTTTCATCTGCAACTTAAACACAGTGCTCGCTCACGCAATACGTCTCGCCATAGCGGGAAGAAACGATGGCCACTGAAGGGGAATCGCTCCGATCGCGTGCTGCTACAATGCGAGTGTACAGGTTAATCATCCGTTAACCAGTTTTGAAAGCGCAGATAAAATACCTTTGGAAAGTAGTTAATTATTGATGCGTTCGGCTGGATTTAGTTTCCTGTTCATTAATACCGTGAAGACCTGCTACTAATTTAAGAAGTTTAGGTGAAAACTGAGCAAAAACGGTTGTATTCACTTCACTCCCCGTTCTCAAAAATGTTTTAACCCTTTGAGGCACTACCCTTTCCCACTGCCCCCCCCCCTTTCCTTAACTGTGCGTTAAAGGGTTAACCGTGTATGGCATAGTAATTCAAAGCCTAGTCAACTTTAAAAAACAGTCAAAACGTCAGAGTTTGGTGTTCCCACAGCGGGAACACTGCGCGTTAAAGGGTTAACCGTGCATAGCATAGTAATTCAAAGCCTAGTCAACTTTAAGCTACTAGCATCTATGCTAATTTTATAAAGGAAAAAAAAACAAAAACCTTTTTTAACAGGAAAATTTTCCTAAGAGTTTTAACTTAGAAAAAAAAAAAATACATATTTTTTAATACCGCGCCCTTATGAATAGCAGAATTTTCGCTTTCTTTAATTAGTTCCCATAATAAATTACGTGAAGGAGCGGCTTATCGCAAAAGAGTACAAGTAGAGGCTTGTCGTGTGTGGTTAGAGGGGCGAGAGTAATGTAAGTGCATGTTTTGCTTAATATTTCGGGCCCCCGGGGGGGAAAACGTGATTGATTCATTGATCTCCTTACCTTACAAAAATCCCCGAAAGTGGAACTGCGGTAGGTGTTATTCGGAGCTGCTTTTGGATGTTATTACACCTGATATTTTATAGCGTGTAACGAGCTCTGACTAATATTGGAATTTTATTTGGGCGCATGAATAATGTCGGGAACTTTTTCACTGAAAATGAAAATTACTTTTCTTCTTCTTTTTTTTTTTTTTTTTTCATTTTTGTCTCGTGAGGTCTGGGGTAATGCTTGTACCGAGGTTATGCTTCAATAAAACTTAATGAGATCAGTTAATGAAACTTAGTACAATGCTAGTCGGAAAAAAAAAAGATTAAATAGTTCTAATGCTGTAAAAGTGCAGCCGTTGCCATAGATCCTTTCAGCAGCCAGCGGTGTCAGAAATCTTTTTGAGCTGTGTGGCGCCAGATGGGCTATTCGATTGACCGCCATGTTGGTAGTTAAATGGATCGATGGCAACAGCTGCTGTTTTTCAACGTTGAGCAGTCTATTCAGTTGATCTTCTATGTTGTTGTGAAAATGCTTGCGCTTGTAAGGGTTAATCATAGCTGTTAATGAAACTACATATTTTTATATTTATTTTTATGTATATAGTTGAAAGCTTGAAATAGAAATTAATAAATTTTAAAGTCATGTCTGAGAGGTGATTTTTCTGCCTTTTATATGTGATAGGGTCAGGTGGAGGAAAATAGGTGTATATTGAAAAATACCATTTTTCACCATAAAAATTTTGATATTTCATTATTTTTTTATGTGGAGATATATTTTAACAAATAAAAAGTATTTCTAATGAAGTTTTAGGATATTTCAGTAACATTAATTTGTGGAAAACTTCTCGTTTTTGGTCTAAAGATACCACCTGTTAACCAAGTGATATTGAAAAATTTTCTTCCAAATTCCTTATAATTAAATAAAGTATATTTATATTTGGATACACATTTGTAGAGAAACTTCAAAAGAGCTGGATTATATATATATAATAATAAAATTATTATTTCTAGTTAAATTTTTTTCTCTGGGGCGGGGTAAAATTGGGGGGGGGGGCACATGGCTAGAATCAGCAAAGTTCTATATGATGCTACCATTTCTATTTCTCCTTTAGTAAATATTCTTGAAATAATACTATAGTTATAATCAGTGAAATTGACATTTTAATTTACTGTTTATTCTAGAAATTATTTTTGTGGAACCAATAATGTAGCCAAGAATTTTTTTCGGGTGTGACTGAGAACTCAAAAAATTAGAATGCAATAAAACTTATAAACCTGTATAACATTTTTTTGGGGTGGGGTGGAACGTCTTTTTTTGCCTACAAGTGTTCACCTATAAAAATGAATTAAAGAAAAAAGAAATTCATAAATCGTATTTTTAATGTTTGCAGTTGGAAAAGCATGCATTAGAGAAAATATTAAATTTGGCTTAGGTCTGTAGCTGAACCTCAAATGTTTTTGAAGGGAACTTTCAAATTTATCCACGCATATGTAATTATTTTCATGTCTTTATGTTTACTCATTTCGGGCGTGGCTTGAACCCCATCCGCCATCTCCTACCAAACGTCTGTGTGGAACCAATTTACATTTGCCACATACTTGGGGAATTTGAATTTTGATAATCGTGGACATTATTTTATTAGCTAAATATTTTGGGAAATAATCCTTTTCTGTGAATTTTTCTCCAAAAAAGTATTTACATATCATTAAAAAGTAATGCTATGTTTTCAATCTATGTAAGTTAAATGTATGTACTATACACCAATAGTTTAATTTACATAAATTTAAAAGCTTTCTATTAAGACCTTTTTAAAAAAATGAAAATGATTTTCCTGTCAGCCCCCCCCCCCCACGGCTCTACTTTATTTATACACATGTGAAAACAAGAAGAAATACTACGGAAGGGGGAGGGATGAATTTCATATGCGTTTTAAGCCCTAAACCCCTCGTACTTAAATGTGTATTAAATAAATTCGAAATTTGATAGGTAGAAATTTTTTTTTATAAAATGTTTACAAAAGCTTACTAGTAGTATTAAGTTTCAGCTATGCAAAGAATCATATCGGATAAATTAATCCGTATTTTTTTGTGTCACATTTTCATGCCCATTTTAATAATTAAATCTTAAAAATCAATTAACTTTTTTTTTCTCTTTCTTTTTATTTCCCGTGTGTCCTCGTTTCATGTATTTGAATTGAGATTCCTTTTCTTTTTCTTTTATCCCTTTTTATATTTTTTATCCTAAACCCATTTTAGGTATTGTATTTAAATGGAGATTTTCCTACTTTTTATTTAATACCCTTTAATTCAAAATAAAGGATGGATTTTAGACAGCAGTTTGTTCGGAAAAACAAATATACCATAATTTTTATTTTTTTGGATGCTTTTAGAAATTGTATCCATTTAACCCTTTTAAGAGCGGTGGTTTAATATGAACCACTAATTTCTAGCATTTTTGTCAGTGGTAACAACAATTAAAAAATGTTAGTCGAATTTCCTACCTCTGTTTCATAATTAATACTTAGTTTCCACAAAATGCTTACAGGGATAGCAACAGCAACAACAAAAAGTGTAAATGCCACTACTTTTATAAGTATACTGTGGAACCTGCCTGATGTGACCATCCTCGGAAAAAACAAAACTGGTCTCTTTGCTAAGGCCAGGCCGCAAAGTGTGCTGATTGTAAAATGAAATTATACAAAAGTGGTCGCTATAAATAGGTGGTCTCTTTGCCAAGACTTTACCAAGTTCCACTATATTTAAAAAATATATATATATATATATAAAATCTGTATGGGGGAATTTATGAAACACGACTGATATTTGTCAACAGTGACAAATTCAAGGGATTCAAGGGGCTCCAGCTCTCATTGCTTGAGGACAGCATTTAGCTTCATCACACACGTTATTTTGTTGAAATGATTTTTTAAAAGGGAAATTAGTCCGTGCCGAAATGTTTTATATTCCTTTAGTATGTAACATTTTGCTTTATCATGTACATGCTGTTTATGCCAAACGAACTTTTCATAAATTAGCCCATCCTAACAAGAAGATTCTTTTCCGCCGTTGTTTGTCAAACCTATAAGAATAGAATGAAAATTACTGCTTATCAACGCGTTAAACCAGAAGTTCCCAAACTTTTTTCGCCGTGGCACCCTTCGTCAGGCTAAAAATTTCTCGCGGCACCCTTTTCACGCAAAGAACTTTCGGAAATGGTTACCTTTAAAGAAATATGAATAGGATGGTTAGAATGAAGTAGCTAGGATGCATTTTTCATCATTTCTTTTATGTTTATAGGGATAACTATCAAGAAAGTACTCTCTTGGGAAAGGGATATAGAATTTTGCCCCCCATCTCTCTCAGGGCTGGGAGTTCCTGTAAAAGAGAGGCGACTGGACACTGAACTTTCTCGAACTTGACTGAAATATTTTTGTTTTCGCCACTTGGTAATCGGCTTGGCTAACTCTTTAATGGGATGCCGGTTCAGAGGGATTTTTTTTACTATACTGCCCAAAAGTTACTTTTCTTGATTATCTTGACGGCACCCCTAGTATACGCTCGTGGCACACCAGGGTGCCGCGGCACACAGTTTGGGAAACTGCGTTAAACATATCCATTTTATTCATTTGTTTAGCCGTTTTTTCCCGTAAACGCACTTGTGGATTTGTATTCTGCAGTTTTCCATTAGGTTCCATCAGTGTTATCTCCACCGGAACATTCCCATCTGCAGCCTATTCCGGCAGACATAGATTTTGAATGCGTGTAAATTCCCATAGACAGGCAGTTTGTTTTCCGCAGTAATGGTCGCTAAACATACCTTTGCTCCCAGAGTTGCATAGAAACTGGCCGCCTCTCACAAGGGTGTTAAAAATCATGCTCTTCCTATTACGCACTCTCCCCATTTGACTGGCAACGTGTTTACCGGCGGAAAATTTTATTTTGCTCTTTCGCAATTTACTATTCTAAAATGTGACCACGTAGCAGGAATGGGTGTTCGATATGGGCGAGGAATTTTGAGCACATTAGGAATGCAGTTAAGGGTATGCGTGTGTGACTGTGCATCAGGAGCTGGCTGAATGCAAAGGTGATAACGATCGAGCATGCCTGTCTGTGTTCTTATTTTCCAGTCTCGATACTTTGTATGGCTTTAATCCATCAGCAGATATGGGGAAGCGGGCTTTCGGAAATTCCCTTGGCTGGTACAGTTAAGGATTTGGACATTCGGTTGGCCGCATGACTGTCATTTTTGGGCTAACTGAAGCAGTGACCGATAAAGGAAAGTTTCGAGGGGGGGGGGATTTTTCCGGGCCCGGCTCTGCTTTTTTTGCTGTGTTAGGCAAATTAACCCTTAACCCTTTTCGCGCTAAGGCGCAACCATTTCCAATGCTGAAAAAATCTGATGTGTCCAACACATGACTTCCTTGCACGTCTATTAGATCAAATATATTTTCGACGCACTTCCTCTAAACTTATTTGTTTGAAAGAGATAAAATATCAATAATAGTAAGGTTTAGCGATTTCTAGCCAAATATTTCGATATCGCCAAGCTCAGTTCAATTTGAAAGATTTCCTTCTGACACTTTATTTGGCGATATTTCACCAAAAGGCGACAAACTTGAGATAGTCTGCGAGATTTTGGGGATAGCCAAAGTAGTCATTGACCACAGACTTTCAATGAATTGAATGCATCCATACACCTCAATGTATTTAAAGTCATTTGGCTCACCCTGTAAATAAATTCCCAGTCGATTGCTGTCAAAAAAGATATTGAAAATAGTTTGATATTACAATAGTTCTAAATACAAAAGTTCAAAATTCTACGGGTTAAAGTTTTAGAGTTGAAATAATTTTTGGCGCCAAATTTGGCGATATTTCCGCGAAACTCGTCAATGTCGACGACATTTGGCGAGATTTTAAGCATGAACCAAACAATGACAGATTATAGCCAAATTTGGCGATATTTTGCAAAACTCGCCAAGAACGATGACAAATGGCGATACTTTGGGCATGGACCAAATGACTGACTATCGCCAAATTTGGCGATATTTCGCCAAAACTCGCCAAGGTCGAGGACAGACGGCGAGATTTTGGCCATGTACCAAACAATGACTGTCTACAGTTGTATTATATTGAAGATGTCCATAGACATTAAAGTACTGAAATTCTTTTCGGTGGTCCTGTAAATAAACTCTCCAGTAGATTGGAACCAAAAATCGAGATGCACAACTAGATGTTACAACAATCTTATATATGAAATTTCATAATAGTTTTTGAGATTTGAGAGTTAAATATGCACTGCACACACGTACACCAAAAGTCGCCAAGCTTGGTGACTTTTGGCATAGTTCTTGAGGGAGGCACGTGACCGTGGTCGGACCGTTACCTAATTTATGTGGTAGGACGGTATTGTGCTTGAAATGGATGAATGCCCCTAAAATTGCCATTGACCGTAATGTGTTGGAAATCTTTTGAGTGTTCCTGTAGCAGAACTATAAATGATAAAGACACTTTTTTACTTCCTTGTACGTAGTATAAGGAAGTAATGTGATCCCGAAAAATTTTGGGGGCCAAATTTCGACATAAAAACCGATTTTGACTACCTCTAAATTTAATTTAAAAAATTTTTTTCGATGCATCTCATCGTAGGCTAGCATGCACGATCATATTAACGCGTCTGCAACTCATTTTTGACCAGTGGCGAGTCTACTGTGGCCAGTTTTTTCCATGCCGTCTGTACGTACGTACGTACGTACGTACGTATGTATGTAACTCGCATATCTCAAAAACTAATGTGTCGTAGAATGTTGAGATTTGATATTTAGGATTGTTCTATGATCTAGTTGTGCACCTCCCCTTTTGGTGGCAATCGAATGGATAGTTTATGTACAGGACCGCCCAAATGATTCGAAATACATTACGCTCTATGGGCCGAAATTCATTAAGCTCGCCTACTCAAAAGCTATTAGGCGTAGAATGTCGAAACTTCTCATATTTTGGATAGTTGTAACATCTAGTTGTGCACCTCCCCTTTTGGTTCCATTCGACTGGATAGTTTATCTACAGGACTGCCCAAAACATTCGAAATACATTACACTCAATGGGCCGAAATTCATTAAACTCGCATATCTCAAAAACTGTTAGGCGTTGAATGTTGAAACTTTATATTTAGGATTGTTGTAACATCTAGTTGTGCACCTTCCCTTTCGGTTCCATTCGACTGAATAGTTTATCTACAGGACCGCCCAAAAGATTCGAAATACATTACGCTCTATGGGCCGAAATTCATCAAAGCGTTTTTTTAGAGGTATTGGGCTATTTCAAACGACTCAGAAGTGATATATGCTGTAAAGAGTTAGAAAATGAATTTCTCCATTAAAAAAAGTGTCTTTTTCATTTATAGTTCTGCTACAGGAACACTCAAAAGATTTCCAATACATTACGGTCAATAGCAATTTTAGGGGCATTCATCCATTTCAAGCACAATACCGTCCTACCACATAAGTTAGGTAATGGTCCGACCACGGTCACGTGCCTCCCTCAAGAACTATGCCAAAAGTCGCCAAGCTTGGCGACTTTTGGTGTATGTGTGTGCATATTTAACTCTCAAATCTCAAAAACTATTATGAAATTTCATATATAAGAATGTTGTAACATCTAGTTGTGCATCTCGATTTTTGGTTCCAATCTACTGGAGAGTTTATTTACAGGACCACCGAAAAGAATTTCAGTACCTTAATGTCTATGGACATCTTCAATATAATACAACTGTAGACAGTCATTGTTTGGTACATGCCCAAAATCTCGCCGTCTGTCCTCGACCTTGGCGAGTTTTGGCGAAATATCGCCAAATTTGGCGATAGTCAGTCATTTGGTCCATGCCCAAAGTATCGCCATTTGTTATCGTTCTTGGCGAGTTTTGGCGGAATATCGCCAAATTTGGCGATAATCTGTCATTGTTTGGTTCATGCTTAAAATCTCGCCAAATGTCTTCGACATTGACGAGTTTCGCCGAAATATCGCCAAATTTGGCGCCAAAAATTATTTCCTATTTTGTATAACTCTAAAACTTTAACCCGTAGATTTTTTAACTTTGTATTTAGAACTATTGTAATATCTAACTGTTTTCAATATCTTTTTTGACAGCAATCGACTGAGAATTTATTTACAGGGTGAGCCAAATGACTTTAAATACATTGAGGTGTATGGATGCATTCAATTCATTGAAAGTCTGTGGTCAATGACTACTTTGGCTATCCCCAAAATCTCGCTGACTATCTCAAGTTTGTCGGCTTTTGGTGAAATATCGCCAAATAAAGTGTCAGAAGGAAATCTTTCAAATTGAACTCAGCTTGGCGATATCGAAATATTTGGCTAGAAATCGCTAAACCTTACTATTATTGATATTTTATCTCTTTCAAACAAATAAATTTAGAGGAAGTGCGTCGAAAATATTTTTGATCTAATGGACGTGCAAGGAAGTCATGTGTTGGACACATCAGATTTTTTTAATGGAGAAATTCATTTTCTAACTCTTTACAGCATATATCACTTCTGAGTCGTTTGAAATAGCCCAATACCTCTAAAAAACGCTTTGATGAATTTCGGCCCATAGAGCGTAATGTATTTCGAATGTTTTGGGCGGTCCTGTAGATAAACTATCCAGTCGAATGGAACCAAAAGGGGAGGTGCACAACTAGATGTTACAACTATCCAAAATATGAAGTTTCGACATTCTACGCCTAATAGCTTTTGAGTTAGGCGAGTTTAATGAATTTCGGCCCATAGAGCGTAATGTATTTCGAATCTTTTGGGCGGTCCTGTACATAAACTATCCATTCGATTGCCACCAAAAGGGGAGGTGCACAACTAGATCATAGAACAATCCTAAATATCAAATCTCAACATTCTACGACCAATAGTTTTTGAGATATGCGAGTTACATACATACGTACGTACGTACGTACAGACGGCATGGAAAAACTGGCCACAGTAGACTCGCCGCTGGTCAAAATGAGTTGCAGACGCGTTAATATGATCGTGCATGCTAGCCTACGATGAGATGCATCGAAAAAAAAATTTAAAATTAAATTTAGAGGTAGTCAAAATCGGTTTTTTTGTCGAAATTTGGCTCCCAAAATTTTTCGGGATCACATTACTTCCTTATACTACGTACAAGGAAGTAAAAAGGGCAGCCGTTGCCATCGCTCGACTTAACTACCAGCAAGATGGCGAACGATAGAAACGTTCATCGCGTGCCACAGATCTAGAGACCCCATTTTTGACGCAGCTGGCTGTGCGAGCACAGCGACGCACAGCCAGCACAACGTTTCGATCGTCCACCATCTTGCTGGTAGTTAAGTCGAGTGATGGCAACGGCTGCCCTTTTTTCAGCATTGGGCAATCTATCCAGCTGTTCTCGCATTCTACCATTTTTCGGCAGATGCCAGTGCTGTTAAAAAGAATCGTGACCATTTTCTTACGGGAAATGACGTGCTAAAAATTAAAGGATTCTCGTGGAGCTATGTCACCCGCAACTATTTTTACAGAAATCAAATCTATTCTTCCTGACTGGCAACAGTCAAAACGCCAGAGTTGGGTGTTCCCAGAGCGGGAACACTGTGCGTTAAAGGGTTAAAATGCATGATTTTTTAAAAATGGGCTAAAAATATTTAGTATAAACTTAATAGTACTTAACTATTATTTAACTTTATTACTTATGTTAAAGAAATATATATATCTTTTTAAGTTTCAGCACGTGTTTCCTAGAAAAAGCACGGAAAAAGTTCAAATTGAAAAATTATAATGTTCACCCTATAGCTCTCGTAAAACAAAATAAATTAATATAGCCTAACTCTCCTTTATTGAGTCCTAATACAATTTTTTAATAGTTTTGTATTTGTTTTCATTTAGCAATAAAAAATTCGGGCAAGAATTTGTTCTGCGAACTGCATGCTCACGCTATGAATTCATGGTTGTTTGCTCATATGTTTTCATACACTTTTAAAAGCTAAAAATTATTTTCATAATGGTCTTTCAATGCAAATTTTAGACAAAAACTAAAAATTTTAGTTTTATTATTGAAAAATGAGAGTGTAGCCAAATTGGCATACAGTATGCACTGTAGGGTTAAAAAATATGCCACCATCCAAGTTTCAAAAAACTTTTTTCTGCTTCAGTTCAGGCGTAGTCTCAGGCAGTAGCCTATCATGTTTATCGCCAGACACAGCTTTAAAAAAAAGGGGGAGGAAAAAAAAATTCACCAAAGGGTCGAATATCATCATTGAATAACAAAGGTTCTTTTTTTTTTTTTTCGGGGAGGGGGAGGGCTGGGGAAGTATAGAAAAATATTTTATCGGAGATTGGTCATTTCCCCCCTTCTCATTTCTCATCCCCCGTGTTCCTTCCCAGCATGACAATACTAACCTGGGGCCAGGCCTATCGTTACACTTGCGCAAGGTGTGTTAAGTTACAACATTCCAAAACCCTTATTGGGTAACAGTACTGGTAACAGAAAAGGAATCTGATCCGTTGTATCGTACTTTATAGTTATGCTGATCCCTGTCTCACTGATTCACTCTCTAACAATTCCGGACTGCCACTCGAAGATAAAACTTTTACCGCCATTAATTACTCCTAGAAGATTAAAAAGTTCAAAAAGATTAAATGCACAAAAAATGTAATGTCATGTACACCGTTTGTACGATCCGCTTGAAAATTTTCATAATCATGTATAAAAATATAGAAAACAATCTGCGCTACTTTAAAAAATCGGAAAATCCTCCTGTTCCCACATTTTAAAGCGATTTTTCGCTCTTTTCAGCTCCATTTTATTCAGTCCCCCCCCCCCCCCCCAAAAAAAAAAAAAAAAAAAAAAAAAGTGAATCATTTGCGTGTCAGACAAAATTATCTGTTTCTAGTGAAAATGACGTCATACAATTGGGATTCCAATTCGCCTAAAATAGTTTTTCCAGATAACATAGTTTAATTTTTTTTCCATTAAAATGATCGTCTGCTGACGCATTAATATTAAGAGGGGCTGAGTACACAAAACGAAATCGTTAGAATGCGAAAAGTTGCTGCACGTTACCAGAAGATCATGAAATTCGATTTGGGTGTATAATAAGAATTGAATATGAAGTTATTTATTTTAGGTGGACGAAGTTTAAATATATTGAGTGTAGGCATATTTTCGTCAAATGTTTTTTCTAGCGCTCGTTGTAATTGCCTCCACAACGGGCTTGGACTTCTAGTTTTCCATACTGAAGACAAGTTAAACCTGGGCTTAATGAATGGTAGGTTAAATTTTCTAACAATCCAACGTATTATCGCTTCCAAAGATCGATACAGACGAAATTTGAGTCCGTTTTCCGGCCCCTTCACAAAATTACAATCGATTAAAACAGTCCCTTCACAAAAATGCAATCTATTAAAACAGCTCCTTTACAAAAATACAATTGATTAAAATAACCCCTCATTGGATTTTAACCCATATTTTAATTTCTTCTGTAAATTATTTTTACAAAAAAAGGAAATTGGTATGAAAATTCACTGAAATAGATGTTGATTTCCTCCAAAATAGGTATTAAAATTTACAAATAAACAGTTTTCACAAAAAATGAGACCCTGGACAAAGTTCCTGGATCGACCCCTGGCCTTATCTCCCTGTATAAAAAAAACTGTATGTTCTTTATATTAAAAAAAATCTTTGAATCATTAATTATAACTTTTTTTTTTTTTTTTTTTTTTAACCTGTATAGTAAAATGCACTTTCCTTTCTCAAACTATTATTTGATCGAAGCTATTTCCTTCCTTCGTCTCTCATAGAACTTGTTGCTATAGCAAATATAAACTGTTGACATGATTTGCGACGGTGTTTGGTCGAAGCGTCCTTCAATCTGTTTTCTATAAGAAGATAGATTGAGTCCTTCGTATGTCGTTTGATTAAATTATTGTGCCAAGTATCGAGTGTAAACTAGAAAAAATATCATGGCGCCTTTATCCGCAGGGAAGTTACTTACAAGGCATTTTCTTTTACGCGTTTTGCCTTTTAAGTGATAGTTATTACAATGTGACACAAATCGGAGTATCGCGTGCGGGTCTGGATAGGCCTTTTGCGTTATTGTTTAGAACTGTTGGTGGGTTAAAATTTAACCCTTTAACGCGCAGTGTTCCCGCTCTGGCAACACCAAACTCTGATGTATTGACTGTTGCCAGTCACATTCATCAGAGTGTTCAGAGTTCAGAGCATTCAGAGTTCTATTCTATTTTTATAGAATAGATTGGATTTCTATAAAAATAGTTGCGAGTGACATAGCTCCACGAGAATCCTCTACTTTTTAGCACGTTCATGTCCCGTAAAAAAATGGTCGTGATCATTTTTAACATCACCGACATCTGCTGAAAAATGGAAGAATGCGAGAACAGCCGGATAGATTGCCCAATCCTGAAAAAAGGGCAGCCGTTGCCATCGCTCGACTTAACTACCAACAAGAGGGTGGACGATCGAAACGTTTATCGCGTGCCACAGATCTAGAGACCCCTTTTTGACGACAGCTGGCTGTGCTCGCGCACAGCCTTATTATCGCGCTTATTATCGCATGGGCAAATCGGGACTTTGCCCAGGGTCCCAAGCTCGAAAGGGCCCCCAATTTCAAATGTTCTTCTGAAACATTCTTTTTTATATCAAAATTTTATTAAAAATGAAACAAATATTATAGATCGGGGACCCTACCCCCCAAATCCATCAATGCCCGGGGCCCCTGTTGGTCATAATCGGGCCCTGCAAGCAGAGGGTCATAGCAAGCATAGGGTTACGCCCCTGGTCTGGCCTGCCTGTATTTATAGATGCCGCAGAAGCTACAAGGAGCTTCTAGAAGAATGTATCTCTCGAAGATTCCACATAAAGCGGGAATTTTGATTACGTCATACAAGAGAAATGTTCGGTTATTATGCGTTTTTAATGCAGGAAAACCAGCTTCCAGGCCCCATTATGAAAATCACGCCAAATGACCAAAATGCTGCCGAGCTTGGCGACTTTTAGAGAAATATCGCCAAATTTGGCGCCAAAAATAAGTCCCCAAAAGTGAAGTTACCGAAGGCCTAGGACGAATATTTCTCGAGATTTCTAGAAACTGCAGTAGAAGTGAATGGGAAAACCGAAACCTCCGAATCTCCGGTTCTAGTTGACCGATTTTGATACAACAAAAGGCAAAATTTAACTATTTGACTCGTAGAATACCAATTTTCAACCATTTTAAACCCCAGAACAGTGGGTTGCCCCGAAAATTCGTAAAAATATTTAGATTGCAGTCAAAGGAAGCTATTTAACGCGAGTTCATTTAAAAAACTGTTTAAAAAATTCCATTTTCAGCATAAGCTATATTTTTATTTTACTTTATTGGATACACACAGTTAAACGATAATCTTCTTTATTGCAACCTATATTCATAAAATAGTTAATGAAATTGCTAATAAATATTACAAAGCTCAAAACCATGTGCATTAATTTTTCTCAAATTCATTTTGTATACAACCCCTATTTTGCAGCTGGAAAAGTGCTCTAACTTTAAGCAGCTGTAACTCGGTGAATTTTGGTCGTAGAAAGACGAATTTTTTTTAATGTGCATGAAATTGCACAAAGAAAAATTTTCTAAATATAACTGATAGGACCGGGGGACCGTGTAAAAATTTAAATTTTGTAATTTTTATACGATTTGATTTATTGACTTCGATTGTTTCACATGTAATAGATTATACAATTTAAAGCATTTTTGCAATTGGAACTATGTGTCTGACTAACGGTTTAGGAAATAGCCATTGGACAGCGTTAGCACTGGACACCCTCTATATACATACACTATATTCGTCGCTAGTACTTGTATTTACGACATTTCCTCAGCCCTGTATATTGGGGCTTAAATAATCAAGCTGAATAGAACGCTAAAATAATTTTCCATTAATGCCACATGGATCCGAAAGGTGTAGGGGACAGATTCCCAGAATTAATTACTGGCTCTCTTTTTGAAGCTTTTTAAAAATTAAAATGCTAACATTGTGGTATTTATGCTTTAAATTGCTGCTTTATTCCTTCGAATATAGTTTTTTTCTTTCTTCTCCTCTCTAGGTAAAGGGGGGGGGGATAATGAACTATTTACATTCTATGATGTAAAAATTCTGAATGAAATTTCATTTTTCCAGTCGTCTCGAAAGTAAAACGAGTTTTAATTAGTTCATGGCACTAGGGCAAACTACCTTAAAATATGTTTTCATGGCTAACATACGTGGGAAAATCAATAATGCTGTTACATTTCACGAAATAAGGGTAAAACTGGGCGAAATTTCAAAAAGGTGGGCGAAACATCGCATCAAATAACGTTCTTGCCCCCCGGTTTTATTTATTTTATTTTAGGAGATTTGTAATCAATAATCGCTTATACTCCGATCATTAGATTGCATTAAAGTTCCGTTTAGGCAACGCAGAGTATTTCTGTTGTCGTGTTATGTTGCTTAACAACATCGCTTATTGACTGAAATTACTAGTTTGTTTTTGTAGGAAAAGGGGGGGGGGGTCGCGAATAGAGCGATAAAGGAAAGAACGTCGTTACGTTATGGAAAAAAGCATATTATTAACACTAAACTCCTCTCGGATTTTGCCGATGGCTGTACATGCTTAGCCTGTTAGTCGCATATGATTATCTTAAAAAACTTTTTAGACTGAACATTCGACTCGACTGGCTTTTTTTTTTTCTGCTGTTGCTGTTAGAATTTGTTTTACAGGGTAGAATTTTGTCTTATAGCTTAATTGAGTCTGCTGTGTCCCCCCCCCCCCCTCAGAAACCCTTGTTTTTAGTTTTTAAGTCGATTTTGGTTAAGAGGAACGTATGCTTTTAATGATTAAAAAAATCGATTTGAAATACTGTTTATGGAATTTTTGGGAGAGATATGCCCGTGGACACAAATATTTCTGAAACAAATGCACGCTCATTGATTTTTGTTAAAAGATAATTGGTATTTCGTTTGCGTTGGTTTATATTCTTTGAACACCTGAACAGGTGTGCTCACTTATTTATTTTTTTTTTTTAAAGTTAATTTTTGGTTGTCTGAATACAAGTCATATTTCTGAATAAATTAGAATTCATTTGGAAATTGAGAGGTTCCTCAAAGTTATGCAGGTTACACTGATCAGGGGCGTAGCCAGGGGGGGATATCGGGATATATCCCCCCCGAAATTTTGGATTAGTGATGAAATTCCGTCTATTTATACACATATAAGTTCATATCCCCCCCCCCCCCGAAATTTTTCCAGCGCATATCCCCCCCCCCCAACCGAAAAATTTTCCTGGCTACGCGCCTGACACTGATTATGAAAAAACTTGGAATTTTGATGAAATAATGCATCAGTGTTCGTCATTTATGAATTTTGTTTTAATTATCAATATTTTTTATGTTACAACAACAAAATAATAATAAACATAATCCCAATTCTTTTTTTTAACTTAAAAATTTTCAGGAAACCTTAAGTACACATGACACACACAACACAACTTAAACCAGAAAGGAAATACTTTAATATTGTAGAATCACTTTGAAAAAGAATAGATTTTGTTTGCAAAACACCTTTTACCCCCCCCCCCCCCCCCAAAAAAAAAAAAAAAAAAAAAAAAAAAAAAAAAAAACACTTACGGTAATAGTCAAAATATTTAATTTTGAAGAAGAGAAGGAATAATAAAGCCAACAACTCCCATAACTCGGCAGTGTATTTATATAGCAAAAATAGACATCAAATAAATTTGTGGTCCATTATCTATTTTTGCTGTTGAATTTTGTTAACGTGAACACTAACAGGCAAAAAAGATTTGTTCACGTTAACCGAATTTTACAAAAAATGTGAAAAATGTAATTAATTTGCGACTGTATCCCGATCAGTATCTGACATTATTTCATTTTTATTTAAAATTTGTTTCCGATGTTATATATATGTATAATTTACAACAGTTTAATTTAATTTGCTACACTATTATTACTAATTTCTTTTTCGTCTTGTCTTATCATAGCTCATTATATGAAACAATTAATAAATTACAGTATTTAGTGTACTACATCTTTAAAGCATCCGAAAGAAGTCTCGAGAAAGGCCTACTTGTTTTCTAAAGGTACGAACCGCGAACAAAATAATTAAAAGGGAAAAAAAAATACAGAGGGCGTAGAGGATTTTTTCCCCCCATAAAAAAGGACCTTAGTGAATTAAAATTTTCTGGAGGTTGTTTGTTCCTAAGCATGTCACATTTTTTTAAACTCCTTTCTTTATTTTTATTTTTTTAATTTTTCTTAGAAGCGTCTGATTTTGAAGTCTTCGATTTTTTTTTTCTTTTCCCTCATCCCGCTTTCGTATCTCAGTGCCTGCATATAAAGGAATTTCCAACCACCGCTGAATTAACTCTTATATTGCTTCGGGGGAAACGTTCTTTGCCGTGAGAGAGCACGCCAAAAATAATTTGTTGCGATAAACAACTGGGGCAATACATATTAGGAACGAACGCTAACTCTATTTTATATCTGTCGCTTCACTTTTGAATTAATGACTTCGCTTTCGGTTCCTTGAGGATTAGATCGTTCTTGTACCGCTGCACCTTGACTTCTAGCAGTGCTGCAAGAAAAAAATGTAAAAAAAAAACAAATATATAAATAAATACATAGAAATAATTGTAAATGAATATGTATATAAAAGAAATAATAATTAGTAATAAGTTGTAATGAGCAAACAGTTCTAAAAAAAAAAAATTTAAGTATTTATTATCAGTATTTTATAAACAAGCTGAAGTAGCATTTCTACAACTACAGAGTACAAACACAACACAACCTAATTTCCCCCCCCCCCCTCTTTTTTTGTTTATTTTTTGAAGATGCGATTTTTCTAGGATGATTACTCGATCTATTTACTGTTTTACGTTAACATGCAGTTGTATCTTTAATGAGAAATGCATTTCATTCATTCCTTTAATGAATTCGTTGTTCAAAATACTCGTATCTCGAATCAATTTCTCTCATAGAAATTACTGAAATGCAGTTTAACTTTAACAGGTCCAAATAAACCCTTGCAATTTTGTATCATGTATTTATTATAAACACACATTTTATAGGTTCAAGCAAATATATATATATATATATATATATATATATATATATGTATGCACATGTATATGCTGTAAAATGAAACTGTAATCATATTGACAGAGACATTAAGAATTAGAAAACAAAATAAAACATTTGTTCATGTCTCATGACGTTATTTTAGAACTTACACCAAAAAGGACATACTTTAATATTGTAGTAGACTCACGTTGAGAGAGAATAGATTTGTTTGCAAAAAACCTTTTACAACAACAACAACAAAAAAAAAACTACTTTTCAATGTTCTTTTTCGTCTCAACGCTGACATAGTTTTTGTGTCATCATTTTGCATCATCGCTTTTGTGTCATCGCTATATACCATCCCAAGAAAGTATCTATAAGGCGAAGTTTGTCACAAGTCCAAAAAATTTTGCATTTTTTAAGATTTCGTAAAAATGGAATTAATTTAACTGAGTATGAAAAACATTTGATTCCTTCTGTGCGAAGAACGGGTACGCAGATTTTAGATAAATAAGGTAAACCAGTAGTAAGACTGAATTTTATTAGGCTCTTTCACCCGGCTCATATTTTTATAGATACACGCTTAAATCTATTGATTAAAACTAACACTCCTTTATCGATTAAATTTCTTATCGGCTGATTTAAATCCTTTTACGCTAAAAATTTCCGAAAAATATTCATTAAAGACAATAATTTGTTATCTCCTCAATTCGCCTCAATTTACCCGATTCGCTAGATTATGAAAGTTGAAATGATTCTTATTTAGCTCAATTTTCAGAATAATTTTGTCTATTTGAGTATTCTGTCTTTTCTCCCCCACGACCCATATCCTATTACTATCACGTGACCAACGCTCTTCAACGGATAACGGTTCATAGTCACAAACGCGAGGATCGTGGCTCACGGCGGGGCGGGCATCGAAGGACAAGCGTGTCGTTATCAAAATATGAATTAAAAGAATTTCTGAAGAGGATACTGGATGCACTTTTAGTTAATGCCAAGTGATTTTGTTGTGGATGCTTAGTTGTGTGTGTATTCGCTTATGATAATTTGGTTTTACATCCGAATACCAAATGCATCTTTTTCATAATCAGAGTTGTGAAATAAATTCAGCCTAGATATGGAGGAGATGCTTTAGGTACAGGTTTCGCTTTAATGACATAGTTTCTTCCGATTGGATTATAAAAAGCTGTTGTAAAACAATTGAAGTTATGATATCTCCACTCAAAGTGAGTAAGTAGTATTTTACCTTTTTCATGTCAATAAATTTGGTTGCCGCTTTAATTAAATCTCACAGCTGGTTTAACCATGATTGCATTTCTGTATTCTGACTGTACTGTGAATTCGTTTTATAACTAGAGACTATAGTGAAATTATATTCTATTTATTAAAAAAAAATACTTTTTTATAGTGTATTAAGATATATGTAATGTATTTGCCTTGATTTAAAATTTATTTTCTCGGGCTTATAAACATAGATTACAGCTCTGATAATAAAAAATGAAGAAAACGAATAATTCAATATATTAATCAAAAACAGCAAATTTTAATAAAACACCCTTTGTCTAGCTTAAAATAATAATCATAATTGAGTACAGTTATATTAATCAAAAACGGACAGACACTCCTAATTTTTGATTATTATTTAGCCTAAATAGAGCTGTTGTATAATGCTAAAAAATTGAGAATTTTTCGCTCCATTGATTTTTGTCGATGAATTGAGCAAATTTTACTTAATCGGTAGAATGGCTGTTTGAAGTCAAAAATGGAGTAAAAATATACTCCGTTTGATTATTATTTTACTCAATAGATTTAAACGTGTAGGGTGAGAAATTGTTTGCATTTTAAAGTTTCTATTCCCTCCCGGTTTTTGTTACTACTGTAAAGATAATTGCTTAAAACACACACACACATAATCAAAGATTGTGTATTGTTCATATTTAATATTCCCTATTTCGTCTCTTCCCGCTTTTACCTCAAGAATCTGATACGATAAGACAAAGTTCGAGGGATATATTCGCCCCGAATCGCATCGGAAATATTTTGGAAAATAATATTTATACTATCTCTCATCATTTTCTTTCACCTATTTATTATCGTCACCTATACCATCCCTTCCCATTTGATAGCTGGATTATCAGAGAGTTTATAATGTGTTTTGCAATCTTCTGTTTTGACATATCGAACGGAGTATGAGCCCCACGATGATAATAAATATACCCTTTTATCGCTAGCAGGTGAAGGCAAGAAATAAAAAATCCGAATAAACGCCTGGTGTCTTGCTCCGTTGATTGGTCGATCTACTTTTCTATATAGCTGGACATGGTTGAACAGAGAACGCAAAAATCCTATCAAGTCTCCATTGCTAAAAATATAGTGGATGTGCCATTAATATAAGTCTAGTATTGTGTTTCTGTATTGATTTCTTTCATTATAAAAAATGTAAGGAAGTATTTCTGTTACGGCTTTTTGTTAGTGCAGTAGAATGATCAGTGATGAAAGTCATTTTTATCTGACGCTGGAATTCGTTAAATCGGACCATTAAAAATAACTGCTCCAAAGAGAAATAGTATTAGGCATGAAAAATGAAATAATATATGTTTTAAGAGGAAGCATTCTGCACTTTTATATAAATCATTGCTTGCAGTCGTATAAGACAAGGGCACCCATGCATCATCTCTTTCATATACCTGCATTGGCGCAACCTATGGCGTTTTAACTCTTTAACGCGCAGTGTTCCCGCTCTGTGAACACCAAAATCTGATGTTTTGACTGTTGCCAGTCACGAAGAATAGTTTGATTTCTATAAATATAGTTGCGGGTGACATAGCTCCACGAGAATTCTTTACTTTTTAGCACGTCATTTCCCGTAAAAAAATGGTCACGATTATTTTTAACAGCACTGACATCTGCCGAAAAATGGAAGAATGCGAGGACAGCTGGATAGATTGCCCAATGCTGAAAAAAAGGGCAGCCGTTGCCATTGCTCAACTTAACTGCCAGCAAAATGGCTGGCTGTGCTCGCTGCGTCAAAAGCGTCTCTAGATCTGTGTCACGCGATGAACGTTTCGATCGTCCGCCATCTTGCTGGTAGTTAAGTCGAGCGATGGCAACGGCTGCCCTTTTTTCAGCATTGGGAAAGGGTTGCGCCTCAAAGGGTTAAATCCTGCTATTAAGTTCGGTTACTATTCCCATGCCTTAACAGCTAAGGTATCACGCCCCCCCCCCCCTCTATATTTATTCTCATACTTTTTAGCTTGTCAGTATCGTTTTACTGTACTTAAAAGTTGTTCCTTCTCGTTCTTCCGAAAATCATAATACAGTGAAACATCCGATAGTTTGACACTTGAGGTTCGCACAATAAGGGCGCAAATTAGGAATGCATTCCCTTTCCCAGGAAACTGTCCAACTTAGCGAGGTGTCAGAGAGAAAAGCTGAATTTAGATGCAACCAAGTAAGTTCGTTTCGTGAAAGTAATGGCATGGAGTTAGTAAATACCATATTTACTTTTGTATTGACCTGTCGAAGATGTCGCGAATATTTTCTCCAAACCCCCCTCACACTCACCAGTAACATAAAACTATTAAGCAGTTCTCAATTTCTAATTTTTCTAAACCTATTTCTATTGCTGATGCGAATTTGAAAATAAAAAAGCTTTTTCAAAGGAAAATTAAACGTGAAATTTTCAGTCACTTTTAGTTGACGATATTTTATTCTAGGATTTAAAAAGCTATTCTTGAGGCTTTTTTTTTTTTTTTTTCAACTGAGCAATTACGGTTGATTAAAAGTGAGAACTTGCGGGATCATTTCAACAGTAGCAACATCTTTACGTCACAAATCGCAGCCGTAATTGTATTCCCAATCCAATTTTTATCTTGACATCAAAATGACGTCAATCTCAATTGCGATACCTAACTTTGTTTCTCAAATGGTACACTTTTTTTCTTACTATCGGCTATATAAAAGAAGTTTTCTAGAGTTGAAAATAGCAAAAATCATTTAAAATTCGGGAACGGGTGGATTTTCAAGTTTTAATGTAGCCTGTTTTCTTCATTCTGTACGAAATTTCAAACCGATCGGTCAAACCGTCTAAATGTAAATAACACATACATATATACGCATATTATTATTATTATTTATTTATTTCTTTTATGTATATAGATTTAAACATAGTTGAACGCCCTTGCGACTCTCTGTTATACGACTCTCTCGGTCATATGCCGAATTCAATTGGTCCCGCCCACGCTTTATGGGAAACAATATTAAACTTCTCTCAGTTATACGACTCTTTTCTCATTTGTACGACGATTTAAATAGTTCAGGTGATTTTACATTTCTCACCCAAGAATTCATTTTACAATCTTTCAAGTACAAATCATACACATTCAGGGGCGTATCCAGAAATTTTTCATGGGGGGGAGTCATATATGCATACATGTGTGTGATAAGAGAGTGAAGAATATACATTTTGTATGGCAAAAAATTCCTCATGGGGGGTTATGACCCCCCTAACTCCCCCCCCCCTTGGCTACTCTCCTGTACACATTTTATTACCTTTGTCTTATCACTTCTGTAAAAGTGTCAATAATGAGCCAGTAATGTTAATCAATAATGAATAGCATTTCTCATCGAAATTTTTGTGTTATTAATGATGAAATCTATGGCGTGAGAAATAATTTATCTTTCATGTTTTAATGTATTTTACAAATTTTGTTAAAAGATGTTCTTAGTATTAGCAGGTAAAAAAAATTAATGCATATACAATTTTAAACTTGTATAATATGATGGTCTCTCACTTGTACGACTCTCTCAGTTATGCGACTTTTTTCTACGGTCCCTTGAAAGTCGTATAAGTGAGAGGTACTACATTCTAGTTTTAGCTCAGGATGACTAAAATTCGGGAAACTGAAGCACATTTGCCCCGAAAGTGACTGGGGATGTAAAGCCTCCTTTCCTGCCCCTGCAGTTATTCGATAGCTGACATCTATAGGGATTTAGCTATTTATGTTGCTGGGCACTTTGACAGTCCCCTCACTCTCTTTCCTGTATTTATATTATCTTTATCCGCTGCGAAAATATTGCACACGAGTTGCTATTAATTTATCTGGAGCACGAGTAACTTAATCCGTGATATGTTCAGCAGTCTGTGCTTAGCAGGGCAAGGGGTGGATCCAGGATTTTTTTCTAGGGTCCCATTTTAGTGATAACTGTTTATTTTTGTAAATTTTAATATCTATTTTTGTGAATTCTCATGCAAGTTTTTGTAAAAGTCAGTGTTTTAAAAACAAGCAAATTAAAATATAGGGTAAAATGCCAGTGAAGGGATGTTTGAATTAGGAATGGGCGCGAGACGAAAAATAGGCGTCTCGCAAAACAGCAGAAAAGCTCTGTCTCGCCTCGCAAAATCCCTATAGCGTAATGTTAAAAATGTTTTTCTCGTCTCGCAAAAAAAACTAAATCTCTGTCTCGTCTCGCATCCATCCCTAGTTTCAATCGATTATAATTTTGTGAAAGGGCCGCTTAAATAGATTGTAATTTTTTGAAGGAGCCGTAAAACGGACCCAAATTTCATCTGCATCAATCCCTGAGAACAGTTACGTTGGAAAAGGAACGGATACATTTTGAACTGTTTTATAATTAAACGTTTCCCCTAAAGGAAGGGGGAAAAAACAACATGCTGCAGAAAAAATTGAGTGTTATCTTAAACTTTTTACTTTTCACGTTTTTTCGTAATACTCTTGCACAGTTCCCTTAAATGTGACCCACCCCTTGCCTACGCCCCTGGGAACTGGGAGTTACATGACTCTAAATTAGCATTATTTATTTTATTTATTTATTTATTTTTTGGAGGGGGGCGGGAGAGAAAATTATTGACGAGAGCGGTTAGATGGTTATTACAGAAGAGCTCGTGAAGATAAGGAAATTGGTTTAGAAAAAATTAATGAAATGAGTAATAGTTTTCCGTTATTGCTGCTAAATTGTATTGTTTGTAGGGGGAGGTATATTGGTGAGACGGACATTAAAAATGTATTAGATGTATTTTTCCACTACATAATTTATACTATCTTAAGCAAATATTGGCCCTTTGTTATTGGCCGTAAGTAGTTAAAACTTTATAAAAGTCGAATAAATCAGTGAATGTCATCACATTTATACATGTGCAGTTCTTTGGAAATGATTAAAAAAAGTAGGACTTCGTTTTTCTACTTTGAATATTTTTGTATAAAATTTCACCCTAAAGACCTATTTTTTTCTTATAAATTTTTTTAATCATATAACCTCAAAATATATGGCGTACAAAATAGCTAGGTGTCATTAGAAACAACTGGTTACTGGAAGTATAATGATTATGCTAGTAATTTTAAGTTAGTTACTGAGTCAAACACATTGGATGGGAACACTCTGTATAAGACTATTTTAGAAAATCTGTGCCATAAACAACTTTCTGCCCTTCTTTCACTTCACCTGTTATGGATAAAATACTGAGGATTTTTCGATTTCAAGGGCCCTCAGCTTCTCGCAGGGCGGGGGGCCAAAATTGTTAGAATTCCTGTTTGCCAGAGACCAACTTGAGTTCATAGGTTATCCTTGCAGGCGGCCAATAACGTTTGCTGTTAGTTGAAATTTGTAAAAAGCTGCTTGCTGTTTGAAGTATTACTTGTGCTAAGCATCGGATTCTATCTTTTAAGCCACCTTAGTTTTTTCAACACATGTATATAATAGTGTAGCTGTGCCGGATATCCGTAACTGCGGACATTCGAATAAGAAAATGATCCGTATCCGTCTGAGCAAAAAAACATCATTTCTTTTTCAAGCGGATCTTCCATGGATCATTTAATGGCTTTTCAGGATAATTCAAAGAATTGACAAATATAAAATTATCCTGTTATTAATTTTTTAATTAAACGTAAATTTTGTTGAAACTTAATAATTATTGTTTATGATTTTTTTCTTGTTTAACACAAAAATCCCTCGTTCCATTTAGTACTAATAGTGATTTAAAGCGATTAGCATGAATTTCTAATAAAGATTCAAATCGGGGACTCGGTCCCCTTCAAGTGGGGTCACTCTTCTCCACTTATCCCACGACAAGTGCTGAAGGAGGTCGAAAAGTTTTCTATCGAAACGTACTTACAGTTTAATTAGTGCCTTTTATGTGTGTTATTCTACAAAGTTTTAATTATTTCAACTAATATCAATAGTTTAAAAAAAGGATGCCCCTCTGATCGGTATAGTTTAAATTTGTTCTCAAGCTTTTTATTGGATAACGCTGAACCTCTTACATTTATGTTGAAAACTGGTTATGTCTGGATCAAAACAAATATCTTCGGTATGATTTAATCCATCCAAATTCCGAATAACAGCTATCCACAAGGGAAATTTGGTAGCGGGATCAATTTCAGTAATTAGTAGTATAATGTGAAATAAAATGATATAGTATATTTATTACGTTATTATTTATTTATTTATTTATTATTGTGTAATTCTCTAACGTTCCGACTTCTTATTGTGTTTTGTAAAGGAATGGTTAAGGGATATCTGCCTAGGAGTAGGAGAGTCTCCGACCAACGGAAAACCATTAATGCGTTACAACTCAAGACGGGTTAATGGATTTATATGGAACAAAATAGCAAACTTTGAATCTTTAGGGCGTGGAAAATAAATTTTTTTTTAGACTGCCAACACTTAAAAGAATAAATTTCTCGTTCTCCGTGTTCGCCCGATACCGTTATGTTGTAAAATGAATATTGATATTTTTAACTTACCAGGAAGTTTGAGAGGTCTTCATGATTTCGGTTTGTTTGTCTGTTCTGTTGTCCACCTGTCCAGTGTTCTAACTGCTGTAAAAATTGATTGATTTGTGCGAAGTTTATTTTTTTTCTATGTACAATTCCATGTACCGCATTGAAAATGGTATAAGTAGCATTTATTGTTCTTTTACAAGCGAAAAAAAAAAAATCCAATACATCGCACTCTATGGGCAGTCATTCTCTAAAACATATTTTAGAGATAATCAGTTTTTTGAAAGAAAACAAAGTTGGCATACATATTATTAAGGCTTCAAAATAATGCTCTCCAATGAGAATAATGCCTGTATTATTAAAAACTCTCCTACAGGAGCACTCAAAAGAATTTTAATACATTAGTCTGTCGCATTTGAGAGACACTAATAAATTTCTAACACAAGACTATGAATATAAAATTTTTGTATTCATCAGTTAAACGTTAAAAAAAAAAAAAAAAGAAAAAAAAATTAAGGCCTTTTACAGGGTCTCATAAAATTGTATTTATATTGATAATACTACATTGTCTTATCTCGCCAGTTTTAAGGAAAATACATCACCAAATTTGTCGCAAAAATATTTTTGTGTTGGAAAGTGTTTTCTTAATCTACGCATTTGGCATAATTTATCTTTCTTGTTATAATTTTTCACAATCACAAAGAATGAAATATATTTTAATATCGCCTGTTTTTAGTTTAAAATATCTCCGGTATTTTAACCAATGTTTACTTTGCGTTTTCAAATGAATTGTGCGACAACAAATAGAAAACCTCTATCGGTCATATTCAAATGGATATCATATTAATTCTTTGACAACACATGCGAAGTAATCCTTCGGCGGTATTTGGATGGGTATCATACGAATTCTACGTTATCACATGGGAAATTTCTATCGACTGCACTCTGATTGACTAGATTTAAATTTTTATTACTACACGTGTAAAATGTGTATGGGATTCCTTTCTTTTTAAAATTTCAGAACTTTATTCCCATTACATAATTGTAATTGTTACGCATTATATTTATTTACCTTTCAGTTTTTCGAAAAAATCATCTGAGGCATTTTATTTCACGGCCTCTTAATTTATTCATTATTTACTGCTATTCTTTACTATCTTATAAATCGCACGTAAACAGCTTTGTTTACAATATTTGGCAATACCAGTCACAATACAATTTTCATCTTCCGAAACATATTATTTCGGTGGTTGATTCGACATCTGAGGTCATACATACCACTGCATGTTTAAAAGGTAAAAATAGCTGCTTGTTCCGGATATTAACCGCTTAATAATTCCGCAAAGAAATACTGTCTTGTCAATTTGAGTTTTGTTTATTCATCCGTACCGAACAGAAAAACACCAGTCTTTTTTTCCTTCGTTGAATAATTATTACAGCCTCGCGCGTCGCCTGATTGGATAACTTTTCATTTAGGGTTGTGTCACTGACTTTTGTGCCCGCTTGCATTGTGTTTTAAAATCTAGTTAATGATCGTTGAATTGTATTTTTAACGCTTTTCAACTTAAATTTGTAATGACTTCCGTTTTTACATATATTAATCCGTGGAGCTTTGCAAGGGCGGATTAAAGGAGGGGGGGGGGGCGGCCGCCCACCCCCAAGACAAAAGAAATTAATGTAAAAGATCCTATTTTACTTCCATAAGATGGACGTATATGTCAATCTTCTAACTAACCGCCCCTCCCGGAGAAACTTGCATTAATCCGCCACTGGAGCTTTGTGCTTATAAAAGTTCTAGGAGTTAAAAAAAAAAAATATTAGAGATAAAACATTATTTATTGTGAGTATAACGTGCTTTATAAAAACACCTAAATGTGATAAAATAAAAGAAAAAGGATTTAAATTTTCACATGTTCGTAAACAGACTTCGTAAATGTTCTTCACTATCGTTTGAATGTTAATTTACATGCATATTAGCTGCTATACAAACTTTAATTGTGATTTTCGACCTCCGAAGTGAGCAGAACAAGGGCGGATTAAAGGGGGGGGGTGGAGGGGGCGACCGCCCCCCCCCCCAGAAAAAAGAAATTAATGTAAAAAATCCTATTTTACTTCCATAAAATAGATGTATATGCCAATCTTCTAACACCCCCCCCCCCAATCAACTATAATTCATAACGGGACAATGATTGTCAGGATTTTATTGTACCACGTTGTTCGTTGTTTTAAACACATAAGGTCATTGGCGGGTCCTAAGTTGGGAGGCTATAGCACACTTGATCTTTAAAATCTGTCAAGCTGTTAGGGAATTTAATGAGATTAAAAATGAATGGGGGGGGGGTGACTAATAAAATCTTCTTGCTCTTTTGCTTTTTTACTTGAGAAGCACACAGTACATTTGAAACATACACCATTTATCACATGTTAGATACAATTAATTAATTTTCGCTCCCTTAATCTTCGTTGAAAAGCAGGATATGAGAGAAAATGACTCTGGATCATTTTTTTCATCAGGAAATGAAATGTGTATTTGTACATAAAATAAAAAATTAAACTTCTATTTTTATAGTTTAAGACCATATCTTTTATTACAGTACAAATACTATTAATTTTATATTTTAAAAGCATATGTTCACAAAAGTAAAGTTTCATCATATCACCCCTCCCTCATCTCCACCCGTAATAACGCGCCCTCAGAATTATCGCGCATTTTTCTTGTCTCCGGACAAGCGCAATATAATGAGTGGTTACCTGTTACTTATTCCTTTCTCCCCTCTTTGAAACTTTTTACGAATTCGCCATTGCATGAGATTATTACCGCACAATTTTAAATGCTTCGCTATAAATATAAGAGAATATATCACGCAAAAAATTTTCTTTTGTAGAGGACAGATGACTTGCTCTCTGAAGTCTTATGAGAAGCGAATTTTTTATCTCCAAATTTAAGATAGCTTTACTTTTTAAAGATTTGAGTTACCCTGAGAAATTATTCTGTTTCCTTTTCCACCCATTCTTCTGGCTTAACTTACGCTTTTTTGGGCCATTGTTTTATTCTATCATTACTTTTCTTTTTGTTCTCGAGCCGACGGGGCTAGGGAAGTAAAAGAACAGAGGACGTTCATCTGTTTTAGTAGACAATATCAAACGAGGGGTGGAAAATTGATCTCGATTGCACGTGACTTGATCGTAAGGATCAAGAAAGATGGGGCTGTCTTGGTTCCATTTTCAGAGAGTGCTGTGGAGAAACGTCGTGTTTGATGGGTAGTGTTTTTAAAAGTTGTTCTGGGGATAATGCATAGTTGCTTTATTTGGTCGCACGCAGGTGATTACTTTAACAGATTTATTAGGGCTATGATTCATTGCTATCGATCTCCGATACCATAAAAGTGTTCGTTGTTTAAGAATTTCACATTATTTTTTTTTAACACTTAAGAGTTGGGGACGGGGGGGGGGAAAGAAAATATTATTTCATTTGTCTGAGAGTACTAACTGCACTCAGCAAGCATCAGTTGCTACGAAATTAGCACAAAGCAAAATCTCAGTCTGGATTTTTGTATGCAGTGTTTTCCCTCGCTTTTTAGCTCTTTCCAACATGATAACCATCGTTGAAGTTCTCCCCCCCCCCCCGGAAATATTCTGCCGGCGCCCATGGTTGTAACTTTTAAATTCCAATAAACACAATTTTCCTTTCCTCTCGGGCAGTAATTGGTTCGTTAGAATGCACTTCTTTCCAAATGTTTTACGCAGGCAACTGATATCAAACGTGTATTGTTCCAACGCCATTTCTGGTTTTTGAATGCGCAGATCAACTTTCTCACACACGCGTACACTTAAACACCACACACACAAATGTTGCCATTGGAAAATTTCGCAGTTTTTTCACCGTAACCGTGAGGGCTCTTGTTGTTTTAAACAATCCTTATCTCGAGCGCATACTTCTGAATAACTGTATTTGAAATTTCATCTCAGAGGTCCATACATCGGGGAAGTTTTTTTATGACCACCCTGAATTTACATTTTCTAATGCAACTCTTTTTATGGTATTTTTAACAAATCTTAACCATTTAATTACACGGGGTTGTAATTCGCGGCCTTGTTTTATTGCATGTGCATTAAAAAGATACGCCCATAAAAGAAATTCCCTTATTGTTCTTGTCTTGGTTTATCTTGAAGAAAAATAGAAGCTCACTCGTATGCTTGCAATATTGAACTCTTGAGTATGCAGTAGAGTGAGTGATTGAAATCCTGCTGGTACATTTCAATAATGCATATGTGCGGTAATCTCTTTTCATGGTTTTCCGCCTGGCTTGAATGCGACTGTGTGTTGTTTTTGAATTTCAAGCCTGTTTATGGTCTTCGATCCTATACATGGTGTATAGCGAGGTGCACGTACTAGAGCTGAAGCAAACCGCATGTATTCGGTACTAAGATACGGATAATCACTCAAACTCGAAGTAACGAATTGTTACTTTTCGGTTGATATCGTTACTACTCGATCCGAAGATGTTTCGGATCGAGCAGCTTCGAACTTCGAATACAGACTGCCAGGCGAGGCGAACTAGAGGGGAAACGGGTTCCAGTAATCGAGTACTAATATCTTCTGTTATTTGTTACTGGGGTTACTGGATATCGGATCGCGGTTTCAAGGGGGAAAATGACTTTCCAGTTTGCATTTCGGATCGACCAGGTTCGAACTTCGAATAGAAGACTGCGGGAGGGAGAAAATGAATTTCGGTATTTGAGTAATAGTATGTTCCTTTTCGTTACTAGATACCGAAAGTATTATGGATTCTCGCTGTTGGGAGGGAAAAATCAGTTTCGGTATTTGAGTAGTAGTATGTTCTGGTTGCAATTCGTTTGTGCCGCGCCGAATGGTATCGTTTTGATGAGGTTTGGAAGAATCCGTATGTTTCGTTACAGTTATGGAGATGGAATAGTATCTGCTGCTCTATTGATATGGGTCGTACAATGGGGGGATACGATCCGGTGTATAGTATGTTATTATGCGCAGTTGAACTCTTTTTTTGCGGCGGGGGGGGGGGGGGGGAAGGGGGTGTTCTTATAATTGTAGAGGAGCAATACATAATATAAGAGAAGCATGTTAGTAAGGGGTGCTAATTTCGGGCTTTCTAACATTTTAGTACTAAATAGTGGTGCAATCAGAATTCTTTCTTTCAGGGTGGTTCCGAAGCAGGATTGCGAACTTAACTTTTTCTTTTCTTTTTAGCTAGAATCGAAATGAGTAATAAATAACAAATTATTTAAATACACCTTTTAAAAAAATATTTTTATAAAGTAAACAAATTCACACATTTTTATTATTTAAAATATTATTTGGAACTAAAAAAAATATTTAGCATGGAAACCTAAACACATTTTTTAAGTAATTGTTTAAAAAATATATAAAAAATTGGGAGCGACCCGGGATTTCTATGCCCACTCCTGCGTAAGCCACTGGTATTAAAATATTTCAATAAAGTTCAGTATGTTTCTAAAATGTCGGTGTTTAGGGGGCCATCTGCCCTATTTTATGGTACATTTTATTCCATGAACTCATGGAATACGCATAATCCGGTGCAACCATTCTTTCTGTATGAAAGGAGTGATAATTTTTGTTTAAAGAATGCTCTCATATATGCACCCACAGAAGGGGCTAACCCCTTTCATCCCAAAAGTGCAGAAATAGAACTGGAAATATCTTAAAAATAGATAATTCTCACTGAATTAAACAATTTTAAATTAAAATATGGTAATTTTTAATTTACTTCGAAAAATGATCCAGCAAAAGAAGTTTTTGATATGAAATAAGAACTCACAAATAATAAAGATATTATGCTTGTAGAAACGCAAAGTAGTTGATATCATACTGAGATCCCCTGCCCTGTGAATTTTATATATGTGGCCCAATCCCTGGATCTCAGTATTCGAGAACCCGCAACCCAGAAAAAACACGAGTCACAAGCTTTCCTTTACACTTTTTATGATAAGAATGAACAGGTTAAACCAGCGTTCAGAATTAAAAAAGGGGGGGGGTTGAGAAAAGAAAAGAATGGCATATGTCTTTGGAAGATTTCTATGTGCACTCAGTAATTCGGATAATTTAGCATTGTATAAAACCATAAATGTGTATAAAAACAATCTGTAAATCAGAGAAAATAAGCTCTAAATACAACTTTGTACAACTTCGCTAAAAAAAATTCTTTTTGGTTAGGTTTTGCTATGGGTTTATGTATGGGCGGCATATACCCATAACAACACTGTCCCGGATGTGTTGTTATGGGGCACTATATAACACCCTATTACCGATTCTATTAGTAGTAACGAAAGTAACGAGTAACGAATACTTAGTAACGAATAGCGAACATCTAAGTAACAAATACATACGGATACTCATTTTGTCGTTACTTTTACAGCACTAGCACGTACTTAGTGAGTTCGATTTCCAGATGTTCCCAACGATGACGAGATGACTTATGCCATGGATTGTTTTGGAACAGAAGATATAATAATCGCCCTTAGAGTAAGGCGTTGTTTTGGCAACTATCCAACATTATCAGTTTTGCCATGGTAGGATATTTACTGTATTGAAAAAATGAATAATTACCGTATCAGTAATAATTATAGTAACAATAAAATCAGTAATAATAAATCAATAATAATTAAACAGTAATAATCAGTAATAATGAATGAATGTGGCAGCTCGACGTTTTCGGTTGTCTTATTTAACCCTTTAACGTGCGGTGTTCCCGCTCTGGGAACACCAAACTCTGACGTTTTGACTGTTGCCAGTCACGAAGAATAGATTTGATTTCTATAAAAATAGTTGCGGGTGACAAAACTCCACGAGAATCCTTTACTTTTTAGCACGTCATTTCCCGTAAAAAAATGGTCACGATTAGCAAGATAGGCGCAAGGGCGGATTAAAGGGGGGGGCGGAGGGGGCGACCGCATCCCCCTGAGACAAAAGAAATTAATGTAAAAGATTCTATTTTACTTCCATAAAATGGACGTATATGTCAATCTTCTAACTAACTGCCTCCACCGACAAATTAACCGCCCCCCTCTCCCCCCGACAAACTTGCATTAATCCGCCACTGGATAGGCGGATAGCCTTTTTTCAGCATTAGGAAAGGGTTTCGCCTCAAAGGGTTAAACAAACTCCCTAAATAGCGCATCTACATCATTGCTGTCTCTGGTCAATAAAAAAACATTTTAGAAAGTTAGGAATGCAAGCTTTTCTTTTCCTTTCCTTTTTTAATTGGAAAGCGTTACGGAAAATATGTAATGTTTGGTTTAAAACCTGGGAAATCCTGAAAACTTCCCTAGAAAATTATTCAAAACCGCGTTTGTAAGTAATACATGATTTCTCATTTAAATTTGGGGGCGGGGGGGGGATCTCCCCCTTCTTTTAAAATGAACCTACTCTGTCAGTGCGTTCATACTCTGCACGTTAGTCTGTAATGTACTAAAACTATTGCTAAATTATTGATAATTCGCCAATAAAGTACCCATTGGTTTCCGTAAAGAAAGTCAGTTCTGTAATGTTTCTAGAATAGTCAAACAAATGGCTTCTTAAGTGGTTCTTAAATTTCTTATTTGGTGTCCATTTTATTGCATGAAACATTGAATTGGAAACCAAAATAAAAGAATATGGTCGCATTTTAACAGCATTCTTCATATCTAAGATTTGGCTTGTTACCTCGGGCAATTTATCTATTTACTAAATAAAGGTCAAATCGCAATCAAGAGCTTCTATTTGTTTTGCTTTTTAAATGATGGTTGTTACTGTTGATGCTTAATTTTTTTAAAAAATGATTTTATGTCTGGTTCTAGACTTTTCGCTTACCAGGTTGAAAAGTTAATTCAGCTTATAAACGTCCATTTATTCCTGACATTCTGCTGTTTTAAGCGTGCAATTGCTGCTCCTTGCAATTAATCAGTTTGTCTGATCTTGGAATAATTCCTGGGAGTTTAAATATTGGCCAGTGCAGTTTCAGTTTCGGGCAAAGATTGAGGTTTTTAAGTTGTCCTGAAACTTGACTAAATGCGAAACCTAACTACTTCAAGGTTAGACATGGTAGCTGCCCAATGCCTCTTATGTTAAGGGCCCCAAAATTTAGCAAAAACACGTGTTCACATTAGAAATTATGTGAATTGTATATACGTGACACATACGTAATCATGCATATCAATATACTAAGAAGAGACCAATGTATATTTTATATACAGGGTGTCCGAAAAAGGTGGTACGTTCAAATTCTTTAGCTAATAAATGGACAATTTAAATTGAAAATTGTTCAAAATAAGCTAAGAAAAAAGACTAAGTTAAAAAAATTCCTCTCGTTAATTTTCAGAAAATTACTTTTTAAATTTGTATACGACCCCCGTACAGAAAAAAAAATCCCAATTAGTAGTAAAATGTGTCCTGATGAGATGATGTACAAAATTTCAGCCTTTCATCATAAAATATCCATAAGCAAAGATAGTCAAGGGGTATACATAATTGGGAATGTAAAGGTTTATTGCTAGAGTGCAAAATATTATTCACTTACGTTTTTTTTTTGTGTGACCGCCGAAACGCGATCATCGGGCTTGATTTTTTGCCTGGGGCACATTTTAATAATTAGGATTTTTTTTTTGTAAGGGATCGTATACAAAAATTAAAAAATATTTAAATTTTTGTAAATTAACGAGAGAATTTTTTTTTAAACGTGGACTTTTATCCTACCTTATTTTGAACATTTTTTTTTTTTTTTTTCAATTGACATTGTCCACTAATCTGATAGATGGAGAATTAAAGCGCGTTCCCTCCTTTTGGGGACACCTTGCAATATGTGGGAATTCATACGCTTACAGTATGAAAGGGCCCCATGTCTGTCGGCTGTGCGCTTGGTGGCATGAATGCCATGCCCATGCGTGATGTGAAAGTTGTGTATTTCTGAACTTGGCGTGTGTATGAATTTTATAACTTTTCGTGCCAATCTCTGGGAGTCGTTGTCTGGATCGTTCAACTTCACCTCTTGATTTTTGGCTTAGACGCTTCTTTCTTTTTAAATTTTTTTTCTTTTTTTTTTTTTTTTGTTGTTGCATAGAGCACCGCATCCTGTTTCCCTCCCGCGATCGATGCTGTAAAAGTGCTCGATGCTTTTATCTTCATCAGTAATTGGATAAGAGTGTGTGTGCCTGTGCCTTCAAAAAAATGTATCGAGAGAGGCTTCCAAAAACGCGGGATCATCGCAGCGCGTGGTTTTCCACCGGTGCCCCCGAGGTGAATCATTAAATCCCCGGCTTCTATGGAGATCTGGCACCGCAGAAAATGCTAATCACGACTTTCGCTGCGTCGTTAGCGCTGAGGCATTCGGCTCGCAGGAAATTCATTAGACGGGGGGGCCTTGGAACTCGAGTTGGGAAGATGGTTTCTTAATGACTACGAAACCTTGTAATTGGGTTCATCTCCTTTTACCTTTTTCCCTTGCCCCACGCCATTATCCTGGAACCTCGAGCGCGAGAGAGAATAGCGATTCTTTTCATCGATACCGATGATACTTTGAATCGCTGGCGATGACCTGAATCAGTGGCGTGCGCAGTCTATGCGTGCACATGACTTTCGTATCGTTTTGATCAACTGGATGGTAGTAGTGGACTAAAAAAAAAAAAAAATTCCGGAGGGGCGATAAGTATGGCGAGGCATTTAATCATATATGAATTGTTACTGTTTCCTATTAATACATTTAATCTTCAACCCGAGTTTAACGAGTTCAATTAACAAGAGGCAGCGGAGTAGGCGCTGCATTCCTGGTGGTAGAACGTTTAAAAAAAAAAAAAAAAAAAAAAGGTGCTGAAAAGCAACCTTTGCCAGTCTTCTCCGCTGCTTGCTTCTTTTCAGTGATGAGAGCGAGCAGGTTAAGCTTGGGTTCAGCAGTAGTAGATTAAATTCCCTAACTACGCGATAGGTTTTTTTTTAGACGCAAGTGCGCCCGAGAACATGTATCCACTTCCGGAACACTAAGCATGAGTGCATGCGAGTGCTCCCAGCTCAATTTCCTTAAAAATTTTTATTTAAATTCGTGCTACTTCTTTTTAAACTATGGAAATTTGAATTTTTACTACTGCATGTCGAGTATATAACATTTTGATGTGCGGTATTTCTTTAAGACGCGATCTTAACCTCTTTTGCTGTTTAATCTCTTTCATTAGCAGCTATCATCCTAATCTAAGAAGCGCGATATGCTTAATTAAATTGAGAGAAGGGGAGGGCTTTTTTTTTTTCTCCTTTTTAAATAGTCCACATTCGGTAGAGCGTGGTCTCCCAAAGCTCCCACCTAAGCAGTCTTTGTATACCGCGCTTTTACATGAGAGAGCAATTTAATGGACTCCTAATTGGTAATTGTCGTAATCTTCAATGAGTTTGCCAGCTAAACATTTCTGTGTAGCTTCACGGCTGTCCCATTTAGATATTGCGAATGAGGCAGCATTAGATGCACTTAATAGGATTCGATATGCCACCCAGAAGGCAAACTGCCCATTTCTCCTGAGTGGTTTGACTGAACTTTTTGCTGGTCATTACTCTGTAGATTGTTTAATGAATGTTTCTATATCGTCTTCTCCAAATACAGGCACGTAGCCAGAAAAACGTGTACGAAGAGCATTTCGGGAAAGTGTAGTAAAGTAAGGAAATCACGAAGTTTCTTTAATAGACGATTCGTTTGCTAGGCCTCAAGTTGGATGAGGAGCTGAGGCCTCCTATTAGTAGTTTGTGTCACAGTAATTGTAATAGGGCGGATGTTTGGTCTTCCTGCTCATTTAGTCATGAGCCACTGAACCCGTTCGTTCAAACTTGGCAGTTAATGCTTTTAACATACTTGTGGATGGCTTCTTGCCTATTTTGAGACATCGGACCAACTGCTGAGTGTTGGTCGTGGTAGCCCAGTGGTTAAGGCGTTGGACTCGTAACCGGAAGGTTGTGGGTTCGATACCGGCGTACCACTAAAGACCACCGTGTACATGCGGTGTACGTGCACGTTAAATCCGTGGTTCCGAAAGTCCTCTCGGCGGTCGCTAGCAGTTTCCGAGGAGTGCCAGTATTCAGAAGTCCCCCCCACCTTCTGATGAGGTTCCAAATTGTGGCGGGAAATTCCGGGAAGGACGTATATGTAGCTCTAAGCGACACATTCAGTGACGCTTAGAGCAGTTTTTAGGCAAACAAACTGCTGAGTGTTTGGCATGAGAAGGATGAAACTTCCGCTTTTTTCAAATTTATATTTGCAATTTTTTTTTTTTTGGGGGGGGGGGGAAATCTTCGAATATAACTAGAATCTGTAAAACGTTTTCTGCACCAGCCACTGTCCCTTTTCTCAGTTTTCGTGTTTTAGGGCCCGTAATGTTTGTTATATAAATTTTAAAGTAAATTGTGAAGTATACAATTTCAAAAAATGTCAAATACAAAAAAAAAAAAAAAAAAAAAAAAAAAAAAAAAGTTAACATAAAACCTAACTGCACCCAAAAATATTTTTTTTCATAACTTTTTTTCAAAACTCTTTTTAAATTATTTAGATGGTAAATATGTATTCGTAAATTATTGATCCCTACACTTCTAATCAAAATTAACAGTTAACATACTTTTTTTTACAGCTGAAGAAGGGTGCATCCCTGGCATTGCCTTGAACTGCCCGCGCTGTTTCATTTTATATATGTGTGTATAAGTTCTTTAATAGTTTTGCTTTTTCACACTAGTTTTTTAGTGTTCTTTTGATTTGTCAAAACCGTTTAGTTTCAGAAAGATATGCTTTCTAACTTTCTGAAGAATGTCAAAAATGAACCCTGCAATAATATGATTTCTTAAAAAGATTAAAAAAAAAAGCCTTCAAATTATTTTATAACAAAAATTATTGCTATAGTAAAATATTAGGGTGTGGCAATTTCTCTCCAAATATAGTTAATATTGCCAAGCTGGATTCAGTTTTGGGAACTTACTTTTTTGGCGCCAAACTTGTCGATGAATCGCTAAAAGTGGACGATTTTTCACTTACCACTACTGGCAAACTTTTAGATAGTACGGAAAAAACGCTCAAAGTACTGGTGTTAAACGATAAAATAAATAAAAACTTTGTGAAAAAAACCCACATAAGATGTTACTGATAACACGATACGATCGTTTCAACCAAAAATTCTTTCGGTCTTCTGTTCCCTCCGTTTGGTGAGACTAAGGGCTTTGACTGATGAAGACCGAAAAATTTTTTGGTCGAAACGATCGTATCGTGTTATAAGTAACATCTTATGTGTGTGTTTTTTTTTCACAAAGTTTTTATTAATTTACTTTTAGGTAATAGTTTGAAAACTTACTTTTTGCCCAGTATGCTGAATGAAAATAATCTCCAGAACTTGACCAAATTAATATGAGATCACATATAAAGTAACCCCTTTCGGGGGGGGGGGATTATTGAAATCGGCCCGCGTGGTAAAACATTATCGCTCAACATCCATAAAAAAGAAAAAAAAGATTCCCGACAAATTGATAAATAACTTCCTTCTTTTGAAGCCTGTTCAAGAATTTTCTTTTCTCACTATTTTTAAGCCTGAAATGAAAAAAATTCCGGAGGAACTTCGGTAATTTTTTTCATTGATTCTTTTTCCCCGGGTGCTTCGCTATTCCTGCCCTCTCTCTCGGAGCACAAGTGTAAGCTTTGACTATTTTAAATTTTTAATCGATCCCTGGTCTTGTGCCTTATCGCAGTTCTTGCATGCGAGCCGCGTAGACTGATCTCCTTGAATATGTACTCGACTATGACCATTTTCAGTGCAATACCGGTATAATAAACAATAACAAGAGTAGTAATTTCATCATTGCACACTTTATATCGAGCTGTTTGAACTGAGAAGGTCTAGTCTGCCGACTGTCTTTAGTTCCAGACGTCGAGACGGTTTGTAAATAACTTAAATGCTTGCGGGAAAGAGAACAAAATATGTTTTACTGTTACCTAACAGGGGCACGTTTCAGTATGTATCTGTAGCGCTTTTTACAATACATTACAGAACTTCGACGGGATTTCTGGCATATCGTAACTTGTGGCCACCACAGAGTATTGAATGCAATAGAATGAAAATAATTAAAGTATACACTTAAACAGTGCTTTAGGGCTTTTACAATTCATTTTTTTTTTAACACTAAGAAAACCGTCATTATCGTTTGTTTCTAAATGTAATTTTTGATAATTTTAAATTTTTGCTTATAATATTTAAAAAACTACCATACAGATGTTGTGTATTTATGTTAATTTACCAGTTCCCCTTTAAATAAATACAAAATATTGCTTGTTTTTATTTTAGAAAAATGTTTTGATGCTGTCCCTTGAAATATCATTTTCACATATACTTAATATATATATATATATATATATATATATATATATATATATATTTTTGGTCCTGAAGCACGGAATGCTGAGGTCAATATCACAGTTATGAATACTATAAAATTTAGAGCCTCCGCAGAGCATGCATGTACAGCTGCGGGGGAAAAAAAGGCCCACTTGCTCTTTATTTCGCCGTCGTTATATATATACAATTCGTTTGCAAATAGCGCATACTTTAATTTACTATTAATTTAATTTGCATAAGGGGCCGTCTTCATATTTAATTCTACATCAACTTCGTTTTTCTCAATGGCTACACTGTATTTTGACTTTATTAAACGAAAGAAACCTTCAAATTACCCTAAATATAAATTTCCACCAATTTTCTACGATAATTTCCGGAGATATTGCGAATTAATTTTTGCGCGTTTTTAAGGGACTTTCTGCAAATTGAAAAACTCTATTTGTAGGTTCCGAACTTTCCGCCTTTCATTAATTTCGCTCGCGAGTTAAAATAAATAAATATTATTTTCAAGGAAAATATTGTTTTCATCTCACTTAAAGTTTTTTGTACTGAGAATATCAAGGGTAGAAATTAGAATATTTAGTCTGTGGTCCAAATGACCCGTGAGTTCATAACTTCCTTGGTTCGTACACATGATTTAAAGGAAAAATGCAAAACGACTGCTCACGATTTTGAAAATCTTTCTAATTTTGAAATTGTTATTGAGTATTTCCCTTGATGGTTCTCTTAGACAGGTGAAATGTTGGCAGGAGTGAGAGGCTGCTCTCTGCTCTTCTGACTACAAGCATGAATGTTACTCAGCTACGGTCGAATTGAAGAATGGTTTCATGATTGAAAATTTATTTGTTTGAATTTCATGTAAAAAACGCAATTACTTTTTTGCCGACCCAATATTATCACTGTGTTTGTTATTTCATTTTCTTCATTTAATATTATCGTCTGCAATGTGCAATATTCTTATAAGACTTTTGGCGGTATTTTAATTTATAGTCAGATGAAAATTTAGACAGAAAAACGTGATTTTTAATGTTTTTTGAATGTTTGATAAAGTATGGGGAAGTCCAAAGACCTAATGTTTCCAATATTAAAAAAGGTCAAATTCATGCCTGGAATGTTGAGGATGTTAGTTTTTCAGAAATAGGACGTTGTATTAGAAGACATACATCTACTGCATCTAATTCTATACCTGGAAAATATTTTATTTGGGGGAATATGGTAGCGGACGCAACAATAGACGCTTTATAGAATCACCATCAAACTGTAAAAACCTCTAATTTATTTGCTTCAAAATTTGATATTTTTTAATACCGCTATCTTTTACTGTGTTTTTGCACAAAAGAAATCTAATTTACGTTTATTTTAAGCAATTTTCAAAAAATTGTCACTTAATAAATTTATATATGGTCCCTTAACTCATGAAAATAACATATTTTATTTAATATAAATTAAACTACTGAACGTAAAAATTTGAAATTTTGCACAGCCATGTAATATTACTTTCTGCATCTATTTCCATCGAAATTTGGCTAGGTCGCTATTCATAATTTTTTTGAATATTAATTTAATAATTCATAATTCATATTAATATTTTATTAAAAATCATAATAACATTAAATTATGTTTGGGTCGTTTAGTTCTAATAGTACGAATAAAAATCAGCTTCTTATTATCAATATTATATGAGATATGAATTGAAGTATGAAAAAATATTTTAACATATGGGGAGGGATTTTGGATTTAGGTCAAATTTATTGAAAATGGATATCCGCGGTTAAAATGAGGTAAATTTTTGAAATATGAAGCGAAATCTAGGGGTTGCTATTGGAGAAGAAAAAGTTGGTGCGAATTTTAATATGTAGATGGCCTCTTATGCAATTTTTTAAGCATAGCAAATTAAAGTGTACGTCAATCGTAAGCGATTGGTATCTGTAACTTTGCTGTACGACGAACGACGGCCGAAAAAAGTACAACTGGACCTTTTTTTTCCGCACCTCTACAGTTTTTCCATTGGTGAATGTTGATGACGTTACCAAATTATGCTTGTTTCATAAATGCAAATTCTCCCGCTTTGCCCGTAGATCCGTTCTCGGTAATTGGCGTCAAATTTCCTGCAAATTTCAAATCCCTTTAAATCTTCTCGTTTAGTTTGTTATTTCTATATAAAAAAAAATTGTCTGTAAATCAAAAATAAAATATGGAAAAAAAAAGTAGTTTTGGTTGTGTACGTTTCACATTAGAATAAAATCATCGCCATCAATTTCTCGACGAATTCCCCAGTGAAGGATGAACGAATGCAAATTTCCAGTAACTAATCTATTCCAAGTATAGATCACTTCCTCCGAATATCTATTTCATTTACCTAGTTCCTCTTTTGTGGTCAAAACCAATTCTAATTTCCAAAATGTATTTTACCAAATTTAATCGCGCACGCTTTCTTTCGTTGACACTTAATTTTTCTCATTTCTCCAAAATTGACAGGAGAAGCTACGCCAAATAAGTATTTCTTGGGAGCTGCGTAATCGCATTATATAGGGTGCCTCAAAAAGGTGGTAACGGGCTTTAATTATTTATTTAAAAAAAAGTTAATAAAGCGTTCTCCTTGCGCTAATGAGGTGATGGACAAAATTTCAGCTTTTCATCAGAACACGTGTCAGAGATATCTTTAAATGAAGGTAACCGGGGGGTTATAAATGAATTTGAATGTGAGCGCTTATTGCTAGAGTGAAAAAAAAGAAAAAAAAATCTTTCGTAATTTCTGCACGACCCCTGAAATGTGATCATCCGAAAATGGTTTAAATCAGCATATTTTTAATCTACATATCTCTGATATTTTAAAATGTATAATTCTCCAATTTTGTACATCACCTCATTAGTGTATGGGGCACATTTTACTAATTGGGATTTTTTTTACGGGGATCGTATACAAATTTAAAAAGTAACTTTTTGAAAATGAATGAGGGGAATTTTTCGACCTTATTTTGAACATTTTTTTCCAATTTACACTCCCACTTATCTCTAATCGTTACCACCTTTTTAGGACACCCTGTATAATAGATGTTAAGAGAGATACCGAAAATACGACCTTCTATTATTATTATCATCACTTTTTTTTAACGAGGTTAAATGAAATTTAAAGCACCGCGTATTTGAAGTTCGTGCGACCTCGAGCATTCTGTTTTTCGCTGTGTACATTACGGCACAAATGGAAATGTTTGATTGCAGCTGCGTTTAAAACTGCTGCATACCATAAAAAAGAGGACTATCTCGAAAACATTTACCTTGGGTGGGAGTTTATTCATGAGATACGATATAACTATCGCTAATTAAATATGTATGTGTGTAGGAAGAAAATTTATCATTATAAAAACCATTTTCGTTACACTGTGCCAAAAGTGGTTTCTAAATCTGTGGACGCGATGAACGATTCGATCGACCGCCATGTTGGTGGTGGTTAAATTGAGCGTTGGCAATGGCTTCCCTTTTTTCAGGATTGTGCAGTCTATCCAGTTGTTCTTCTATATTAATGTATTTCCATCGTAATTCTCCAGTTTTCAACAGATACCAGTACTGTTAAAAATAATCTTGAAATCCATTTTACAAATAATCGACAATTTTTACGGGAAATTATGTGCAAAAAAGTAAGGGATTCTCGTGTACCTATGTCACCTTCAAATGTTTTTATTGAAATAAAATTTATTCTTCGAGAATGAAAACAGTCAAAAAGTCAGCGTTTTGTGCCCTCCTGCGAGGACACCGCGTGTTAAAGGGTTAAAGTAAGAATTTTATAAATATATTTTTTTCTTTCAATAAAAATGTGTGAGAAAAGGGGGTATACCGCCTATTCTTCTTGGAGGACGAATTTCACGATGTCCTGAAATTGAATTTTAGGTATTTATGAATTTTGTGCTTACAGCTTAAAAACTTAAGCTTTACAGCTTAAAAACTACTTAAAGTGTGACAAGAATGCATGTAGTTATTTCTCACAGGTTACGAATTTTTGAAAATGCTGTCTAAATTCATGTATACGTGCTAAATTTCGTATTACAGTTAAAGACAAACCTCGCTAGTACATTACTCTCGGGGTCCACTTAAAAATGACTTAGTAAGCGGAGTTTATATAAAATGCAAAACGAAATTGTAAATGGTTATATGACAAGCGTGCCTACATTAACATACATTATAATTTATATAAATTAATAAAAAAAGAATTTAAGATATTAGAACGAATGGCAAATTAAGGAAATTATAAGTTAAGACGGTAGGTAGTACTTACAATTTAACTGTACAATCTGTCCCATTTATTGTGTCATCGTACGGAAGTCGAAACGAATAATAGTGCTGGATGAATTCCTAAAATTAGTTGATAAGGTTTTGTAAGGAAAAATGCCGAGAGTCGTGCTCAACAAAAATTAAGTGCTTTTGGTAAATAACCTTAAAAAAGAAACGAGCAGAGTTTGTATATTGAACTCTTAAAAGTGACGTCTTAAGCGGAGTGGTCGAAAAAATAATGACGCAATAAGCGCACTGCAGTATGATAAAAGGCGCATTAAAAGGTGACTTACTCACGAAGTTTCATTGTATTAGTTTCAATAGTTTGTGTGACGGCTGACGAAGACTGAAAAAATTTTCGGTTGAAACGATCGTATCATCACATAAGTATCACTTTATGTGTATTTTTTACACATTTATTTATTTTATTGGTGGGTATTTTTAGTATGAGAATTTGAAAGTATGCATTTCGTGTTTGGCAAGCCAGTTTTTACATGTGATTTGGAAGTTTTAAAATGGCTTTTACATATCAAAGAGTAGAAAAATGAAGATGCTCATAAATTTAAAAACAAATTTTCTCAAATTCAGAAGATTTTTAAACGATGTTAAGCTCATATGCCCTATCCCTCCCCCTGCTAGCTAAAAAAATATTTCCTTTATGTATTTTGGTGGGTTTTCTTAGTTTTTTTTTTTTAAATCAAAACTTGCATATCTGCTAAATCGCCTAAAATCGTTGCATAAATAAAATCCAGAGAATTGATTTCCAGTAACTCCGGACATAGTTAAAAATTTCAATAATGAATTTCGACTGCTTTATTCATAACGAAACTTGCCGATTTAGATTTTGGATGCATCTTGTAGAATACAGTAAAACCTCGCTATACCGATAAAATTTTGCTGTCCCACGGAATTTTCATATAACATAATCTCTCTTCGATATAACGATACATGATACATCCTCTAAAACGATAATTTTATTTGGTCCCTTAAGTATTGTTGTACCGAGATTTTACTGTATTCTATTCTATTTACTCCTCCCTCTCTCCCCGTAAACTCTTATCATGAATTTGAACGTTTTTGTTGAAGTCATCGATTAATTGTACGAACAGTTGTATTCGGCAAATTCTGTGATATTTGACACAGTACTGAGAATTACGGCTGAAACAGCACACACGTTATATCCTATTTTGCGATCGTTTTAAGTTGCGTGGACTTGTGTACTATTTCTAGCACATTTATTGTTTCAGTTTCTGGAAGTGCATTTATGTAATCCAGATCACCATGATAGCGGCTGATACAGGAGTTGAGGTTATAAAGCCGGCCTTTTGTGCTATTCGAAGTGTCCAATAATCAGCAACAGTATGTGTTCTGAGAAGTAGACGTTCTGGAAAATTAAAAGCACACTGCACCGGTCAACAAAAATTTTAACGACCGGAAACTTGCTTCAGTGAAAGTTCAGAGCGACTGACTGGGCTTGAACTGCAATGCCTGTAGTGGTTTGAAATGGTATTCCACCGAAAGTGGCTTTCGTTTGGGTTAATTTTTTTTTCTTTAATCATGCTTGAAAAAGGGTTGTGGAACTGTGTTCAAAAAGTTATTCATTTTTTTGTATGATAATATTGCAAAAAATCGATGTTTTTTCTCATACTGTGAAAGCACTCTCATAAACAAATTCGTATTACAAAATAGAACAAAGCAAAATCATTTATTTAGAGTCAAATGTGTGTTTAATTGTACTTTTATTTGCTCTGCATAGTTTGTTAGAGTGCATGATTAGGCTTGCCAGATTTCTGAAACATTCAACCGGGACACCCGAATGCCCCCAGTGTCACGGGTATTCAAGGGTACATTTGCCCGACCTGTGGCTGAACGCGTTTGCGCTCTCAACTGGGAGACGGAAGATGCCTGGTTCAAAGCCAGGTCGAGTCCGCCGACCTAACCGTTCGGAGTTTCCCGCGGTTTTCTACGAAACTTTGCATAAGTACGAGTTAGGATCCTTTAGACCTTCCCACCAAGGAGGGAAATCTCCTCCCCTCGGTCCAGATTCCTGGCAGTAACACTACATTTACATTTTCCCCTCAAGGTTACACACTTTTGGCGGGTTTTTGTAGTGTTTTAAAGGATAGTTTATTCTCAATGCTATGAATAAATGGTTACTGATTAAGAACCCGAACCAGGGGTATTAATAAATGACACGAGCATATAAATTTAAACATTTTATTTCTTTCATGTTAATATTTATAAGTTGCTTAAGTAAAAAGAAACACTTTGAATGAGGAATAAATATTTGAACATTATTAGCACACCACCACTCTACGACAGTTCTCATTTTTTATACAGTACAGTGAAACAAATGACAAAGTAATTATCCTTAAAAATCCTTCACAGTTAATTATTTTTAGACTTTTTTGGTCATCTATAACCAAATTTAATTTATACCGGGACGTGAAGTAAACCAGCCGGGACGCCGGGATTTTGTCTGCAAACCGGGACTGTCCCGGTCAAACCGGGACGTCTGGCAAGCGTATGCATGATACAACTTGTGAAGACACATTGTGACTATTTCAAGTAGCTTACGTAATTTCTTTTTTTTTTATTACCCTTTCCAAAAGTTACATTATTTCTTGCCATAATATGATGTCAAGATTACACTTTGAACACGCAATATATTACATTCTGTTAAGGTACCAGAAGAAAAAACCGGGACCTTGGAAAACTTTAGTTATTTATGTTTTTTCATAGACTGTACTGTGCGTCATCCAGTGGCGGATCCAGGGGAAAAAAATCTGGAAGAAACACAAGACCTTTTTGTCTCCTTTTTCGTATACATTCGTTTAAATTTATAAAATTATTCAATCTTCTATCTATAGCAGTGTTGCTCAAACTTTTTCTCTCATGGAACTCTTTGAGGGTCTTGCCGGGGTTTCCTGTGTAAATTTGAGACTAGTGAATCATCAGCTAAAGCAACGAGATATTTTTCCCGGAGCACTTCAACCCTCATTAATAACACTCCGTGCTCCGGAGTACAGTTTGAAAAAACTCTGTTCCATATTTGCAAACTTACTTGTCTGGGGACGGGGCGCACATACCCCCGCTGCCCTCCTCTGGATCCGCCAATGTCAGCATCCTTACGTATGATAATAGCATTAATTTTTTAACTTGACTCTGAAACTTGTATAACTAGCTTATATCAATTGTTTTTGAGAACTTATCATACTCAGTTACTTACAGTCGCTATAGAGTCATTCAGAATTTTTTCAGTCTTTCTCGTAATATACAGGGTGGTCCTAAACTATATGTCAAAAATATAAAGGGCGATAGAGGGAACTAACACGGTTCAGAATCGCATAACAATGTGGGGTCGGAAACGTCGTCTTCATTTACCTGTTAATAATCACTTTGGAAGAAGTGTTTGAACTTTCCTACCATCGTACGTCAAAATTAATGCATCTTTCACAGAAAGCACTTAACCCTTTGAGGCGCAACCCTTTCCCAATTCTGAAAAAAGGGCAGCCGTTGCCATCGCGCGACTTAACTACCAGCAAGATGGCGGACGATCGAAACGTTCATCGCGTGACACAGATCTAGAGACCCTTTTTTTGACGACAGCTGGCTGTGCGGCACAGCCAGCTGGCCAGTGATTATTGACAGGTACACGAAGACGACGTTTCCGACCCCCACATTGCTATCTGATTCTGAACCATCTTGGTTCCCTCTACCTGTCTTTTTATTTTTGACTTATAGTTTAGGACCACCCTGCATATAATAATGTTGTGAACATGAATTGATTTTTCTTTTTCAGAGAACAATGTTGTAGTATGAGATAATAATCTAGGTTTTTGTTTTTTGTTTTAGTGAATATTAAGTGTTTTTCGTTCCTTGTCCTGGAAAGAGAAAGACGTTATTTTCCATGAGGAATCTCTGGCTAAGGTAAGAAGGAAATTTCATTCTTGTTTTGTGTGACCAACTATTTGTAATATTGCTTTTTACAAAGCATCTAATGACTAAACGTTATTTATTAGGGGGACCGGAAAGTAATATCGCATTTTCGTTCGTCAGTATTCAGGGGTCGATGCAGACAAAAACTGGGGCCGTTTGTAGCCCCTTCTCAAAATTACAATCTATTAAAACGGCCCCTTCACAAACCTTCATTGGCATTTTACCCTACATTTTAATGTGTTTTATCAATTATTTTAACAAAAAAAGAGACTTTTATTAAAAATTGGTTTGAAAATTTACGAAAATAAGTGTTGAAATTCATAAAAATAAGCAGTTTTCACAAAAATGGAACCCTGAAAAAATTCCTGGATCGACCTCTGGTATTTCGCCTAGTTAAAACAAAACTACTGAAACTAATAAATGTACGTGATTTTTTTTTTTAAACGTATGCCCTAGATTAGACAGCATTTTCCAAAATACGTAACTTGTGTATTTTTTATCCCGCATGATCTCATAATAAATAAATAAATAAAGGGGGGGGGGAGGAATCCACAAAATTCTTGTTGTAAAATACAGTACTCACGAATACCTTTAAATCAATTGCAAAATATTTTGAATATCGTGCTCCAAGGCGGGTAGACGCGAAATAAAGGGGATGGTGGCCATCTTTCATGAAAGAAGAAGAAAGAAATATTTATAAAATGTAGCACAAATAAATCAATCCCCCCCCCCCCCCGCATGTTTTAGGCACAGTTTTTTTTTTTTTTCAATTAAAATCGTGTTGAAAAAAATTTTTTGTAAAAAAGCATTACTTTCCGGCCCCTCTAGTGTATCTCAATTTCAAATCAGTACTAATGAAAGTCTGATAGTAATTTTACGGACTGTATTTTTAAAATTAAAGTGATGGGAATCTTTAACCGTAAGAATTTACCGTTGGTCAGTTGGTTTATTTACAGCTAACACCCTTATATACATATCTTCTTTGTATTTGCATTTTAATTTAAACGGAAATATAAAAGCATTAAAATTGAATAAACGAAAATATAAAATTTAAACTGAAATAACTTTAATATTTGCTTTTTTTTTATCTTAATGAAAAAAATATCAAGTTCGAGTTTATCGCAATGTAAATAAAAGTAGTTATTTATTTAGCCTTTGTACCGCTTTTTGTTTGGTCACCTTATACATTTATTGCATCTGTAACATAAAAAAACTTCTAGTATTTTCTTATTTAAACTTAAGAGCTCGGACTCTAGCGCACTCAAATAAGACCAATCTTATTTTTGAAAGTTATCTGTACTCGCTGACGGAGTTGAAATATTTTAATGATAGTTTATAATATATTGCTAATATTTTGTTTTGTTATGGCTAAAAAATCTTTATTCGTTTTAATTCAAGTGATGGGAATAAAAAAATTCTGTAGAAAAAGTTAATGGGAACTTTTTCTACTTTAGGTTTTATAAACTTTTTAACTGATATACTTATATTAAGGGTGTAGTTTGGGGAAAAAAAAAAAAAAAATCTGTTTCAAGGTCTAGGTACACAAATTAAAATAAACTGTTTGTCCCAGGGACTCGAAAAAATTTAGGATAATTCTTTATAAGCTGTATTACCCACCATAATAAATGAAACAACTGTACCTTTTATAAAACTTTCAGAAAAAAATTCTTTAAAATGGAATTCCACAGCAAACATTTTCGAAAAGTGACACATCCCACTAAATTTTCGATTTTTAAGAATTTTTTCTGTAAGTTTCGCAACTGATACGGCTTTATCTCTTATTGCAGCGTATAGTACACCTTGTAAAGAGGCATTCTAAAAATTTTGAAGTGCACGACGTAATTAGTTAATTTGTATTTATGTATCAAAATAACATGGTTTTTTCGAACTACACCATTAAGAAATACATTAGTTATGTAATTTAAAGTTAAAATTTTGAGGAAAAAACAAGTTGGACTTTTTTAAATGGGCTAGGAGGGGGGGTTGCTGTGGAAAAATTATGACCTTGAGTACTTCGGTTTTTTTTTTTTTTTTTTTTTTTTTGCTATACCTATACAATTCTTTTTGTTATTTTAGCAAAAACAGTGACAGATAATTCACAAATTATATTCTCTAGAAGAATTCTTAAAACCGAGGTCGTAGCGGGAAAAAAAGATTTCTGTTCCCGTAAACGTGATTGTTATTTATTAGAGGATAGTTACAGGAGAAAACGAAAAGACATTATAAATTGTGTATTGTTTCTGCTCTTCTGCCCAAAGTCGCAATTTTAGGAAAGAGGACTGAAAAAGTGTGCGTAATATTTTCCTCTGACGTGTTCGGGGGTGATTACTATCTGTTTAGTAGAAGTTGGGTCATCTTTGAGCGATTTTCATCAAAGTCCACCTCGTCAAAGTGGCATGTAATTGTTTTTTACGACGACTATGTCCTTGCGCAAGTTTACCGCCCTCTGAGCGATCGATCTCGGTTTGTTAGCATCAAGGATTTCCGAGCCGCAGACATTATGACAAGAAAGATATAACTTACCGTCTGAGGTTATTGGATTGGAAAGTTTTCTGTTTAACTTGTTACGAGCGGCGCGTTACAGGTTTAGTACTGTTATGGTGGAAATGCCTGTCATATCCCGCTGAATATATGGTTGCTGTTTCATAATTCACAAATAATAGTCTCCTTTCTTAGAATTTTTCTAAAACGTTTGTATTTAAATGGAATAGGTGATGAATTGAAAGTAATATATTATGCATAAAAACTATCTAGAGTTTTTAATCCTTTGATAAGCAGTAGTTGAGCCGTGAAACCACCTTATTTCAGCGCTTTCACTACTAGTCCTAAAAAAGTATGGTTAAATGGTCCCAACGCTGGAAAAGTGCAGTTGTTGCAATCGATCCATTTTTAACTACCGAAAACATGGCGGGCGATCGAATAGCCATCTAGGGGGGGGGGGGGGGGCAGGGTCTTATTATCGCATGGGCAAATCGGGACTTTGCCGAGGGCCCCGGCTCGAAAGGGCCTCCAATTTCAAAAATTGTTTTGTAATATATTTTTGGACGCCCTCAAATTCATCAATGCCCCTGGCCCCGTTGGTCATAATCAGGCTCTGGGGGGGGGGGGGGGGGGGGAGAGCAAAATGTTTGCTATTGTAGAAAATAGTATTTTCAAGTAGATGACATTTGAGTTTTCCTGAATTTCGGGGGACGATTGCCTCCTGTTGCCCATAGTAAGTTATTCCTATGGCAACGACTGCATATATGCCTCATTTCGCTTACATCCCTAGTCTTGATTAAATTTATGGTATGCGGGTTTACTTCGCAACGATTATAATCACTACTAGCTTATAAAATTGCAGTTTCGCAAATTTCGCGGAAAAATACTCCGTAAAAATTGTATTATTCCTTGATTCTTTTTGATGTTTGATTCCATTGCGATCAAGATCACTTTTACCAATTTAACTTTAACCATAGCCTTTTAAGAAATCGGCAGTAGTCGTAAACTGTATTAATTTTTGTAATCGACTACCGATGGTAATTCTTCGATGTTTGGAAATATAATTTGACAGATTATTTTTTAAAAAATAACTTTCAGCTTACCAACTGCCATTCATCGTCGTGCTTCCACCAAGTTGCGCAGACTTTCGCTGTAGAAGCAACGATTGACAAGAAGGGGAATCGCTGTTGTTGTATCTTTGCAGCAGTGCGGGTTAATATGTGAAATTCATTCATTTTTTTTATTTTTAGTTTATTTTTGCGAAAACATAAGAATCGTTTACAAACGTATATAGAGAAATTTATTCGTTTTTCTTTCAATGAGCGATTGCTTTTTCATGGAACTAGATCTGGTGGTTTTATCTTAATTATCCAATAGCGTTGTTTTCAAGGACTGAACTATCGCTGTGGAAAATTCGTGTTGCCATTTTCTTTTCCTTTCCTTTGTGTCAGCCAGCTTGGAGAAAAATCTTAATTCATTTTTCTCTTCAAAGCCCCCATTCTTATTCAGCGGTTGAAGTGCCTCTGCGCAGATTCGAATTTCGCAGAAATGCGGATCGAAATTTCCTGGCTGTTTGTAATATAATAGATCTGATATTTTACAATATGTCGCTTTAATTCGGATCTCGCCACCGTCGTCAGCCTTTATCGTGGTCCCCCATCGCATACGTAATACAGCCGATCCAGATATTAGTATCCCCCACCGCCTTGCGTAACTGGAAACAATTGCACTGTTATCTTTTGCGTGGCGCAGCTGCAGGAACAATGCTCCGGCTAGGACTTTTTCTCTCAACAATGCGAGGTTGCTGTCGAGCAGCCCAATTTTTCAGATAGAATTCTTTTTTAGGATTATTTGAATAAACGTCCATGGTTTTTTTAGCCATGCGTTGCGTGTGTTATTATTATTATTATTGTATTTTCTGTGACAGGGGAAACAAAGCCGTGTACTGTACGGATTGAAAGATGTTCTGCGCCTGAAATCCTGGAGATGCGATGCATTTAAAAATGATTTTATTCTCGTTTTGGTTTATTTCATTTATTTTTTCGGGAATTGAGACGATGGAATGTTTATTGGATAGCTCAATAAGATACACCACTGCGCATGTGGTTGTTAATTACCGTAAGTTCCACACACTAAATATAGTGGGAGGCTTTATTATACGTATTTTAATGAAACAAGTGTTTTATAACTCAAGACCAGTTTCAATTTTATGTTATTCCACTGTACAAAAGCATTTGTTATTTCAGTGGAATTTTCCTGAATAGATTGGATATCCCAAGGGCATCTTAAAATGTAGACTGAACGATAATTGATTCACCAAATGATGTTTTATGTGTTTTATATTGAATGCCATAATTCTTGTGGGTAATTCTTTACAAGGTTATTTCGAAAGTGTGGAAAAACGTCTGGACCGATTTGTGTTTATAGCACGATAGAAAGCTATTTAACCAGCAGATGAAGGGAAAATTTTTAAACCTCCACTCCAGAAAGGAATAGTTGCGAGTCACACAAGACAGATTTGTAGTTGCTGTACGGGATATGGCAGCCAAATAGTTTTACCGTCAGATCCAGATTTTGAAAAAAGAAATTATTTATATTCTTTAACCTCCACGTTCCTCCAATCAATGGCGTACTATAAGTATAGTAGTGTTTACGTTACTCTTTCTTTAAGAACTATACAGATCACTTTTTCTGGTCAATGCAAAGTACTATAAAATGCACATTTTTTTTTATAAAATGAAATAAATACTGTGAAAGGATATGTTCACACACCCCCCCCCCCAAAAAAAAAAATCTGATGTGTCCAACACATGACTTCCTTGCACGTCTATTAAATCAAAAATGTTTTTTACGCACTTCCTCTAAACTTATTTGTTTGAAAGATATAAAATATCAATAATAGTAAGATATAGCGATTTCTAGCCAAACATTTCGATATCGCCAAGCTGAGATCAATTTGAAAGATTTCTTTCTGACACTTTATTTGGCGATATTTCACCAAAAGCCGACAAACTTGAAATAGTTTGCGAGATTTTGGGGATAGCCAAAGTAGTCATTGACCACAGACTTTCAATGAATTGAATGCATCCATACACCTTAATGTATTTAAAGTCATTTGGCTCACCCTGTAAATAAATTCCCAGTCGATTGCTGTCAAAAAAGGTATTGAAAACCGTTAGATATTATAATATAGTTCTAAATACAAAAGTTCAAAATTCTACGGGTTAAAGTTTTAGAGTTATACAAAATACGAAATAATTTTTGGCGCCAAATTTGGCGATATTTCGGCGAAACTCGTCAATGTCGACGACATTTGGCGAGATATTAAGCATGGACCAACAATGACAGATTATCGCCAAATTTGGCGATATTTCGCCAAAACTCGCCAAGAACGATGACAAATGGCGATACTTTGGGCATGGACCAAATGACTGACTATCGCCAAATTTGGCGACATTTCGGCAAAACTCGCCAAGGTCGAGGACAGACGGCGAGATTTTGGGCATGTACCAAACAATGACTGTCTACAATTGTATTATATTGAAGATGTCCATAGACATTAAAGTACTGAAATTCTTTTCGGTGGTCCTGTAAATAAACTCTCCAGTAGATTTTAACCAAAAATCGAGATGCACAACTAGATGTTACAACAATCTTATATATGAAATTTCATAATAGTTTTTGAGATTTGGGAGTTAAATATGCACACACGTACACAAAAAAGTCGCCAAGCTTGGCGACTTTTGGCATAGTTCTTGAGGGAGGCACGTGACCGTGGTCGGACCATTACCTAACTTATGTGGTAGGACGATATTGTGCTTGAAATGGATGAATCTCCTAAAATTGCCATTGACCGTAATGTATTGGAAATCTTTTGAGTGTTCCTGTAGAAAAACTGTAAATGATAAAGACACTTTTTTAGAAATTCATTTTCTAACTCTTTACAGCGTATATCACTTCTGAGTCGTTTGAAATAGCCCAATACCTCTAAAAAACGGTTTGAGATAATTTCGGCCCATAGAGCGTAATGTATTTCGAATCTTTTAGGCGGTTCTGTAGATAAACTATCCGGTCGAATGGAACCGAAAGGGGAGGTGCACAACTAGATGTTACAACAATCCTAAATATAAAGTTTGAACATTCTACGCCTAATAGTTTTTGAGATATGCGAGTTTAATGAATTTCGGCCCATTGAGCGTAATGTATTTCGAATCTTTTGGGCGGTCCTGTACATAAACTGTCCATTCGATTGCCACCAAAAGGGGAGGTGCACAACTAGATCATAGAACAATCCTAAATATCAAATCTCAACATTCTACGACCAATAGTTTTTGAGATATGCGAGTTACATACATACGTACGTACGTACAGACGGCATGGAAAATCTGGCCACAGCAGACTCGCCGCTGGTCAAAATGAGTTGCAGACGCGTTAATATGATCGTGCATGCTAGCCTACGATAGGATGCATCGAAAAAATTTTTAAAATTAAATTTAGAGGTAGTCAAAATCGGTTTTTTTGTCGAAATTTGGCCCCCAAAATTATTCGGGATCACATTACTTCCTTATACTACGTACAAGGAAGTAAAAAAACAGTGTAATATGAAGATATATGTATCAGTAGGATATAATAATCAGGATGTATGTAATTAATGAAATGAAAACTTATATTAACTACAGTTAAATCATCAACGGCCCAAAATTGAGAATTTTTTCAACATTTCAAAAGTATGTAACAGATTAAGAGTTTAATGAAACCATTTGGACAGCTGAATTTGAAATTCTCCAGTATCCTAACAAAATATACCTTCGGAATTTCTCCTATATTCAAGAAACGTACTAGTTTTTCCTTTTTTCCTTTTTAAAATTGTCTAATATTTCAAAAGTATATTATTTTTTTATATTTAGTTCACAAATATATATATTTTTTTACTTATTTAAGTATAGCTTAATGGCTAGCATTGTTATATATATAATTCTATGACTGTCTCATAACATACAAATGTTAAATACAGTGGAACCTCCGTAAGTGTCCACCCTACAGAGGTGTATTTCTATATTATGGACATGTTCCGTTCTCAACTGAAACTGTCCAACTTAAGGAGTTGTCCCAGTTATTGGGATTTCGAACTATGGCGGTTGCACTGTATATACGTATATGCATACAGTTTTTAAAATGATCATTAAAATCAAATCTTAATTTAAATCAAATGAATCTAATACTTATAATGAACAACTCATATAAAATGTTGGAGTATTTTTAGTGCAAAGTGAACTGATTCCAGATGTTCGCTGAATACAGTGGCGTAAGAGTAACACCTGCAGAACAAAAAGTGTGGGGGCTACCTCTAGTGCTGAAAGAACTCTTGAAAATTGCCTGCAACAGTGTCTCGAGATTTTCCATTACGCCTCGGACCGAATAACGGGGATAATACGAATCAAATCATGTTACGCTTAAACTGGCATTTTTACGGATGTTTGACTTTTCTTTTTAAGGTTCGTGTCAGTTTTGATTTGCAGGAGTTAGAAAAGTGTTGATTCCTCCCTACATCGAATCGCAGTATTACTGTTAACTTTTAAATTTCCAGAAAACGATTGTCATAATATCTAAACAGAAAAGTCTGATACAGTCTGATCTAAACATAGATATGCATTAAGAGAAAAAGCAAATAAATTCTTGACCAATTTAGTGCCTGGAATCTTTTGTGAGGCCTGTTACATTCGTCTCTTCCGTGACAAAGTGTAATAAGATAGGCGTGTTGAAAGCTGCACTACTGTGCTTATTGTCAATTGGAACGAAATATTCCTGGCTGAAGCAGACCTACTGTTAGGAAGTTTCCAGAATTATTAGCTAGCTGAGCTGTCGCGAATAGACTTTAATTTTACTTTTTTGTTTTGCGAGGCCGAAAAAGTTCCATTATTTGCTTGTAGTTGAGCATTTATTTCCAGAAGAGCGGAAAGTTTTATTTCATGCTTTTATATTGTGAAGCAGTTGTTCTTTCATTTGTCGTCATGCTTTTAATGCCCCATTTCCCCAAGTTTCTCCAAAAAAAAAAAAAAAAAAAAAAAAAAGGGAGAAAAAATGTTAACATTTTTTTTCCCACTTGACATTTTTTCTTTTGACTGATTTTACTATATTGTTTTGAATGATGTATTGTTTTTACTCATAATTTAAAATAACTTAGATTCTCTGGTCAGCAAGCACAATAAAGGCGGCCTAGCCTAAATAGAATAAAAATTTAGTGTTCATTCACACACTGGAAAATTGTAATTTTTTTTTCGGCAAAATCTTGTAAAGTAGAATTTACACATAAAATTTACCGGCAAACGATGTATTATTAGTATTTTAAATTAGAGCATGCTGTTTATAAAGTGATCTGTGTGCTGTAGTTAATCGAGAAAGTGCAAAGATGAAGAGCATGAAATTTGGTAATATCTTCAACACAAGTTTAACCCGATATTCTCAAGATTGAAGTGGTGAAGCCCTTGCACTAGCACAGGGGCGTAGCCAGGGGGGGGGGTTAGAGGGATCATAACCCCCCATGAGGAATTTTTTGCCATGCAAAATGTATATTTTTCACTACATTATCACACACACGTATACATATATATGAGTAGTAGTAGTCGTAACCCCCCCCCCCCATGAAAAATTTCTGGCTACGCCCCTGCACGAGCACAATGCAACGTCCCAGCAGAGCGTTCAAGAGTCCATTGTGACACAGGTTAATGAAACGGTTTAATTACCGTCCCCTTTTCAGCGTCTGAGCAGTCAGGGTGAGCAGGATATGTCTGATGTCAGGAGATTTGTTCTCTTTATGAGTTGTAAGTCGGTAGTCGGTTATTAAGTTTCTTAGTTTGTTATCGACTGCCCCGGCGACTATTTAAAGTGGTTTCAACTCGTTTATCCAACCACAAACACCCCGTTCCTCCTCAAGGCGGGGAAGAGCTAATGACTTAGCTTTTCCACCGACTACGAGAGAATTGACCCCCAAAACTCATCATTGGATGTGCGAAAACCCGGCAGAATTCGCAAACGCTACTACTGCTGTTGTAATGATCGAGTTTACCGATGGGTAAATAAAGTCTGAAAGCAATAGCGTTTTAAAATATCTAATGCCCTATTTTTAAGAAGTGAAATTAATAGCTTGTAGTGCTAAGAGAGAGAAAACAAAAGGGCAAATGACTCGTGGTTTTTCGTTTCATATGCTGCAACAATAACAAATCAAAGAGCGGTGATTGCGTCGTGAAACAACCTACTTCCTTTGTTTTCACTGCTAGTCGCAAAAGCAAATATGCTTAAACGGCCCCACTGCTGAAAAGGTGCGGCCGTTGCCATCGCTTGATTTAACTACCATCAACATGGCCGCATTTTTTTCAGCAATCGGCAGTATGCATATCCAGTTATTCTATGTCGATGCGAAAATGGTTGTGCTTCAAGAGGTTAAAGCAGGCATGGATGGCGCCACTTGCACAGTCTTTTGCATCAACCGCCGATAACAAGGCAGGCGCGTAGACGAGCCTCGCCTCGAGCGGAGATGTCAGGCGCACACCTGTCAGGGAGCGACATCTGCGACTGCCAGGTCAAAAATCGAAAGCTCTCTGTGAAAGTCTGATTTATTCGGCAGACCGTTAACATGACACGAAATTAATAGGGTAGAGAGAAAGCGATAATGCTGGAAAATGTCACGTACAGTCAGTCCAACCTTATCAGGGCAGTCCCCCTCTCATTTTTAAATGAACTCTCAGCTAGAGCGGTCCTATTGTAGGCTTGTCAGGAACAGCTATTTACCAGGGTTGGCCTACTTGATGCATTTCGAGGACCAAATTAAATGTATGGAACTTCGTCTACGTTCAGATATAGTGTTTATTTTTTTTAAGGGGGGGGGGGGATGCCTGGTGAGTTAGACAAACCTTGTGAGAAAATATTTGATGCTGTTTCCTTGGGGAGAGGGTAATAAGATACATAGTTCTGCATTATAATCAATTAAAAAAAAAAAAATCTTAGCTGTATTATGCACTGCATTCCTACTTACTGATATTCTCATCTACGAAAAAATTTGGAACATGTGCCTCATTTTCTTCGTGGCAATCAGGGCTTGACTGTAATATTTTTGTGCCCTGAGCACTTTTCAAATTTTATGCCCCTGTATGTTAACTAGCTCAGTTTTTGTGGTCCTGAACATAGCTTTAAACTCAATTTTTTGGTCTATGTTCCCCAAATACCTGTGTGATAATCAGGGTCTTGTGTCAATCGTTGCAAAGATGCAATAGCAAAGATTTCTACTTGTATCTGAATCGTTGTTTTTCGGCATGCGTTTTTGAAAACGGCGCAGCGTACGGTCGCAACCGGTTGCGACCATAGGGTGGTGCCTTTTTTACCACTGCGCGTTAACAGGTTTACTATGATTTAAATCAGTCGCTCTTAAATTATGGTCCTGGGAACCCTGGGTATCACCGTACATAACCCTCGCCGGGGGTCCGCGAAATTATGAAAAATGGTTGCACGCAGTTGAAGAAATCAATGGAACGCAAAGGCGAAACAACAACAAAAAAAGCAACTGTTACAAAACTTGCGATTTTATGTTTCTTTTTAATATCATTGATTAAAAACTGTTTAATATTTACATTTTTTCTTTGTTGTCATATATCAATTTAAAAAAAAAAAATGTTTCTGTATTTTCATTGATCAGGTGGTAACACCGTGTTCGCCCTTTAACCAATCTTGTAATCGGCCAGACGGTTCAATAACAACGCAAAATCCTTAAGTTTGAGGTGGAGTTAAAAAGAAAAAAACTGTCTAAAAGGGGGGTTTTGGTTCACAGAAGTTTCAGAACTCCTGCTTTAAGCCATTAGTACATGTGCAAATACATTTGTCTTGGATAGTTTTTAATCATTGAGGGTTTCAATATAATCTATGTTGTTTAAACTCATGGAATGAAGTATCTTCACCCACAACTGCATGGTAGAAAGCTGTTTGTGTCTATCTCCTGTTGAGTTTATAGTTAACGCTACTCTTCGTGTATCCATTAAGAATTTTGTTTAAAACTAATCTTTCGAAGGTCTTTCACTTGCCATCCTGTTTCAAGAATAGAAATGAATAGGTGCTAGTAATGCACCAATAGGACACAGCTGAAAAGAGGAGGATATGACCATCATCGAAAACATGTGATCGAGAAATAACAAGGGCTGTGTGTGTGTGTGTGTGTGCAAGCTAGGAGAAAGGGGGCAAAAAACCGACCTCAAATCACAAAAACCTCCCTCGTTTTCTTTCGCTTCTTAATCATCCGTCTACTGCCTGGGTGGTTGAAATTATTTTTTCTCTCCTCTCATCCTCAGCTTTTTATCAAAGTAATTTTTTGCGCTTGTGTGATTCCGAATAATGAATCATGGATTTCCATTTAATGTGTGGTGCGATGTTTGTTTTTGTTCTATTTTTCCTTTTTGTATTCGGCGAAAATCGTCTGCTGCAAGTGTATTTATTTTTTGGAATAGATACACAAAACTTTGCAGTATGGTGATCTGGCTCCAATAATTTATTTATTACTTTTTAATGTTTAAGTAAAAATCGTTCGCTCTTGGGCTTCTAAAGCATGAATTTGATACAGTGTATAAATATGTGAGACAGTGTCTGAATACAAAATATCTTTTTGTCTGGTTATGCTGTAAAACCTATCTTCAGTAGAACGGAAAGGAATAAGAACATATTCTTAATGACATGTTTTCATTAAATGAAGGATTTTCTAACTGAGAGATATTTCTGTTTCAGAATACCACGTAAGTCATATTAACTATGTATCTCTTCATGAATAAATCCAATGTGTAAGTTTCATAAACCCGTTAAGATTAAACCAGAGTTCAAGCTTCTCCTCCAACGTGTTTTGGAGGCTGGGCGTATCGCCTGTTCGACAGTGTGGCTATCAATCCTCATCTGATTACCCTCACAATATTAATTTTTAAAAAATCACCTCCACTTCTGTCTGATTGACTTCCGTTATTTCCAGAAAATTTGGTTTATCGTTCAGAAAAATTTTAACCCGAATCCATACAATTACCCATCCATTTCCGAATATGTTACGCTTCCAAGAACAAGATTATTCGCATATCCCGAGGAACAGATCCTAGATTTTAATCGACGGCGTTATTAAAGGACTCTCATTGTGTTCTCTTTGTTCGGCAAATGAAGATATTGGGGTATGATCTCCCAGTCTCCTGGAGCTGTCGTAATGAATTCACTGGGCGTACACCGAATGTGCGAGCGGGTGGATTTTACACCGTGAGCGACAGGAAGTTCTCAGGCTTCCCTTCGAATATTTTAATCATTTTATGAGCCTTGAAAAATATTGGATGGCTCTTCGAATATTAATGGACGCTATGTCAATAGAGTGAAAGACTATCAGAGATAATTGGATACTGTCTTAGTAATGCTGGGCGTATCACGTATGCAAGGTCTAATAAAGCAGAAGATGCAATAAATACTCGTGTAGTATTCGACCGTCCAATAATGCAGAATATTATCGCCTGATGCATTTTCAATATTTTAATGTAAAGTAACTTAAATTGCGCGTGCTTCGTGTATTCTTTAAAAGATAAACGGTCTTTATATTATTATTAAAGTCTACAAACTTACCATTTTTGATTGAAATTTTTTGAATGAAGGTTAACTTAAATATTATTTTGCATTAAAAAAAAACAAACAAGAAGAAAAAAACAACAACTGTGTACTTGAAATGTTTAACGCCATCACCATAAATATTGTTTAATCATCAAAAATTGGTGCGGGGGGGGGGATTCGGAAAAGTCAGCAATAGTCACAAAATAACTAGGTCACGGAATTCGCAAAAAATTTGACATTGATTTTGTTTCCTGATATCTGTTTGCGTTTTTGTATTCGAGAAAGCTAAACTATACATTGCATACAAGTCAAGAAATATTTGCAAAAGGTCACCTAGAAAAGACCAAAAATGACACGGCATAACCTTTTGCATTTCAGTGTTACCATCTAGGACCATCAAATTTAAAATTCATTTTGCCGACCAATGGCAGGACTGAACATAAAGAGACAGCTGAATTGTAGAAGTCCAGGGTTCTGGCCTCTCCGATCTAACTGTGTGGAGTTTTGATCGGTTTCTCCAGATGCGATGTGAATGCACCTTAAAATCCCTTAAAATTTCCTCCTTCCAAGACATCGCTTCTACCTCTTAGGCAGATAGCCTCTGCCCAAAACTGTACACCATTAGATCAACTTCCGCGCTGTAGGCCATGGCGGGACCTTTAGATTTCGTGTAATTTTGCTCTTTAAAAAAAAAAAAAAAAAACAAATTCGTTTTAAAATTTAATTTTTGAAGCTCGACTGAAGTCACGATTTGTTTAGCGAAAGTAGAAAGCATTTGTCAAAAACGACTCATGATTTAACTTGTTAAATTTCCAAACTGTTTAGCAAATATACTTTCTCTTAGTTTTTGTTTTTACTGCTTTACTTGTTGGCCTCTGCGACAAAAGGATCTAAGGGGAGGGAGGGGAGGGGTCCTCTCTTTCATGGAGATATCAAACGAATTATTATAAGTTCTTTCTGCTTTAAGGATCAATATGTCTAAACTGAAATTCGCTAAAAGTATGCAAAAACATTTAAACGATACCTGAATCTATTAGACATGTAAAAGGTGAAATCTGATCGATAGATACTGTCATACACTGTAAATTTACCGTGGTGCATCTTTTGTCGCACCCTGTTAAACTGCTAGTTAATTCTTTGTATAATCTATCTGGCAAACCATCCCAAATGATCTAGGTTACTTTTCAGATGCTCATCGCCGAAATAAAATGTATTTACCTCCATCTCTGCCTTTCGAAATGGCCGCGTCGATAGAGCGGCATTGAAAAAGCCCTAATTAGGCTCTGACCTGAATGAGCTTTAATCCGCGGGCTTTAGGAGGCTGCCCATGTAGGTCGGTCTGCCTCTTGCTCGGACGGTAAAACACAGGAGATTGGAGATTAAGGAGAAAGAGTGAATGGGTGAATACGCTCAGATGCGCATACAAATGTTGGAAAGCAGTGAACAATAGTACAAGTAGATTACAGATTAAAATATATATATATATATATATATTTATATACTTAAAAAATAATAATGTCTTTGCAGATAACTTAAAAAAAATAGGATCTTACCATTTTGACTCTATCGTTTGAAATTTTATTAACATTTTAATTTTGCATAAAACCTACACTATTAATACTAAGCTCGTCTCATTAACTGAGAAGCTAACAATCAAAAGGAGCTTTTCATATAATTATGCACTGTGAAAAAACTTTTGTTGCTAGTTAACTAGTCTGATAATAGTGCAGCGGTTCAAGATGCATGATTTAAAGCCTGTGGGCTGGAACCCGACGTTTGACTGTGTCACTGATTTTTTATAAAAATTTTTTAGTTCATTTTACGAAATTTTAATCGTGTACGCTATTATTATTATTATTTTACTCATTTGAGTGTTAATTTTTGAATATTTAATAAAATGCTGTCTATTTTGATTAGAGATGTGACTGACTTAACATTGTGGCAGTTAAAATGCCATTGTTAGTAGCATTCATTGAATAATAAAAAATGATGAGTATTCTAAACAAATTAAAAGTTAAATTCTATGTCCTTATTCATCATTCTATCACACTTTCATCAAAATTCTCTTAATATAAAGCTCTCGTAAATTTATTATTGAATAACCATTTATTGAAAAATTTACATTTTCAGCCGTAAATGTTGTGTTAGTCTCGACGGAATGTGCTCACAGAAAACTAATATAAGCCTTGAATTGCATTTACCACAGAATATAGTTTTCACGAACGCTAGAAAGAATAAAACTTGCACATAGCCCCAACATCTGCTTTTAGAGCATTCCCCGTCAGAAAATCCATGTTCTTAAAATTTGCTGTTGGTCGTTAGCCCCAGACCGATCGAAAATTGCTAGTGTGGTGGGGGCATTGCCTTACCCCCCGGGGACCCCCTTCTGCTTATGGAAGCTAATTTATGACTCCATTTCCTCGCTCCCTGGTCATTTAAGCTGGCAGGGAAACTTCCTGTGCTCCTCATTGCTCAGAGCATTTTCTCTGGTGCACAGATTAAAAGGAGCATTTTTCGATAAGTTCTGCTCCTCTGTATAGCTTTCTTGTTTGGCTGGCTTCTTCTCCAAGCATTTGAGTATTCGGGATCCATTTTCGTGCATTCTTCCTGCTGTCAAAAGGTCCTTAGTTTTTTTCTCCCCATTTTCTAATTTTTCACACTTTTTAGTTGTTTTTAGAATGTATCTTATGAACCCTTTGAAGCGTAACCATTTGCCAATGGTGATAAAAGAGCAGCCATTGCCATCTCTCGATTTAACTACCAGCAGCATGGCGGTCGATCGAATCGCCCAACACATGCCACAGATCTAGAGATCATTTTTTGACATAGCTGGGCTGTGACGTCACTCCGTATATTACATCATCTTTCTGACGTCCCGACGTTTGTAATACACATTTCTTGTCAAAATTATCTACCAAAAGCACTTAATTGAGCACAACCCACACCATTTTTCCTTTCAAAGATTGTTGCTTATCAACAAATTTTAGGAATTCTTCAAAAATATTCTTCGACTTCTGTATGTGGCAGTTTAAATACAACATCTTATACAGTTAAATTATAAGTTCTGCATACCATCTTCATTTATAATTTCCTTTATTTGTCATCCATTTAATAATTTAAATTCTTATTCTACTAATTTATATAAATTATAATGTAAGTTAATTATATGCACACTCATTATACGAACATTTAGAATTTGGTTTTGCATTTAATATAAATTGTTTAATTTATTATTAACTCCGCTTAAAAAGGTCTCTCCGCTTAGTAAGTCACTTTAGTGGCCCAGGGAGTGATACACTAATAAGGTTTGACTATTTGGAATTTGGTGAGACATCGCCAAATCCCAATTTTAGCCTAGAAAGTAATGTTTTTAGAATGTTTCTTATTGAAGTAGAATTTCCCGTTATCCCATTTGGAGAGCAAATTAAGTTTTAAAATATATTCCTTGTTTAAATATATAAATAAACAAAGAATAAGCGAAAAGAAAGTATTTAAACTGTAATATTTCTTTCATAGTGCTCAAAAAAGCACTAAAATAAAATTGAGATCCTGTCGAACCACACGTGCAACTTAAGCAAATTTAAGCATTGCAGGTCGTTTGATTAACAATTTTAGAAACAGCTGTAAATAATCTAACAGCCTTGAATATTTTAAAACTTCGGCCCAATAACTTTTTTTCCCTTTTAGGACTCCAATAAAAGTATTCTTTACAGTCAACAACTTTTTTTTTTTCTTTTTAGGACTCTAAAAAAGTTCTGTTAAAAAAAATTTATGTTAAAAAAAAATTTCTGTTAAAAAAAAAAAAAAAAAAAAAAAAATATTTCTTTTTGTCGATTATTCTTGACATTAAAAAAAAAAAAAAAAAAGAATGTATTGATTTACTTGCCCAATTCTCAATAATCCGTAACCGCATACCAAAACTATAGTATTAGTATCCGAGATAAAACTATCTGGAGATACATTCTACATTTGCATTTTTACCTTGTATTCACTGAAGTGATCTTAGTGGTATAATATACAGTATTTACTCGCGTAGTAGTCGTCCTCGCATAATTATTGCACCCCCACTTTGAAGCAGAAGAAAAAATCGTCAAAATATTTTCCTCGCATAAAAGTCGCAGTCACGTATTTGACCTTCATTTATAGTCTATAAAAAGAAAAATGACTCTTTTTTTTGTTTGCAACTGACGAAAAGATTATATTCTGGAAACATCTGGTAAATTAGTAATTTTATTATAATACCAGTAATGCTTTAGCATTAGAGTGAACAGTATTATGTTGTGGGTTTCCCCGCATGATAGTCTCACCTAGACTTTCACCATGAAAAATTGAGGGGGTGGGGGTGCGACTATTACGCGAGTAAACACTGTAGATGCTATCGAGTGTACCTTTTTATACGTACATTTGTATCTGTTAATATTGACCCTGTACACTCAGGTAATTTTCTGGGGATGCACCTGTAATATGTCACTAGTTTTTTGCTATGAATTTCGAAGATAAATCTTAATTGCATACCTGAACGTCCATACAAGGTTAGGGCTTGAGGTTTCAGCCGTGAGACATGGGTGACGAAAAGATTTAAGATTTTTTAGAATTTAAAGCTCCAAACATACCAACATCAAACTATTGACCAGCAAGTCTTTCCTTTCATCGATTTCTGCTGTAAAGCATTCCAATGTGACTTGAGTGACAAACAGCTCATCATTTTTGCGTACATTCTACAATTGTAAAATTAATAAAAATTTTGTAAAGTAGCGCAATTATTTTTTCAAAGATTTTGTTGCTTTTACATTCTAACGCAAGTTTTGTCCAATGTCTTGTTTTTTCTGCCGGTGTATTTCTGTTGTATTACACCAAGAATGCTGGAATCATCTACATGAACTATCTTTAACTACTTCAAAACCGGTGGCGTGGCCAGAAATTTTTCATAGGGGGGGGGGTGTCGACTATTGCAACTCACACATATGTATACATGTGTGTGATAAGGGAGTGAAGAAAATGTATTTTGCATGGCAAAAAATTCCTCATGGGGGGGGGGGTAACCCCCAAACCCCCTTTGGCTACGCCATTGTTCAAAACATTAAGTCAAAGATTTGTTTAACAAATTCAATCCATAACAGCCCATCCATCACACAAATGGAATTTAATACATGCTTTTTTTTTTTTTTTCTTTTTTGTTGAAGTACACTCCAAAAGGTTTGTTTATGCCACGCAGTAGGCGTTGCACCTCTAATGGCTATGCTGTATTGGCCCCAGATGTACTTCCTGCCTTGTTGTAAGTTTATATTTATTCAAAATCATATTTTCACGCTAAAACTGTAAGTCGTATGTTTTGGAGACGCTTTTTAAAATAATGACACTACAAATATCTATATATGAAGACGTGAACGTGCGGAAAATAAAATAGTCTACCTTTGTCCTTTTCATATTTTTTGAAAGGCTGGTCTAACTCTCAGAGACGTTCTTCTACTGATCAATCTGCAGTGTCATCTTCGAGTCTTCAACGAAACAATCGGAGCATCCGCCCCTGTGTCAAAACTTTTCGATAAGGAAAATAGAATTTTTCATATGTCACACAGAGGAGGAAATGCCCAGCATTCGGAATTGTATAAAGCAGTGTTTGTCAGCATCCTCTATCTAAATGTTTTCACGAGTTTGTCTTGGGCGTTGTATTTTGGAGTCTGGTAAAGAAAAAAAATGAAATACTGGGCCCTAATGAATTTAATTTATCTCCGGATAAAGGTTTGCTTTAAATACATTGACATAACAGTGTAACCACTGGCGACTGAAAAGGAGACTTTAGCTGCTAAATTAAAGATAAGGCAACGTGGAATACATTTTTTGATTAAAAACTGCCCTTTTTTCTTTCGAATATTCTGTAACTTTCCTGTTACTTAAGGCTTTCGTTTCCTTTCCAACCTGTATCTGCTGTCAGATTACTTTAGAGACCTGTCCTTGCGATTGTGTATCTGATTTTGACTTCTCTTTAACACTGAACTTGGGGCATTTTTGAACCCCCCACCCCCCATTATAGAATCTGCATGCCTTGATCGTCCTTCACGATGGAAAAGGTGCCATTTCGCTTAAGTTGTCATGAGTTTTTTTTCTCTCTGCCCTGTAGATGTATTTCCAATTTGTGAATAAAAAAAGTAAATATTTTCGAAATAGCAACTTAAATCTCTTAAACTTACTACTTAAACTGGGTTTGCGTCAGAATTTCAATGCGTCACAGTCAATTTTTATTTCTTCAAAGGTCGGATCGTGTTTGCACGGGCACTTGATTTGCGTGACTTGTTTCCCCAGTGAAACATGGCGTTACTTTTCGTTTGACGTTTCCATCGACGTTTTTAAAAGAAAGAAAAAGGGGGGGGGGAATGATCACCTGTTTAAAATTCCAAAATTTCCGGTATCGGAGCATGATTCTGACCGAAAGAAGACACTTTGTTTATTGCGTGGTGTTTGTGTAAATGGGGAATACATTTTCATGCAGTAGAAATGAGCAGTTGCTTTCAAACTGATCTTTGTATTACTTCGGGCATTGTTGATTTCTGTACTAAAACGTGAGTATGAATTTGTTTTGTTGAGCTAGTACAGTTGCGTAGAGTTCGTTAGTGACTGAGGGCTGCTAAATTTTCGATTTTAAGGATTTTTTTTTTTTTTTGAAAGTTTCGTACCTGATACAGGCTTATCATTTATTACTGCGTATAGTACAATTTATAATGAGGTACTCTAAAAATTCAGAAGAACTTGACATAATTAGTTTGTTTGTATAACCAAAATAACAGGATTCTTTCGAAATTCTCCGTAACTTCTTTAAAAATTAATTTTGTTGAAAGTGGCATTTGAAGGTGAAGTATGAAACACAAGTTTTTGAAGCAAGGTGGAATCTAGGAGCGTAACCACCTTCTCCAAAATTTTCAGAAATGTGATTGTGTGTGATTAAGGCAAACCTCCGCGAGGGGTATCTGCGCGAAGAAGAAGAGGGATGCCTTGTAGAAGGACTTTCTAAGGGATTCTAACGCGTATTCACGTTACATCTGGATAAAACCTACCAAAACTCCAGACCGTTAGATCGACGACCGCGCGATGGGACCCGAACCCGGGACCTTCACACTTCGGCCGTCTACCATTTTCAGTGATATAATCACTGTGCCATGGTGAGGCAATTTTCAGAAATGAGGGAGAGTGATTAAGAAAATGAATAAATAAAGTAAATTTTAGTGACTTATTTGCTTAAATCTGTCACCACAGCGCGAAAGCTATGATAGGCTCGAAAGGGGAATCGCTGCCTTTGTGCTGCCTGCTAAATTGTTACACGTTATGCCCGAATGATGTGGTGGAAAATGTCTTATGATCGATGCGTTTGGCTTGATTTATGTCTTGCTTCATTTTATTCATTTTATTTCATGTTGAAAATGGAGACCAAAAATTTTTCCCTCCCGCAATAATCAGCAGTTATGGTGACGTGCGCTCCTGATCTTTTATTTAGACCTGAAATTCACTTGTTCGAATTATTCTGGTAACCGAATCTTTAAGCTGTTTCGTGTTTATATATCAGTTTTTACCTAAAAATACTCTTTTTAATGTATTTTTGTTTTTCATTCTGTTCCTATCAAATTTCTTTACGCTTGAGCTGTTTTGAAAGCGGTTTCGGGACGTTTCCAGTTCGTTTGCTTTCACACTGGGAATATGAACACGACTTGTTCGGGCAACTATATTTTTAACATTTTATCGTCTCTTATCTGTATTTTTAATGGAAATAACATTTTAATTAAAAACATTTTATTTCTGTTTATTTAGCTGTTTCCAGTTTTGTAAACGTTGAATGCCTCTGACACCACTTAGAGTTAACTATAAATTGACTTAATATTTTTTATTTTCATAATGTTCTGTTTAAATATATTTAAGTATTTGCATACTTTTAAAATGCATTTAGTTGAATTAATCTATCACAAAAATAATTTATTTCAAAATTGTACTTTGATTTATGATTAAATGTAAAATGAATGTTTAATAATTAAAACAATAAAGTGGTTTTTAAATTATTCTTTAAATAACAAGATTATTTACTATTATTTCTTAAAACGTGTTGCATTCTGATTTCATAAAATATATTTCTAAATTCTGAGTAATTAAGCTTATAAATACTTATAAACATTTATTTACTATAGTTTTAATACAGTGTAACAAAAGTAAAATTCAAGCATTAGATAGGCTACATCTTTATAACGATTAATTCACCAAAATTAATAATAAATTATTATTATTTTTATTTTTTAAAGTAACTTTACAAATATATTTATATACATTTTATGAAATTGAAAATACAAAGAATTTTATAAATGAGAAGGTGAAAGAAAGGGGGGGGGGTAACTTTCGACCTACAAATTTTTGAAAAGTATTCCAAGATACCCCCAAATAGTTTTCCAGGAATATTTTGCACCGTTCGCATTTTCCAGGCGTCTTTGGAATTTATTAAAGTCTGAAAAGATTTTCACAGCCGTTATTTACATCCGATTAATAGACTATTTAAAACCTGAAGCGCGCAAGTAAAAGAGCTTTTAATTATAATCAGAACTGTTCACCAGACTTTAAATATAATTTGAAGAACATAAAACTGTATATTCAAATTGCTGGATTTTTGTGATTATAGTATAAACTTATTCGCCCCGTGGGAGGCAGATATGGCGCATTATTGCCCACCGAAAGCAAAATCGCAAGTTCGGCTCAGCCTCTGCTGAATTTGAATGTTAGTTTTGGCGACAAGTGGAAAAGCATGTTGACTGCATGGAGGAGGTAACATAGTTTGTTATATTTAAAAGCAAAAACGTTATTGATATAGTTTTTTTTTTCTTTCTTTCAGGAGAAAAAACGTGAAAATAATTTTTTGTCAAATACACTTTGGGATTGATTTTCGAAAAACCTTTAAAAATATATTTTTGAATTTATGTTGTTTTACAATTTTATTTAAGGCTTTTATGATAATTTTCTTTTGACATTTTAAAACAACGTTTTGGTCTTTTACCCCTGTTTGGGTGCGAATTCTAGAGACCCTGAAAGTGATTTTTAGGCGTGTGTGTTCCGTACAATTTAAAGCAAGAATTTTATGGTTATCTGTTTTTCCCATTGAGATATGAATGGAAATGTAAAAAGAACGTTGAAGAACTCATTGGTTGCCCACCCCTTTTGGGTACGAATTCCTAAAAAAAAAAATCTGAAAATGATTTTTAGGTGTTTCTGTTAGTTACATTATAAACAAAAATTTTATGACACTTTTTTTTTTGGGGGGGGGGGAGAAATGAAGCGAAACGTGAAAAGATCGTTTTGGCCCTCCACCCCTGTGTTGAGTGCAAATTTCTAAAAATAGCTTCTTATTTGGCACCCTGAGAAAAGAAAGCAAAAAAAAAAAAAGAAAGAAAGAAATAACTCCCTGTTATAGTCTATCGTATGTCTAATAGTCTAGATTTCGTTGATCGTTGATATATCAGTCAGTCATTCTGTCAGGATATCTTATATACAGACGCGAGAAAAAAAGTTACAGTAATAGAGAAACGTTTGAAAAATAACGAGTAAAATTTCACAGTAATAAAGAAACGCACAAAAACAATAGCAACTAATTTCAGTTAAAATTCTAAAATATATTTTAAATGTATTGTTCACAGAGCATAATAATGCATCGAATTCTTTTGGGTGACTCTAGCTCATGCTACATGCAGTATTTTGAACAGGGTTACGCAGTAGCAACAGCAGTTGTTACTACACATTTACTGCAGTTACGGACCGGACAGACAGACAAACTAATTTTTTTTTTCTTTTTTAAATTGTAGGAGAAAAAAAAATATTTCCAATCAGAATGTGAGATTTTTACAATATGGTTGTCAAATTAATGGCATTTACCAGCATTTTCTGCTGAAGCTGAAAAATTTGCCATAAATTTCCATCTTCCCCGTACTACTGTAACGGGAGAAGCTGTAACAATATGACACTATTTATTTCATAACTACGCCCCATTGTATCTTACGAAAGTATTCCTGATAAACGTTATTCTCACAGTTTAATGGTACAAAAACAGCCCATTAGTCTATTCATTGTTCGTCTGAAATCTCTTTTCGAATTAAATTGGAAGAATTAGTGTCTTTATTCATTTTCCTTCGCGAAGGGGAAAATGGGGATTACTCCAGTTACTCATATTGTCATGACAACGTCAAATGTTGTTCGGAGTGCGCTCAGCGTACTTACTCCTTGGTATATTGGTCGATATCCTTGATTGGCGAAAGATAAAGAGAAAATGGGAATTTCACCCGGTTTTCATTTAAATTGTGCAGCCTAAACTTAAGTTTTAATTTCGCTTCTCATGCCGAAAGATAATTCATGTACATATTACTATATTTAAAATTTTAGTTAATACACAGATATGCACACACATGAGCAAATTATCATTTTTATTGTAGACGTCTTCTTGCTGTTAGAGCAAGTAAAGTAAAGAAAAAAAAACCATGTTTGGAAGATTTTTTATTTGAAAATTGTCTGGTTTCGTTGTAATAGGAGTTATTCGAAAGAGTGCGCATTACTTCCTATGACATTTAATCAGATATCTAAATTTTTATTGCAGCCTCATTTGTTTGTATCATTAATTATAAAGTTGTTTATTCAGAATTAAGGAAATACTTTCACGAATCGCGTGTTCCCGCATTTCAATTTTGTTTGCATCAACTTAAAAAAAGAAAGAAGTTGTTCGATCATTTACAGTATTTTTTATAATTTTTTATATTTTACATGAAGTGAGAGTCAGTCAAATTTACTTAAATATATTTGTAAACTATGTAGTTACTATGTGTAGAGTAGTACATAGTAAACTATGTGTATTTGTAAACTATGTAGTTTTTCGGTGCAACTGACTGTTCTGGGGTATAAAATAGTTTAAAATTCGTATTCTACGCTTCAAATAGTTAAATTTTGCTTCTTGTTGCATCAAAATCGGTCAGCTAGAACCGGAGATACACAGGTTTGTGTTTTCCCATTGATTTCTATAGCAATTTTCTAGAAATCGAGAAATATTGGTCCTAGCCTTCGGTAACTTCACTTTTGAAGACTTATTTTTGGCGATATTTTGCCAAAAGTCGCCAAGCTTGGCGACATTTGGGTCATTTGGTGCGTTTTTCTCAATGGGGCTTGTAAAGCTAGTTTCTCTGCATTAACATGCATAATAGCCTAATCTTACTCTTCTATTACGCAATCATAATCGAGTCTGTTCTAATACATTCCACGGATGTTTCTCTCTGGAACCTTCTACGGTGTTCATCGTAACCTATAAAAGGACAGCTGATTGTCCAGTTGTCTCTCATTCTTGCTTCTGCTTACGCCAAGAGCAGATGTCCGTGTAAGCTTAAGGCTTTGTATTGACGCTATAGAAGCGGTGTTTTCGCTTGTTGATGAAGCTTTGTTGTTAAGTGCTGTGTGTAAATTCTTCATTGCTGAGTCTTGAGAGACTGTTAGTGATATCCCTCGTATATTTCCACTGAATTTTTGCCTGTGGAGGTGTTTTATTTAGTGTGAGAAATACAGCATTTGTGAAAGCTTCGGTACAGAGCGGACTGTTATAAACGAGCTACTGGCCGTTAGTGCCTGTGAATTTTGTGCAGCTGATTGTTTGACGAAGTTCTAGAAGTAATAAAGTTTGTGTTCCATCCTGACAAGTGGACTCTTTTCTAGAACTTTTTACACCTACTGGACTTTAGAACGACGAACCCATGAAAAGGGCAGAGTATTTCTGTTACAATATGAAAGCTTTGCGAAAATTCAGAAAAATGCAGACGAAGCTTGCTTGATGCGTTCATTTCTTCATTGCACTATTAAAGCTGTAATCTCACAAGGAAATTTTTTTGTAGAGTTTGTTATCAAAGTGCAAATTGCTACAAAAGTTTGTAATTTTTATCGATTATTGTACATTTGTACTGTCTGAATATAGAAGCGTCATAGCTGGCATCAACTAGTATTATGGATCAGAAAATTCGAACATTCCAAGCATTTTGCATTAAACTTGATTTAAACTCTCAAATCTGATTAAAAATTAATAGTTAAAAAAATAAACATACATACACACAAAAACAAAAACAACAGCAAAAAAAAAAAAAGTACACAACGTAAGATTCAGGTGGCATAAAAGTTTTGCTGAAAAAAAAAAAAAAAACCTTCCCTACAAGCAGGAAATGTAAGACAACTGAGATGCAACTTTTTACAGCTTCCGTCATTTATTTTTTAAACAGCCTTCCTGACCGGGTATAGACAATATTTTATTTTTTTTCCAACCCTGATGTACAAATATTCTTGGTATGGCTACTAGATTTATTTTATATATTTATTTATTTTGACCAGTGAAACAACTTTTATGAAAAATGGAATTAAAAAAAAAAAGTAAAATCCTTTGATCTAAAAACAATTTAAGCTTCCCACTCCCCCCTTCCTCCGTGTGTGTATATTTTAATAATGGGTAGAATAATTCTAACATCTTACCATGGCCATATGAGAGACACCCACTTTATTATTCTTGCGAAAGATAGTACATAAATTACAAAAGATTTCTTTTTTATTCTTTACACCAGTTTTTGGGTGGTTTTATGATGCCCTTTAAAATTGGTCGCATTTGATTTATATATTCTTCAAAAAACCAAGTTCTTGTAATATTTTTCTGGAGCGGCACAAGGAAACATCTCTCTAGTCACCTCCCACGGATAGATTTCTTGTGTATTCAGCTCGTACTGACTCAGAAATCTAATTCTACGGCAGCTGCTCAACGTCTTGGCGACTTCAACCGTAAATGCAGCTGTTTTATTTATGAATTCTATGACAGCCTGCTTCCAGTACTTTTTTAAAAATACTGCCTTCTTTTATGAGCCTTATTTGTAGAAGTCCTTCTAAAACACTGCCGGTATTCTGTTCTTTGATATTGGGAAAGCACATTGGGTCATAATTTTGTCGTGTTAGTTCTTTTAAAGAAATGTAGATTTGCATGAAGACTAATTTTGCTTTGCCTTTTCATCTATTGTTCAAAGATACTTTTACAGATTTCCTGTTTTGTGTAATGATCACATGCAAAAAATGCCTTCGCAGCAGTCAGATCTGTATGCAGATGCAATTACTTCCAGAAAGAGTTATTTTAACCCTTTGAGGCGCAACCCTTTCCCAATGCTGAAAAAAGGGCGGCACAGCCAGCTGCGTCAAAAAAGAGGTCTCTAGATCTGTGGCACGCGATGAACGTTTCGATCGTCCGCCATCTTGTTGGTAGTTAAGTCGAGCGATGGCAACGGCTGCCCTTTTTTCAGCATCGGAAAAGGGTTAACCCTTTGAAGCGCAAGCATTTTCACATCAGTATAGAAGACTAACTGGATAGTCTGCGCAGCGCTGAAAAAGTGCAGCAGCCAGCTGTGTGAGGAAACTTCTTTAGCTCTGTGGCGCCAGATGGTCCATTCGATTGACCACCATGTTGTTTGTAGTTAAATGGATCTATAGCAACGCTGCACTTTTTCAGCGTTGAAACCATTTAGCTGTATTTTTTGTGACTATCAGTGAAAGTGCTGACATAAGGTGGTTTCACGGCGCAACCAACGCGCGTCAAAGGGTTAAAAATGGCGTTGTCCCTTCTAGTAAATTGGTTCAAAGATTATTTTTATAGAATAATAATTACTATTTTTATAACTCAGAAACTTAGAATTTAGTTTTTCTCATGACCTAAAAATTTTAGCCATAGATCGAACATTAAAATAACTTATCCGACAAATATATATTTTTTTATGTCTTATTCCAATTTCTGTTTTAAGAAACATTGAACATATTGTCATTTCACACTGAGTAGGCAACTCGGAAACCTTTCCAAGCTGCTCCACCTCGTTTTGTGTTACCGGTGGAAACTACCAACCTTCGTCAGACCTGCTATCAGATCCACCTAGTCTATAATTAAATCTCATTCATTGTGAATAAATGAACTTCAGGCGTAACTCCTGACCTCCGAAGTGATTGCCCGAAGGACAGCTCCATTTCGTTATTGCCTATTGAAACGTCTTATTGCTACTGAATTGATCTCGTGTATTCCAGCGTCGTAACTGTCTTTTCAAAAACATGTTGTTTATCTGGGCCTGGTTGGATACCAGATGTAGGCAGGTGCCTAGCAATGCTGCCAATTTAGATTTGCCGCTAAATTCGGCGACTTTTCAAAGTACTTGGTAGGGGGTGGGGGTAAATTTCTACTGTGCGGTTAGCAATTCTTTTGTGTGTTTTTTTTTTCTTTTAAACTTGGGATTATTTTTCAAAAAAGTGATGAAGTTTTTGAGATCATTGGATGAACGTATAAGGGCGATTTTCACAAAACGGGACAAAACCAGTCCCTGCTACATTTTTAAAGTGTTTTTAATTATTTTTTCTAGTTTTACAAGTTTTTCATGCAGCTGAAGATAGAATTTTTATTAAAAAAAAAAAAACTTAATTTATTGGGTATTCATGATTTTATTTTACATTTTTAGGACTGTAAAAAGAATGTTTTTCATTTCAATCACTGTCTCTAATATTTCTGTACCATATGCATTATTCCTGTCCCATCAAGGCTACAGAAAATACTGAAGTACAGAATGGCAAATACACCCCCCCCCCTTTCCAATTAGACATAAAAGATAACATGTTGGATTAAAAGAAGTAAACAGAAAAAACGCTTTCCATTAAAAGTGTGTGACAGAAATGATGCAAAATCGCCAATCTTATTTTGTCCCATATTGTGAGAATCACCCATAAATATACAGCATAATAAATAATTGATGAATCGACAGATATTTTTATAATAGAATATTTAAGATACAGCTTCAACATTTCTTGGATATATCATTAAAAAAAGAAGAACAAAACCGAATTTAAACCGATATTAATTTAACACGGATTAATCAACTTCGTACGTAGTAAGGGTACACAGCACATACGTTACTATAAAAGGAAGAACATCATAATCGATAATTTTAGAATATTTATCTGCCTCATTTTAATTAAACTATTAAATTTTAGATATGTATTAAATTATTTTTGGAAAAAACTAAGCAGTTTCGAAGCTCTTCAACAAAATTTAGTTATTTTTACCAAAAACATTGAGCAACACTGACACTTATATATATTTGTGCATTGTAGCTGAAAATAAGTTACACGTATGTTTAAAAAATGCGATTGTAAGATAACTGAACTTCAAACACGAGGTATTCACTTACATTCAAGAGACTTTTTTTTTTTAAAAAAGCGAGCATCTGGTTGTTCAATTCTTGGAAACTATGCAGTGTCTATTATTTTTCAACATAGCTTTTGTATTAGAACTTTTAATTTTTGATTTACCAATCCCATTAGCCGATAGAGTCATTATGATATTACTTCTTGTGTAAACTTCTTGATACAACGTGCACATAAGATATTAGGGGAATTAAAAAAAAAAAAAAAAAAGTTCGAACACAGTTTTAAATTCTATCATTATATAATCTATGAGAGAATGAATGACCACTCCCGGCCTGTTTTTTTTTTTTAAACTCTTGCTTTAAATGCAAAATTAAACTAATAATTTTAAGCCTCAGTAAAACTGTGTGTGTGTTTAAAAAAAATAAAAATAAAATTGGAAGGCCTTAATATGTAATTTAATTTGATTGCTGAATTGAGTGAAGAGTGTCGGTGACCTGGCTCAACTTCTGCATTAAAAAAAAGTCACTCTTTTTCGGTGTTTTACTATCAGTTAACGTCAATTACGTATAGTATGATTTCTCGCCCTTAACCGACGGATTTTGTCTGAATTGCACATATGTGCCTAAAAAATTTCAGAGTTGTGTTCCGATGACACAAACATTTTTCTTCTTTTTCCTCGATCGATACCTTGCAAAAATATTGAAAAATGATCAAATAGCAGGAAATTTGTTTTAACTTTTCATATCTTCCGGTGTTTTCGATTTCTCTGAGGTTTTTGTTTGTCTCCAAGGAAATTATTTTTTCCCTTTAAAAAATACATTTCTTTCCATCCGAGTGGAATTTTGAAATGGCAACACGCGAATGTTACTGCTGAATTCGTTTTAACAACGTAGAAAAATTTAATAAAACTATGTATCCTGAAAATCGATGTGGATTTATTATTATTGCATTATGTTTCTCCGGGTTTTAAAATAAATAAATGAAACGATTGTTTGAGTAGTTTAATTGTATTTGTATGATGATGCGGGGAGTCTTTTGTTTTCTGATTGGTTTTATATATTTCCTTATCAGTGGCGTATTTGAAGTATGAGAGGTAGGGCGTGAGCGCATGGGCTTAGTTGCAGCAGAGGGATTGAAAGACCTTAGGCGGGAAGCAAGAATGAATACAAAAGGGAGAATAGTCATCGCGTCTTTTCAACGATGGGAGCGAACGGGTTATATGCTTCTTTCGTTGCATCAATCTCGCCATGGAAATATGCTCTCCCTTTCAAGTGTTGTTCATGGCTCTTGCCTTAGCTGCTAATCTAGATACGCCACTGGAATATTCGTATCTGTAGTTTGTGCGATGAAAATGCATTTATGTGTGACTGATATCACTCATTAACTGCTACCGCATGCGAAAGCCGCAAATCTATATACTGTAAGCTGTAATGCATAATTTCGTAATTTTCCATCATTACGTCACATAAAATAGGCTTCCTCAATCAATATGTATCATGTCCTTTTGCCAGAGGAGTGGTTGGAAAATTCAACGTATTGAGCACAACTCAGAAGGCGGAACGAATCAGATTTTTAGATATTTACTCTGTAATGACTAAGACCTTTTAAAACCGCACACACCCTGTCATGTCATATATGGGAGACTGCACTTGCCCATAGACAGGTTTCAGGGCATGGCGTTCATTGTGCAGATGCTTATACTAATTTCATGGTTTATGTTTCTAGATTGTAAATGGTGTGGTTAAGAGTGTCGACTGACTTTTAAAAAAGGTAGGGTGTGACAAATGCGTCAAGCTGGCAATGAGAGATTTATATCTTTTCACAGTTTCGCTCCTTCGTTTTTTATTTTGTTTTGTTTAGTGTGTGTGTGTGAGGGACTTGAGAACATTTTTAGGATGTCTCTTCCCAAGCTGTAATATATATATATATATATATATAATATACACACACACTTAAGAAAAAAAGAAAAATCTATATCAATTTCAAAGCCTAAAACATGGAATATATATATATTTTTTATTATGTACCCTTTTCGGAAGTTTTGCATCCTAGTTTCATATTTAAGAATTTTTTCCAAGACCCAAGCTTGTTTTTTAATACAGTATATTCCAGTTTTTATCACCGCGTCGTAGCAATGTAGTAAGAGAAGGGAAAGAGCAAATTAATTTTTTTTTATTTAATTCGAGAAATGTATCGTTTCCCAAAAGTTTCAAGTATTCTTTATTAATAACGTTTTGAGCACATCAGTCACCGTTTTTAACACAATTAAACTAAATATCACAAGTATATAAAGTCAGTATAAAAATGTGACTATTCTAAAATCATATGTTCCATGAATGCCAATTAAAGTTTCAATTAAAGAATTTACAGATTCATTCGATAATAGTTTTTTATTGTATATATCGTATATTAAGTTTGTTTTCAGATTTCCTCTCTTCAGAAGCCACCTCTGTGAAAGACCGATGTTCTATCGTACAGAGAGTGGTCTCTTTAGGCAGGTTTATTGTTTACCATTCTCTCCACTAAACAGCAGGTGGTGACGCACATGCATTAATGTAATTTAACTTATCTGCTATCTGATATGTTATTATTATTTTTATAAGTTTCCACTTTTGTTAATTAGATTATTTTCTCCCTTGCTTGAAATAGGTTTTAAGGCGTAAATGGATAGCCCACTTCTTTGCCGTCTTATGTATGTCTGCGGATCAAAATGCGCAATGTGCCGAGTTAGCCATGGGGGCAAGATCTGGGGTTCGATACCTGCGTAAGCGAGGGTAGCCATGTCCCCGCGACAAGTGCAAGTTCATTAACTTATTTCGGTCTGAAAGTCCTTTCGAGGATTATAATGGTAAGTCATCAGGCATTAACCCTTTAAGGCGCGGTGTCCTCAGTGTGAGGACGCACATCTGACAAAATTGGAGAATGTGATGAATACACATAAAAAACAACTGGATACAATGCCCATCTGACCCCAACGCTGAAAAAAAAATGCAGCCGTTGCCATCGCTCGATTTAGCTGCCAGTGACATGGCGGCCAATCACCTGCCACAGAGCTAAAAAACTTTTTTGACACATCTGGTGGCTGAGCGATGGTAACAGATGCACCTTTTCAACGTTGGGCAGTATATCCAGTTCTTCTATATCAATGTGAGGATGGTTGCGCTTCAAAGGGTTAACGGCTGTCTTAAATTTACTCTCGAATTTTTTGAAAACTTACTTTCTTGGTGGCCCCATTTCAGTAGTAGTGTTATTAAAACTTTCCAACAAGGTTGAGTCTGCCCGTCCACACTCTCGCATTAACCCCCGTAAATATGCATAGATTACTACAAAATTTATGTATCGTATTTGTATGAACTGTCCATGCACCCTATTGAAAATGGTGTATGCATCATTTATAGTTCTTCTACAGGAGAGCTCAAAAGATTTCCAATGCATTATGCTCTATGGGCAGTCATTCTTTAAAGTGCATTTTAGAGATGCTTGACTATTTGAAATGATCCAAAATTGATACATGTTGTTAAGTATCACAAGATAAAGCTCTTCATCGAAAATAGTGTCTGTATCATTAACAGTTCTTCTACTGGAACACTCAAAATAATTCCCATACAGTACCATCGTACTATGTAATATTAGCTATGGTCCAACGAGGATCGTGTACTTTCCTCAAAAGTAGGGCCAAATATGCTGAAAAAAAAAGTCTTCAAAAATAAACCTAGCTTAATTCAAGCTTGCTGCAAGTTTGCTGTGCTGTCTGGGATACACCTTAATGTATTTTAGAGTCATTTGGCTGACCCTGTAAATAAATTACCCAGCCGATTGCAATCAGAAAAGAGATGCACAGTTAGATGTTACATTAGTTCTAAATACACAATTTCAACACTCTCCTGTTGAAAGTTTTAGAATTATCCGAAAGGCGAAATTATTTTTGACTCCGAATTTGGCAACATTTCGGCAAGCTCGTGAAAGTCGACGACAAATGGCGAGATTTTTGGCATGGACCAAACAATGACTGATTATCTCCAAATTTGGCGATATTTCACCAAAACTCGCCAGGGACGATGACAAATGGCAATATTTTGGACATAGACCAAATGACTGACTATCGCCAAATCTGGCGATATTTCGGCAAAACTTGCCATGGTCGATGATAAATGACGAGATTTTGGGCATGGAATGATTGACTACATATGTAATATATTGAAGATATCCATAGACATTAATGTATTGAAATTCTTTTGGGTGGTCCTGTAAATAAATTTTCCAGTAAATTGGAATCAAAAATCGAGATGCAGAACAAGACGTTACAGTAATTTTATATATATATGAAATTTCAACATTCTACGACTAATAGTTTTTGAGATTTGGGAGCGAAATACATGCACACGTACAGCAAAAGTTGCCAGGCTTGGCAACTTTTGGCTGAATTTTTGAGAGAGGCACGTGACCATTGTCGGACCATTACCTAACTATATGGTAGAATGGTATTGTGCTTGAAATGGATGAATGGCCCTAAAATTCGCTTTAATGAATATGTGCCCATGGAGCGTAATGTATTTAAAATCTTATGGGCGGCCCTGTTGACAGGGCCGGTCAAAGGGGGGTGCGAATGTAGGCGATCGCCTAAGCCCCCGCGCTTATAGAGGCCCCGTTCCGGGGCTATTTTATTGCTTTCTCATAAGATATGATAGAGAAGAGGCCCCGCTCTTGCGCTTCGCCTGGGGCCCCGCACGCCCCTCGGGCCGTCTCTGCTGTTGATAAACTATCCAGTCGAATGGGACCGAAAAGGGAGATGCACAGCTACATGTTACTTATCCTAAATATAGTCTTATAAAGTTTCAACATTCTAGGACCAAGAGTTTTTGAGATATGCTAGTTACATACATATGTACGTATAGACGGCATGGGAAAAACTGGTCAAATTAGACTCGCCGTTGGTCAAAATGGGTTTCAGACACATTCATATAAACGTGCATGCTAGCGTACGATGAGATACATCGAAAAAACTCTTAAAAGTAAATTTAGCGGTAGTCAAAATCGTTTTTTTTTTCGTCGAAATCTCGCCCCCGAAATTTTTCGGGATCGCATAACTTCCTTATGCTCCGTAGAAGGAAGTAAAAAACTTCATCATTACCATTTTGTTTTACAAAAATTGAAATGTCTTTGTGGGGAGGGAAGGGGTATACCCCCAGACCTCCGCATTGATTTTATTTTCGTTTGGGAACCACTGCTCTAAAACATAGGAAAAATTTAAGAGGCTTGGCTTTTTCTTCCCCTCTCATTTTGATCATAAACTATTGTGTTGTTATTATTCTCAGACGGTATTGGGACAGAATTCCGTAATCGTCACCTCGACAAGCGTCGCTACCTGCAGATTGTTTGGATGATTGGGAGGGGGGGGGGCAAAGAACAAGATAGGCTTTCTTTTTCCTATCTTTATTTACAGTTGAAGCAAAATATTGCAGGTGCGGGGGACACCTCCCCATAGGTTTGCAATTGCAACCCCCATGATATCCGCACACAGTTTCTGTAGCCCCTGTTATCGTATACGCATTTCCTGATCCGAGCACCCATTTGCTAACCTATTTGTGTGTGCATGTGCGCTCTGGTCTTACGATAATGGTGGTGGTGGTGCGGGAGGAATGGGAGTGTAGGTGTAATGTGTTGAAGCTCAGCTGGGTGAATGCTGGTGCAGTCAGTATACTGGGGCTTCCTATTCCACAAGTGCTCCTCCGCCATGAATCATACTGGCGATGACACGAGCGGGAACGACACACAGAGCTGACTGCCATAGCCTCATCCAGCTGCCCGAGATATGTACCAAATGTGCTGTAATTAAATGTCCGGGATGTTTGTCACAATTAACTGGCTCATATGTTCTCTCGGGGAGTTTTGTCGTTTGAAATAGTGTCGCATAGACGCAGTGCGGATACTGAAAAGTTTGGGGTAGTATTAACGAAGTAGAACGAAGCGTATTATCGGAGATGTGTCTCCGCCCTTCTCTTTTTCTTTTCTACCTATTCCATTTTTAATACTGAACCCATGTTTAACCTGTTCCCACTCATCATTTAAAAAGATGCAATGGAGAAAACTCTCCATCTTCGACCGTGTTGCTTCCCAAAATGGTTAAATAAAACGTTCCGCTGTGCCCGACTGCCCAGATTTACGAACGGTTTTTTGTACCTCAGGTACCTCTCTCTCTCTCTCTCTACTGACTAGTTGGCAAGACTGCCCTCAGCAGTTTTACCTATCTTTAGTATAACATTGTTAAGGGATTATTCAACCAGAAATTAAGTTTAATGAGCTACGGAAAATGCCTAGTGTTGGAATAAGATCCCTAAATAAAATTTTGAACACAAGCTATTTTAGTGATTTACATATTTCTTATTCAAATTGCAGTTATATCTATAAGGGTATTTTTAAACAACAACCAAATTTTCCTGGAAATTGTTTATTTTTTTTAAATAACAGATTTAGTTGTAAAATGTTGCCTTTCTTTTCAATTTTTAAATGACTTTACTCTTAACTTTCAGTACGTCTGCACCCCTCACCCCTTCCTCCTTATCCATTTATTTTTACATTATGTACTGTAAAAGCGCCGTTTTAAATTTTATTTGAAATTTGAAGAGGTACAATTTATGCTGTCCGGAACATCTGTTTTTTTTTTCTTTTTTTTAATTGTTGTTATTACTTTGCAAGTTTTTATTATTTTCATTTAATGGGCAATTCTATGTCGTCCCGTGTGTGTCATATTCGAGAGTTATCAGCTTCCCCCCCCCCCCCCCTCCATTCTCCCTCTGGATTAACAATATAAGTAGGCAGATGAGCTTGCACTGGGCAGGGGGAATTGGGTGTGTGTTGAAAGGCTGTTCTGCTCATAGTTGGGAAAGTGAATTGATGCCTTATTGAATGCAGCTTCCGCCATGTTCATTCATAATTCGGTTGGCTGGTGTAAAAGTGAATAAAGCGCATCATGTTGCTTGCTGTTTTCATTTACTTATCTTGCGGCTTTTGGGGAATAGTAAACGTAACCTGCATTTCAAAAAACTGCATCGAAATAGGGCAAAAAATGTTGTTTGCATCAATAAAACAAAGAAACCTAAATATGAATAAAGACTTGCCTATTGTTTTCATAGATCAAGTGACTGAACTATAGGCATAATTAATAAGAATGGTGAATGAGTTATTATATTTCGTGAGTACGTACAAGATTTTATTTCCACTTTCATTAATGACCAAACATTTCATCCCAATCGCAGGGCAGCCAAATCGTCCCTAAGATTTGACAAACAGTAGGGGGGGGGGGGCTGCCAAAAAGGTATCGTGCCTCTAGCGCTAGTTCTGCTCGTTACGCCACTGCCCAATCATTTTGAAGATGTGACGGCAATAAGACCTCTTCGCCTTCCGTGCCCCTTCATTACTTCCTGGCCACAGTCGTTGAATCTTTCAGCTGATCACAATCTCGTATAAACTTTATTAGCATATACTTTTGTTATATTTAAATAGAGAAACGTCCCAAGATATATTTTAAAGAAATTTGCCCAAGGGTCTTAATGCACAGGGTGATCAGAATATGAGTATACATTTGAAAAATTAATAATTCACCAAATAATGTAGGCAAAGAAGTAAAAATTGGCACACACGATTGGAATTACATGGGGTTTTATTGCAACCTTAAAAAAGAAAAATTTCATAAAATGGCCGACAGATGGCGCTTCATGTGATGGGAAAAGTAATAATTAGCATAATAAATTATAACAAAGCAAAGACTATGTTCTTCAGAAGAAATGCTCAACATGTCGACCGTCACTCCTCAACAATAGCTGTGGTCGAGGTACTATGTTGTGAACAGCACTGCAGCATATCTGTAGTTATGGTGAGACATTGGCATCGAATGTTGTCTTTTTTAGCATCCCTATTGATGGTCGATTGCAGTAGAATTGCAACTTCAGGTAACGCAAGGGAAAATAGTTACATGGAGTGAGATCTGGGGACCTGGGAGGCCAAGCATCAGGAAAGTGGCGGTTCAGCATGCGATCATCACAAAAGGACGTGCACAGTAGCGGATACCGCATTCTGATAATGCAGCTTCACTAACAGTTAAGGCGACCATATTTCTAAACGGCAATTTGGGGACAAATCAAGCATTGTCCTCGAATCTAAACAAAACTTGGGGACACTAGAAAATATTTTCGAGGACATAACATATTACCATGTACACCCTCCAATAAAAGTATTCGAGGGCAAGAAAATTTTTGTACGTCAATTTCATATTTAAAGCATGGTTCTTCATGAAAGGTGATTAATCATTAACAAAACTGAAAGGGGAAATTTGGCTCATAGTCGGATACTTTATTGAATGTCTGTACACGCTACACACACAATGACAACAAACGTTTTCAGAGATCGAATTTTATTGTTTCTCTGAGTAAATGGCGTTCTTAGTTTGTTTATTTTTCTTATTTGTTCAGTTTTTTCTGAAAGAAATAAACTAAACGGAAACTTTCAGGGAAAAAAGTACAAATCTTTAAATTTGGGGACAAAGTATTTTTGGGGACAAAATGAAAAAAATATCTAAATTTGGGGACTGTCCTCGAATTTCGAGGACGTATGGTCACCTTACTAACAGTGCCTTTTCTCGTAACGTCAAAATGCTGCGATTACTGGTGTATCTGATTCCCTTGACTTCGAGTTTTCTTTCCAGAGTACCCTGGAGCGCAGCTTCCACAGCTCCGCTCATAAGACGCTGTATAAACTTGAATGAATTTAGCAGATAAGTACATGTTGGCTGGTAGGGTACCTGGGAAAAATGAATGAATTTAGAAAGTGTCCGAGGACTTCAAATGGGACGTCTCTCTCGAGAGAATTCCTATTGGTCCGGGGTGCGTTTTCCCAAACCCTCAAGACTTCACGCACTTGGCGAAAACAGGAGGGAGCCAACGGTTTGGCGGAAGAGAGACGTGCATTGCGAAAGCCACCCTCTCATCAGGGCTATAGAATCACAAGGGCTGGGTCAATCGCCTGCGAGATGTGAAGACAGGGGAGAAGTCGTGGAGATAATGTTTTCTCAATGACTTTTATTAGATTTTTCTCACTTAAAATGTTATCTATGACATTTTAGATTTAGTGTGATATATTTTTAGGAAAAATTAAAACAATTGCTTCTGTGAGTCCCTTTCTATTAGTAATATATAATATACATAGGCTCTCAAAAATATATTCAAGTAGAAACCAGATTTTCTGTTTTGAGATAAAGTAATGAATATAGGATTGTTTTCTAAAAAAAGAAAGAAAAGAATCATTCAAAATAAAACATTATGCACCAACTTTCTTTATATATGTGTGTGTGTGTGTGTTTAAATTTTAAATGTTAAAAAATATACAGTAAAACCCATTTAAAAAATTCCCGCCTAAAAAGTTCTTATTTGCGGTTCCCTATTTTTTCCTATTCTTACAATGTGAAAACAACCCGTTTAAAAAGTTTCGTTCCAAACACTTTCCTGCTTAAAAAGTCTTTTTCCACTTCTAAGTTTACATTCAGAGCGTGTTTACATGTGACTTTCGTTTTTTGTTTTGTTTTGTTTTTAATTTTTTTTCCCTTTCTTATTACTGTTTGAAAAATCAATTTTTAGGACTGAAAAAGTATGGCATTGGCCAGTGAAATGCTAACAGTGCATGAAATTCATGAGGTTACAGAAAATTAAGAAATGAGCTAAACTGAATAAGAGATTGCAGAAATTCTTAGTTTTCCGGATGCTGTAATAGGACTAGAAACTTTTCACCGTCTTATTAAAAGTGTTGAAGATGATAATTTTTTTTTGAAATGAAAGACCAATTGAAGATCGCCGATAAAAACACAAAAACTAATTTTTTCTTTTCGTCTGTAAAGTCGATTCTAATAATGCTTAAAGCTGATATTTTTAAAAAGATTTAATGTAAATAGTTAATTTTATTGTTTTACTTTATTAACTAATTTTTTAAGGTGCAAAACAATTATATAAGTACTTTCTATAATATTTTAATAAAGTAAAAAGATTTTTCGTTTAGATTCTTTAATTTTCTGTTCTCTTTATCCAGGATGCATACTTTCCTTTTTAATTTTTCAATTTCAGATGTTTTATTTTTTTTTTATACAGAAGGGTTCTTTTTAATTTCTGTGCCATGATTTTAAATGAACGACGATTTTTATTTTTTAATATTGTTAATTTCCTTCTTGCACACTCTAACTCAATTTTTAAACTGCTGATTTCTTCTTCCAGTGCATCACAGTTTTTACAACTGTCTTTCGTTGAACTTTCATTCAAGTTTACTTCATCATCATCATTTATTGTATCTTCTGATCGTATTTTCTTAGGACTTAAATTATACTTAATCTACTGAAAGCATCTTCCGAATCTTTCCTCTTTTTTTTGCCTTCCCGATCTAGGATTTGTTTTTTCTTCCAATTTAAAAGAAGGTAAATTAACTGTAGGAATCTTTTAATATTTTTCTTATAGGCAGACCTAAAAGTCTGTTTTGTAAGTCATCAATATAATGGCTTTCTTCGAAGTGTTCGCTGCACATTCGAGCATTTTTGGCGTTAACCCTTTGAGGCGCAACCCTTTCCCAATGCTGAAAAAAGGGCAGCCGTTGCCATCGCTCGACTTAACTACCAGCAAGAGGGCGGACGATCGAAACGTTCATCGCGTGCCACAGATCTAGAGACCCCTTTTTACTTCCTTGTACGTAGTATAAGGAAGTAATGTGATCCCGAAAAATTTTGGGGGCCTAATTTCGACAAAAAAAACCGATTTTGACTACCTCTAAATTGAATTTTAAAAATTTTTTCGATGCATCTCATCGTAGGCTATCATGCACGATCCTATTAATGCGTCTGCAACTCATTTTGACCAGCGGCCAGTCTATTGTGGCCAGTTTTTCCATGCCGTCTGTACGTACGTACGTACGTATGTATGTAACTCGCATATCTCAAAAACTATTGGTCGTAGAATGTTGAGATTTGATATTTAGGATTGTTCTATGATCTAGTTGTGCACCTCCCCTTTTGGTGATAATCGAATGGATAGTTTATGTACAGGACCGCCCAAAAGATTCGAAATACATTACGCTCTATGGGCCGATATTCATTAAACTCGCCTAACTCAAAAGCTATTAGGCGTAGAATGTCCAAACTTCATATTTTGGATATTTGTAACATCTAGTTGTGCACCTCCCCTTTTGGTTCCATTCGACTGGATAGTTTATCTACAGGACTGCCCAAAACATTCGAAATACATTACGCTCAATGGGCCGAAATTCATTAAACTCGCATATCTCAAAAACTATTAGGCGTAGAATGTTGAAACTTTATATTTAGGAACGTTGTAACATCTAGTTGTGCACCTCCCCTTTCGGTTCCATTCGACTGGATAGTTTATCTACAGAACCACCCAAAAGATTCGAAATACATTACGCTCTATGGGCCGAAATTCATCAAAGCGTTTTTTAGAGGTATTGGGCTATTTCAAACGACTCAGAAGTGATATATGCTGTAAATCGTTAGAAAATGAATTTCTCCATTAAAAAAAGTGTCTTTATCATTTATAGTTCAGCTACAGGAACACTCAAAAGATTTCCAATACATTACGGTCAATGGCAATTTTAGGGGCATTCATCCATTTCAAGCACAATGCCGTCCTACCACATAAGTTAGGTAATGGTCCGACCACGGTCACGTGACTCCCTCAAGAACTATCCAAAAGTCGCCAAGCTTGGCGACTTTTGGTGTACGTGTGTGCATATTTAACTCTCAAATCTCAAAAAATATTATGAAATTTCATATATAAGATTGTTGTAACATCTAGTTGTGCATCTCGATTTTTGGTTCCAATCTACTGGAGAGTTTATTTACAGAACCACCGAAAAGAATTTCAGTACTTTAATGTCTATGGACATCTTCAATATAATACAACTGTAGACGGTCATTGTTTGGTACATGCCCAAAATCTCGCCGTCTGTCCTCGGCCTTGGCGAGTTTTGGCGAAATATCGCCAAATTTGGCGATATTCAGTGATTTGGTCCATGCCCAAAGTATTGCCATTTGTCATCGTTCTTGGCGAGTTTTGGCGAAATATCGCCATATTTGGCGATAATCTGTCATTGTTTGGTTCATGCTTAAAATCTCGCCAAATGTCGTCGAAATTGACGAGTTTCTCCGAAATATCGCCAAATTTGGCGCCAAAAATTATTTCGTATTTTGTATAACTGTAAAACTTTAACCCGTAGAATTTTGAACTTTTGTATTTAGAACTATTGTAATATCTAACTGTTTTCAATATCTTTTTTGACAGCAATCGACTGAGAATTTATTTACAGGGTTTGCCAAATGACTTTAAATACATTGAGGTGTATGAATGCATTCAATTCATTGAAAGTCTGTGGTCAATGACTGCTTTGGCTATCCCCAAAATCTCGCAGACTATCTCAAGTTTGTCGGCTTTTGGTGAAATATCGCCAAATAAAGTGTTAGAAGGAAATCTTTCAAATTTAACTCAGCTTGACGATATCGAAATATTTGGCTAGAAATCGCTAAATCTTACTATTATTGATAGTCTATCTCTTTCAAAGAAATAAGTTTAGAGGAAGTGCGTCGAAAATATTTTTGATCTAATAGACGTGCAAGGAAGTCATGTGTTGGACACATCAGATTTTTTGACGACAGCTGGCTGTGCGGCAATCAAATAGATAAAAAGTCGAATCATCACAGTAAAATTTCTCAATATATAAAAATGATAGTTTATTATTGAAGATTAGTTAAAAAAATTTCTTGGTGAATTCATTACGCTTGATAACGAAATATTGACTTCTTTTGCATGTTCTCAGTTTTGAATAATAAGGAAAAAATAACTATATGTTTCAATATGAAGCTAGAAATTAAACTTACAACAGAAAATTAAGAAATCTACTATTACTAAGACAAATCCGTTAAAAAAAAATTAAAAAAAAAACGTCGGTAGCACCAAATTAAAAATATTAGGCATTTTTTTGAAGTGCTTATAGAAAAGTTTTAAGCATTTAAGTTGTGTTTTTATCTGTAAATGAATGGCTTTACAGATAAAAACACAAATGTACATAATACAGAATGTATAATTATATACATTTCTTACTCTACCATTTATTATTTAACAAATTACATTCTTTAAATATATCGGAGACATGTTTATTAAATGCAATAGATCAATAAACCTATTCTGATAATTACGCTCAAAAGAAAGTAGATGGCGCCAAAAAGAATATGCGATAAACAATTTTAAAGTGCCTAGGATAAAATTGCAGAGCCGATAAGTTAAATTTTATCTATAAATAAATGTTTTATATATACAATCATATTATATACTTTTCATATTCTACCAATATATTAAACTAATTACATTTTTTAAACACATCAGAAAAGCGCTCCTGTTATTACATCATAAATTCTTGAGGCGGTCTTACTAGCACTGCAACCTTATAGCGACTACAAGCTCGCGTAACTCCTCTCTTCCGCCAAATCGTTGGCGCGCTCCTGTTTTCGCCAAGTGCGTGAAGTCTTGAGGGTTTGGGAAAACGCGTCCGGGGGGGAAAAGTGCCTATGGTCGTCAACTCCAATATAAGCTCTATCTATCGGGGGTTGACGCTATGGTGCCTTATCGCTCTCAGCAGAGCTGAGAGTTTCAGACTTGGACAGATCACAATTGCTATTTGTTACAAAGTTAATAAACTGAAATTTCTTTTCTTGTTTGGAGTTAAGCGCCTTAATTTGGCTAAGAAAGGTTTTTAAGTTATTTAGGAGTTCTCCGATGGAGTTAACACCTAGTTCCTCTTCAATGGCTTTGATCGTTAATGTGATTTTGGGGAATAAATTTGGAAGAATACTCTTGCTAATTTGGGTTTGGGAATTTAATGGAGTTGGGTTGGAATTTGGAAGATTGCCTTTTGCAGCACTTTCGTAAGATGTTGATTTGATAGTTTCGGAAATTTTGAGCATCCCCGATAGCTCGCGGGGTGAGAACCACCGCAATTGCAACAAGTCGCATTAGAATATTGATGTTTACTTATGCAAGCTGTTGTTGCGTGGGACTCTCATCAGATGGCGCAGCAAGCTTCTTCGAAACAAGACTTGGCTGTGTGGTAGAACTCATTACAGTTAAAACATTGATTTATCTTGTTAAGTGGTCTGTATTTTTCAGTTTTAATACTAAAAGCTAATAGAGTGTAGATTTCTAGGTTTTTGTTGGTCAAATGTTAGTGCACCGTGTTGGAGCACCAATCGTGCACACGTGCTTGGTGTCCCAACATACCAAGCACGATTGACGAGGGGATGCCGAGGATCGTCCTTAGCTGAAGAATGTAATATCCCTGGCTAGAGAAATAATAATTGATCCCTGCCTGGGATACTATTTTCCCTCTGCTGGATAAATTAAATCTCTCTTTCTACAAGTTCAGCAGTACCTAACGAATTTAAGAATTGAGAATAGAAATTTTTCTTTTGTTTACTAGACAAAGAAAGCAAGTTACAAACATCCCTTTGAAATAGATATACACATGCCTGATGCAGGGACGTTTCTAGAGAAATATTTCGGACGGGGTCCAGACGGTAAAAAATTCGACAGAATTTTTCGCAAAAAGACCTCATCATTATCAATTTAGTAATAAAAATTGAGGGGGGGGATACGCCCTTGGCCCAATGCCACTTCTCATTCTGTAACTGGGGTCAGGTTTCAAAGGAAAGACTGCGAAATGAACGTACAAGCACTGCTCTGCCGCCAGCCGAATTTGAGGGTAAACGTAGAATCGACATAGGCAGGAATATGTGCACAGAAAATATCGAAGTTGACTTTTGCTTGAATTTCTTATGTGAGTGGAGCATTTACTCCTTCCCTTCTTTTTTCTTCTGTTTTAAAGTGTCCCCACCTGGAGAATGTTTTCTTTCTAAAGTCCCCCTCCCCCCTCGAAAAAATGTTCAGTTCGCATCCTGCATAGTGCATACCAAGCCTATATACCTTTCATAGCAACTGATATCTGAATACAAACACTGGGAAACTAAAGTGATAAACATTTTTCAACTTTTAAAATGTTGGTGAGCAACAACTTTTTAAGAGAGTAACGTACACAAAACCAAATGCTTTTTGAAAAAATTGCTTGAAATAAGTTTGGATTTCCAACGCAAAGTTTGAAAATTTTTATTTTTGTCTTCGTTCCTCTCTCTCTTTCTCTCCCGAAGAACTGGAATTTTAAAGCGCTATAAATTGCTTATTGTGTACACAGAAATAAAAATTCTCGCCCGAAGCTAAAATTACAAATCCTGTTGATCTTGGTTAAACTCACAGCTAGTATAAGCCGTATATGTATATATTTTTTTCTTTTTCGCCTACCCTTTAATATGTTTTCACTTAGCTTGTCATAAAAGCTCTATGCCTTTTTCTAGAAGCGCATAGAAAATGCTGTTTTTTTTTTTTTAAACTATTTTTTGTACTGTATTTTGAAACGAATTTTTCTGTTGCCCCTCGTTCAGGCCTGGCAATTTATTATACAAGTGAGAGTACCTCTCCCCCCGAAAAAAAAAAAAAAAAAAAAAAGTTCTCAATGGTCTTTGTAAAGAGGGGTCCCCCCACCACCGTCTGCTTCTGTCGCCGGGCAAACAAGCAAAAAGCAGCGTCGACAAAACGTGCGTTTCTCTCGACTGGCGCACAAGGGGTTTGTCATCCAGAAAGGGAAGGAGGGGAACAGTGTCCCTAGTACTAAAGTGGCGCCCTTTGGGATTTTCAGGGGTGGCATGGAATTGGAACATGGTAGAAGGTCAGTAGCTGCGAACAGTTGCGTAGTGTTCCCCCTGCTCTGAAAAATCTCGAAAAAAACTAAGCATTCAGCATTTGGAATGGTTGTATTGCTTGGTAAAAGTTTCGTTCAGTTGGACTCTAGTGCAGCCTGGGAAAAACGACAATTTGTCGCGTGAGTAACATGATTTTTCTTAAATCAGTATTTTCTGTGTTCGAATTGAAGCCGCGATCTTTTTCATTTTCGAATGTTTTGAAGGAAACTGATCTGGTTGCTGAGTTTTGGAGTTTGGCAAAGCTTTTATCAAAATGCCAAGTAACTCACGTATCATCTTAGTCCCTCTCATTTTTAATTGTGAACCCAAATTTAACACATTAGCCTCATCAGAAGGACGTAGGGTTTGGAGATTTCACTTTCAGTGACCAATTTTGCTAACCTCCCTCATTCGATCGTTGAATTTTCCATGGGGGCGGAGAGTTTTTCTTGCACGATCGCTGAGTTTCTGCAGATGGAGGATTCCAGCATTCATGCTGGGAAAGCAACACTGGTTCAGTGGCGGCCCGTGGTCAAAACTGTTAGTGCAGCCGGAAGCATATGAGCCCCCCCTCCGGACAGGAATGGAAAATCTTTGTTATTGATTTCGAAAGCTGGCGGATTAAGCCCTCACCGAGCAAAAAAAAAAAAAAAAAAATTACATAAAAAATGGAAGAGATCCTATTTTACTTTTCCATAAAATGGACATAAATTTCAACCAGCCGCTCTTATCCTCAAAATTGCATTAATCCGTGTCTGATTCGAAGTTTTCTTAGAATTTTCTTTTGTAACGATAACTTGAGAAGAAAAGAAGAAAAAAAAGAATACGTACTTATTTTTTATAAGTCGAATCAATCCTCCTTTCTTTTAAACTTGCGAATCGGTCAGTGATGCCCTCATAAAAAGGCGTTGTTTTAATTCAGATATCAATAATTTTAAAACCGCTTTAAAATTTCCCGTGTTTAAAGAATTTTCTCACTCGCCATGTCCTCTGAATGGCAGTTCTTGCTTACTTAAAAACAATACTGCTTTGATGGGTAATTGTCCATTCATAAGCGTCTATTCAGGCTTACCTTCTTGATAAATTCAGCAATATAAAATCGAGAGTTTTCCGAACATATATTCTCCTTACCCCCTCCCTCACTTCTCGAGCCAATCAGCGAGTCGAATTCACAAGTGCTGCCGACGTTTGAAAATCTTTCATCAGCTGAGTCTTAGCTGCGTACCCCCATTATAGCCTATGCCGGAGGGACTGCTTACGCAATCGTTGTCATGGCAACGCTGCTGCCAATTTTCTTATCAGCGCTCTGGGTTGAACCAAAGATTTTCCCAATTGAATTGCGGGAAGATTAAAGTGCTTTTTTTCTGAATGAGCGATCCGGCCACTTTTATTTGGGTTATTTTGGGGGGATTTTTTTTTTAATTTACCGTAGGAATTCCATAATTCTAATCTGAATTTAGGAAAATTAGTAGAAAAAATTATTTTAAAGTATGTGCTGATAATGGATAAACAGTGTGAATCTAAACTCTTGGGCAAAATTTTAAGGGGTGATAGGGCACATAATAAGGAATCAGAATCACATAGCAATGTGGGGACGGCAACGTCGTCTTCGTGTAGCTGTTAATAATCACTTTGGAAAAAAGTGCCGAAACAACAGTGCACATTCCGACCATTGTTCGTCAGAAACAAATGTATTCTTCTTCGAAAACAGAAGACTAAAATTGATAGTTTAAAAATTCTATTTCATTTCATGGATGAAATTTTTGGAGACGAGCCTATTGTTTATGAAACTTATTGTTTATGAAAGAAATTAGACGGACACTTCAATGCTTTTCCAAAAGTGATTATTATCGGGTAAGTTAAAACTGCGTATTTCACCCCAGATTGCTATGATATGTGATTACAATTCCTCATTGTGTGCCAGTGGCGGCCCGTGGTCAAAATTGTTATTGCAGCCGGAAGCATATGAGCCCCCCCCCCCTCCTCCTCCGGACAGGAACGGAAAATTTTTGTTACTGATTTCGAAAGCTGGCGGATTAAGCCCTCACCGAGGAAAAAAAAAAAAAAAGAAATTGCATAAAAAATGTAAGAGATCCTATTTTACTTCCATAAAATGGACATAAATTTCAACCAGCCGTTCTTATCCTCAAAATTGCATTAATCCGTGTCTGATTCGAAGTTTACTTAGAATTTTCTTTTGTAACGACTAGGGGCCAAGGCCCCCAGACTCGCTAAGCTCGCTTTTCGTATGAGGCATTCGGCCCCTAATCAGGCTTATTCGTAAAAAAGACATAATTTCAACAGACAAAACCCGAAGATTGGATCAGATAGAATGTTACTGAGCTACGCATTGCTTGGTTCTTGCATGTTCATTGGTACATAAAAATTTAAACCTCACACTACAGTAGACCCCCTCTCCCTCATAACACGGAAGATATTTTGTTATGGGAATGCGTGTTGTACGGGTCCTGAGCTATACTACACCTGGAGTGCGGACTCCGCTTATAATCGCTAGAAAAATTATTTGCACTCTTCAGAAACACAATTTTTTTCAATGTTGCCATTCAAAAGTTATATTAATTAGGAGCTAAAGCATAATAAAATCAGAACATCTGTTTCAGCTGTATTTTTAATAATGTAAAACCTATTGGACACCCTTCGAATTTACCACCCATTGCGATTTTTCATTATTTGGCAACTTGCGTACATGTAAAGTTAATAAAAGCTACGGAACAGATAGGATAGCTTGCCACCAATTGCGACTTTTCATTATTTGGCGATTTACACATGCTCACAACCTATAATTACTGTTTAAGGTTACCGGAAAACCGTTATCCATATTTTCATTTACGTAATCGTTTGCAGATTGGCGTACTTAGCACCACGAATTATAACGTCTCGTCGCGCTAGCAAATATCCAAAGTGTACTGTAACTGCTATAATGGCATAGTTAACGCCGCCAAATATTTCTACTGGTAGCAAATAATCCAGCTGGACGAGAACCGGCTTTAAAATAATCTGCATTTTAATTATTTTTCATTTTCAAGATATTAGTTATTCTGTTTTGGAAAAACGAATAATCGCTAATTCTAAACTCCTGTTGTCTAAGCGAACTTACTATTTGAAAATTGTCAACTTTGTGTAACACATTTTGAGTTACTTATTTCATATAGTTTTTATTTTGGCGTAAAATGGGCGTAATTCTAACTCATGTTTGTAAATTTCACGCGATTCTAGATACTCGGAAACGCTTTGTTGCAAAGGAATGAATGATTTCATGCCAAATCTGGCAACCATTCGGTTAATTTTTTCAGTTTTTTATTAATATCTTCTAAAATAATTCGATTTTCGAAATTTAAATCAGCTTAGCAGGTTCCTCGGAATTTTTCGAATCTGTCGGCACCTTAGTCGAAACTCAAAATCCCCACGGTTTAGGAGGAGATACGCTGACAGGCTTTTGACAGCGGCGGCGACAGCGGCCTTTACTTTTTTTTAGAATAGAGAGAGAACTTGAGAAGAAAAAAAAAAAAAAAAAAGAAAGAAAACTTACCGTATATATTCGAGTATAAGTCGAACCTATAACTTAGAAAAATTAGTTAAAAATCGAAAACCCGAGTATAAGTTTAATATAAAAACGCAGGACCGAAAAGATCGATCACTCGCCAAATATGGAAAATTACATTTAATTTACATTTTCGTGAGAAATGTAGGAAATTTTTTGTAAGTTCTTTGAAAAAAAAAAAAAAAAAATGCCAATTTTCTTTTATTTCATGAAAATATTTCATTAAGTCCTTTTTATTTCTGTCCCGTATTTTTGTTGTTTTTGGTTAGTCTGTCCATTTTCCAAACACGAGAAAAAGACCGCGAAAAAACGAAATCTAAGATGGCGGTCGGGTCACTGAACCTTACTCATCCCATTCTTTTACTAACCCGAGTATAGGCCGACCCTCCGACTTTTTAATCAAAATTTTGACCAAAATTTCTCTGCTTATACTCGAGTATATACGGTACTTATTTTTTATAAGTCAAATCAATCCTCCTTTCTTTTAAACTTGCGAATCGGTCAGTGATGCCCTCAAAAAAATTCGTTGTTTTAATTCAGATATCAATAATTTTAAAAGCTCTTTAAAATTTCCCATGTTTAAAGAATTTTCTCACTCGCCATGTCCTCTAAATGCCAGTTCTTGCTTACTTAAAAACAATACTGCTTTGATGGGTAATTGTCCATTCATAAGTGTCTATTCAGGCTTACCTTCTTGATAAATTCAGCAATATAAAGTCGAGAATTTGCCGAACATATATCCTCCTTACCCCCCTCCCTCACTTCTCGAGCCAATCAGCGAGTCGAATTCACAAGTGCAGCCGTCGTTTGAAAATCTTTCATCAGCTGAGTCTTAGCTGCGTACCCCCATTATAGCCTATGCCGGAGGGACTGATTACGTAGTCGTTGTCATGGCAACGGTGCTGCCAATTTTCTTATCAGCTCTCTGGGCTGAACCAAAGATTTTCCCAATTGAATTGCGGGAAGATTAAAGTGCTTTTTTCCTGAATGAGCGATCCGGCCACAATACGGTTTTTTTTTTTTGTTTTTTTGGAGATTTTTTTAATTTACCGTAGAAATTCCATAATTCTAATCTGAATTTAGGAAAATTAGTAGAAAAAATTATTTTAAAGTATGTGCTGATAATTTCAAGTGCAGCCCCGCTGTACTTGCTGTATCCCACGAGCCGCCACTGCACTGGTTCCCAGAAAGGAGTCTTTTCCGTTATGCCTTTTCAATGATGAAGGCAAACTGGTTAAACCTAGGTTCAATCGCAGTTTAAACTTTCTAACGATCCCTCACTTCCTCTTATTTAAGCTATTGTCTGAACTTGTGGACTGAAAACCAAGTATTCTTGTGTTTTTTTAAATGCTTAGAGAGTAGTTTTGTAAAGTATTCACTACTTACTCAATTCATTAATAGTGTAATTAACGCAAATAAACCTTTACATTTTCTGATCGTTGTATTAAAAGCATAATATGGTTAATAACAGCTTGCAGTAGTTGTTTCTTGGCAATGTAAGTTATTAATATCCGACATTTTTATGCAAACTAATATAAAGCACAACAAAACTATACAAAAATAGCTGACTATTTTTGAAGGCTTATTATTCGTTTAAAATACCTATTGGATCTGTTCTTGCGAAAACTATATTCTGCTACAAAACTGTATAACACTGCGACAACATTTGCTTTGACGATAGACGTTAAAATTCTGTAATAAAACTAATTATCACTCGTTCTACATGCTTATAAAAAAGAACTAAATTCACTCCGAAAGGACTACATTATCTCCAAAAGATTTAAAATCGGGACTAACTTGTCCCGGTTTTAAATCCTTCGGAGCGAAATTAGTGCTGTTTTTTTAAGCGTGTAAAGATTTAAAAAATGCAACGATTTTTTTAATGATGCAATGATTCTTTCTGAATTCGGAAAATATTTTCACCATATGTCTTATAAAAAGATAGATTAAGTTAAAATCTCTAATGAACGAAAGCAAAGCACACTTGCTTTTTTTTTGGGGGGGGGGGAAGGTGTGTGTGTGAATCCCCTCTTATTGAAGACTGAACAAGGTCAGTAGCTGTTTTGTGTGAACAGTTGCCCAGACTGTGTTTCTTCAGCACGGTGTATGTTGCTGCCAAGATAGTGACAGAACTAAGCAAGCATTCAGCACTTGAAATGGTGTCTATATGCTAAGGGGTAGGGATACTTTGGACTGGTCTCTAGTGCAACCTGGAAAACTGCCAGTTCGTCTCGCGAGGGCGAGTAACATGATTTTTCAGTCCTTATATCTTTATTATGTGCGCCTGGGAAATAAAAGCAGAGAAACATGGCCCTTTCTGTTTAACCCTTTGAGGCGCAACCTTTTCCCAATGCTGAAAAAAGGGCTGCCGTTGCCATCGCTCGACTTAACTACCAGCAAGATGGTGGACGATCGAAACGTTCATTGCGTGCCACAGATCTAGAGACCCTTTTTTTGACGCAGCTGGCTAACGGCTGCCCTTTTTTCGGCAGATGTCAGTGCTGTTAAAAATAATCGCGACCTTTTTTGACGCAAAATGACGTGCTAAAAAGTAAAAGATTCTCGTGGAGCTATGTCACCCGCAACTATTTTTATAGAAATCTAATCTATTCTTCGTGACTGGCAACAGTCAAAACGCCAGAGTTTTGTGTTCCCAGAGCGGGAACACTTCGCGTTAAAGGGTTAATTTCGAATTTTCGAAGGAAGCTGGTTTGATTTATGCTTACGTCATTTTTTTCCCACCGAGCTTCACTAATGTGAGTTTCACGCTGCCTGTTTTGAATTTCCCGAGCAGTTTGAGCATTGCTGGACCAAATGTTACTCTGGAAGTCGTTCTGACAACTTATTAAAAGAGATGAAAAGTGAAACAATTGCATTGGCGTAACTTGGTGCAGGCCACTTGAGGATTCCGAAAAGTGAGGGACGATAAGTATGACGGAGCATGTTCCTGGAAATGGCTCAAGTTATTTTCTGTTCTTTTTCATGTTTAATATTGAAACCAATGTTTAATCTATTCCCTCTCGTCATTTTAAAAGACACAACGGAGGAAACTCGCCTTCTGTGCAGTTGTGCTTGTGTAATCGTTGGGTTCTTGTGGAACCATTCAAGGAACTATTCTGGGAAGCAATAGTGGTCAAAAAGAGGGCGCTTTTTAAACGTCCAGAATGGGTCAAACATATAGTGTATTTGAGTGCGCTCAAAAGGAAAACGATCGTCTCTTTGCCCCCCACCACCTACCCCACTCGCTGAGGGCTGGAGGAGAGACTCTGACTATCATAAGAAAAAATTAGATTTTCTGCTGCAAGAATAGAGTTGGAGACTTTCAAGGGAGCCAAAGCACTCTTTAGAAATATCCAAAAGGTTTACCCAGTTTCGACAGTTGTTCCGTGAAAGAGAGAGATCTCAGAAATCGTACCTTGAACCGTGGCAAGCCAGCCCGCTTTTATAGGTCGAAACGGAAGACAAGGAAGGGGGGGGGGTGATCTCTGTATTCAGTCATGTTTAATTCATAAAAACAAAAATACTTACATTTCTAATTTTTTCCTTCCAGATAAAACACGCGTATTAACGCGATATACAGTGAAACTGCTCGGGAGCGAACCACCCTCCGCTCCACGAAATATCGGTCATTAAGAGAGGTAGGTGGTCAAGAGAGTAAAATAACTTTCATCATAGGATAACACAATTACAGATTAAGGAGGGGTAGCCGAAGGTGCGACCGCCCTTCCTTGAAAAAATAATAATGTAAAGAATCTTGTTTTACTTCCATAAACGTGAATCTTCTAACTGGCTGTTCCCAACCATAAAATGCAACGGGATAACATGGGATTTCACAGCTTTGACGAGCCCAGTGTTATTCCTGCTACCAAGACAGTCGAGTGATAAACGCGCTGGTTTGTGTCATTATTTGTGTGATTATGGCAACGCTACGCTTGGGCGATTTGATAAGGGTGGTGGAGTGCCATGGCAGGAGGACTTTCTAAGGGGTTCTAACGCGTATTCACGTTACATCTGGAGAAAACCTACCAAAACTGCAGACCGTCAGATCGACAGCCGCGCGATGGGACCCGAACCCGGGGACCTTCACACTTCGGCCGTCTACCATTTTCAGTGACATAACCACTGTGTCATGTTGAGGCCTGGTCTGTGCCTGATTCAGGTTTCTTCCTTTGTTGCTTGACGAAAAAGGCTCTTTTCCGATCGGAGTGAAATGTGTCGCTTCTGCGAAGAGCGAAATTAGCTCTTTTTTTGAATGATGTGATTTTGGTTTGAAATGTTTTATTTTAGTAACGCCAATTTTTGTTAACCCCTTAATGGTCGTATTATTTTTTAAGAAATCGGTCATAAAAGCACCTATTTTTTTATTTCAGAAAATTGTATGAAAATAAGCGCTTGTACAATATACTATTATTTCATTTTATGGTTTTGGATATCATTCCCCCCCGCGGAAAAAAAAAGTTAAATTTCTATTGGAAGCCAACATTTTGGATTATTGTGTAGTAAGCAGGGAGTCATTAAAAATATATGTTTTAAACACTAAAAGAGAATTTTGTTTAACCTACTTCGTAAAATGAATAAATATCTGTAAAGTTTTCTATGAACATATGTAAAAAAAAAAAAAAAAAAGTGTGCTAAGATTGCGCACTGCGTATCACAAATACACTTATTTGAGTAGTGCTACCATCTGTTTAACAATAAACTATCTTCGAAGTAGGTTATTAATAGTCTGGTATTGTCATCTATTTTGTAAAATGATATATTAAACATATCCTTCCATAAGAATTGAAATGCACATAACATTTGAACACTATTGACCAGAAATATGATGGGCGCGAGAAATAGAGGGAGAAAGCTTGATGGGAGCGAGGCTTAACGGGTTAAAACACTTAGTTTAGCATTTAACTCATGCAGCATTCAAGGCCCTTGTTAAGGGGGAGGAAATATCCCCTCCTCTACCACTCACAAAATTCTATTAAACTTGGCAAAATTAGGTAACTCATTGGCAAACTTGGTAAAAAATTTTAACTATAATTTAAAAAAAAAAAAAAAAAAAAAAAAAACCTATAATTTACTTTCTATTTCTGGTACACCTGGAAATTATGCAAACCCAGTTGTCAAAAGTGCCGACCGAGTTGTATGGTAGGTAAAGCACCGTACTCCGATTTCGGGTTCAACTTCCGGCGGCCGGAGTTCGATCCCCGACTGGGCGTGGTTGTCATTGTGTCCGTCCCTTCATAGTGGGGTAACGCTGACCGCAGATTGGGTGCCCCCATAATAAAATGGTCATACCCTCGGGCCGTTATAAGGGACAATGCCTAATCGGCAACTTCCCGCCCGTTATTTAAAAAAAAAAAAAAAAAAAAAAAAAAAAAAGTAAAAAGTTGGTGATATAGTTGATTTAAGGGGCTGTTCTACCTGAAAAAATGGTGGATTTCCGTTGACTTTTGTTCAAGATAGGAAATAAACTTATAATCACATAACTATGAAAATTTCCAGAATGTTTTCTCTGAAACTAGAATAAGAACTGACATTGAGATAAAATTTGAAGAGTTATTTAATTTTTTTAAAAATATTATTAAACTTGACATTTTTTCAGAGAAAACACTTCTTTAATTTCGCTCACTTTTAGAAATAAATTTACGATGATATAATTATGAGAATTTTCAGAATGTTTCCTCGGAAACTAGATTGAGAACTGACATTGAGATAAATTTTGAAAAACAATTTTTTTTTTTTTTTTTGTGAAATTTGGCACTTTTTCAGAGAAAAAGGTTTTTGATAGACTTTCACTTAAGATCAGAAATGAATTTATGATGCTAGAACTATGAACGTTTTTAGACTGTTTCCTCAGAAACCATACTGTGAAGTGAAACATATTTCAAATTTGAAAAGTTACTTCATTTTTTTGAAAAAAAATTATTAAACATGCCACTTTTTCGCCTGCCTGCCAGAAGCCTGCTTTTTGATTAACTTTCACTACAGATATAAAATAAACTTACATTCCTAGAACAATGAAACTTTTCAGAATATTTCCCCGGGAACTGTACTTTGGACTACTGCAAATTTAAAATATGAATAACCAGTCAGTTTTCATAAAAAGAAAGAAGGAAAAACATTGTTTTATAAACTCTATTTCAAAATTGGCTGACTAAAAAATCTTCTTTCAAAAGTAACTTTGAAGTATAAATTTGGATCACTTCATAATGCATTTAAGAATGTTTTGGGGCCAAAAATGTACTGCATTTTGCTTTTACAAATTTTATAATTGAAACTTGTAATGGTTTATGAAACCTAAGAAACATGACTTCTGATCAAGATTTAAAATAAAATTACAGTAGAAAAGCTACTGAAAATTTTATAGTGGTTCTTTTGAAACTACTTTACAAAGTTTTGTGAACATTAAGTTTATAGGAGCAATTTAATTTAAAAAATAAGTAAATAAATGAAGATGATATTTCAGATGGGAATTCAGCAGTTTTATCGTGTTTCAATCGAATTTCATTTGAAAAAATCAACTTGCACTGATCTCTAATACTTACTACAATATTTTACATCAAGAAAAGTCCATTTTATCGTTTCAATTTTAGAGTTACAATTATATTTCTAAAATTTTGCAGAGAAATTCTAAAAAATACAGCTAACAATTGTGTCCATTACATGAATGTTCTTTACCAAGATGGCGCGACATGTATTCTTATACCCCCAAACCACCCATTTTTCACAGTTTTCCCCTAGTCCTCGATTCGACTTTCGCTCGTCAGGTTAAACAGCCTTAAAAAAAAAAAAAAAAAAGTTGTTTTTTAAAAACTGATATTTCACTTGGCAATTTATCGACCCCCACCCCTCCCCCCAAGTATGAAAGTTAAAGCAGTGTATGTTTTCCTTCTTTTCTTTAATCGGCACTATTATTATTAAAAAAATAATAAATACTTGTTTAATATTTAATTTATTCTTATCATAAATTAATGAATAAGTATATATATTGCATATTTAATTTAATCCTACTAATATTATAAATGTCAATGCTTGTATGTATGTTTGTTACTCTTTCCCGCTGAAATGGTTTGACAGATTTGGATGATATTTGGAATAAAGACAGTTAAAGTCTTGCATTAAAAAATAGGCTACTTTTTATCACAAGGGAAAAAAAAAACTTCCTATAATATACAAAAAAAAAAAAAAAAAAAAAAAAAAAAATTTTTTTTTTTTTTTTTTTTTTTTTTAAAGGTTTTATTTTACAAAGCTGTCGAAAGATGGCGCAAACTTATAGAACATGCAGCTTTTAATAAATAACACATGGGACTTGCATTGAGAAGTTAATAGGTAAGGTTTTTTGATTAGGTATTTTACGTTTCAGTTTTCAAGTTAGTCGAAAAGTTTGGGAAAGTGAGGAGTTGCAAATCGATATTTCATGTGTGAGTTTATGAGGAATTTTTTAAAAATATGTTTTTATTATCAACAATATTGTGTTTAGGAACACAACAGCTGCCTTTTATTGATGGGAACTCGTAGTTCGTTGTGAATTTAAGTTTTTTAAATACGCCTTTTACGATAGGATACATTGGCATCGCTGTCTGTTAATTATTGGGGGAGACAAAGTCTAAAGATGTATTTAATAGGGGTCTGGACCCCTCTCCCGAATTTTTGAGTTTTGTAACTAAAATGATAATGATATAGTCTTTTTGTTAAAATTGCCTTTTTTGTTGTTCGTACCCATCCAAATTTTTGAACCCCTTCCAAAATGTTTTTCTGGATATGTGCCTTCCAAAGGCTTCACTTTAAGCAAAAAGGCAAAATAGGGCTTTGCAAAGGGCAAGGGTCCAATTGTTTGCCCCCTTCCTAAATTCAATGAATTCAGATTTCACCTATTTGAAAATTGTATTTTCCACGATAGGAAACATTCCCTCCCCCCCCCCCCCCTCTCACTGTTACTCTCCCAATCGTGCCTACGGGGAGAGGGACAAATAATAAAATAACATTCTTTGTTATACACCTTCATTAACACCCAGGCCAAACCCTACCCTTGTCATTAGACAAGGGTAGTGTTTGGGGGTCCACGTCCCCACAACTTCTGTGAATCTTTCTGTCACAAAAATTACTATTTGTAGAAGTGTATTGAAATGTACCATATTGGAGTATAAAACTTAGGTTTGGAGGAGCTTATAGAAAAAGATAATTTTGGCTATCCAAAGTGTTGCAAAATATTACCTTTCATCAATCTCTTTCCTTTGGGGGAGGGCGGAAGCCCCCTAGCCCCCTTCCCTGGATCTCCTACTGACAACAACTGGGTCTAACATAATTACTTAATTTCTTTTGATACTTACAACATAAAAAATAAAATAAAATACCAAGGCTCATATAGTCCCATCCCCATTCCTCGAAACAAAATGTCTGGATACGTACTGGAAAAAGATAATCTCAAATAAGTTCTTACCTTCTGTTTCTAAAGCAGCATCAATGTTTCGTCTTTTTTAGAGTCTTTCTTCTTTGCTATGAAAAAACTCTCAATGTTGTGTGATTTGAACTTTTTTTCGTAAGACCCATGGTAGTTTAACAGAAATGGGGACTCCTAAAAAACTCGTGATGCTCTATGAGAAAAGACATACGAACTATCACATCCTATAAATTCTACCTTTCAATAGCAAAAAAGTACTTTTCCCTACTAATTTCCAGGAAAATGTCCAAGAGAATTTTAATTTTATGCTTTAGGGGGTTTTGTGTTGACTAGGGATTGCTGACATTTTTTATTTGTATTGTTGTTATAAAAATGCTTTTGTAGGGGGGAAAAAGTGATAATTTTAAAATTGACGAAAAATAAAAAAAATAGGAAACTATAGCAAATGAAATGCATTTACTTTTATGTGCTCTTGGATAGTAATGTTGTTGTAACTGTAGATGAAAGTGTAATATGTTTTATGTCGACGTTTTTTGTGTCTTGAAACAAGATGTCTGCCATTCGGAAACTCTGGAGTTGTGTCAAGAGTCTGAAAGGTAAACCTTTTACAAAACACAGCACTTGACGAAGGTTTGGTGTAAAACGAAATGTGCCAAGAATAGCAGGTGGGTGATACTGAACTGTCCCTGCATTTTAGTGCATATTAAAAATCTAAAAGTGTTTCAGATTTTCCTAGGACCTAGCATTTTGACAATTGAAACATCAGGAAGATGTCAGTTTATTACCAATTCGGAAGTCAGTGAAACTTTAAATCTATTTAATTTCAGTTCGAATTAACTTTACGTACAATTGTGTTTTTAAATTAAGGATGTAATTTACAATTTAAAATCAAAACTTGAAAAAAAAAATCTATTCGTATTTATGCAGAAAAGTAGTAGAAACATGAAAATCCTTTCTTTTGTTTTATTTTACATAAAGAAATAATTTTTTTTTTTTTTTTTTTTTTTTTTAAAGCTTTCTTTGCAGCTTTTATGTGCTCTTCTAATAATGTCATTGTAAGAAATCTGTGATGCTTTTTTGTGTTCGATTGAGATAATACTCAAATTGGAAAGTCTACTTTGCTCCTGATGGAAGTGTTACTGCAAAAATTAATAATTTTAAGGCTGTGGTCAAATTTGGATAGCCTTCTTCCAGGTTATGCTTATGAATGAAACTCAAAATGATCGATGCAGGTGCTGTTTCCATAGCGTTGTTAATCAACGGAGAGTGATTTTTAAAACTTTCTCCTAAAAACTCCTCTATATTTAGATCATTTTTTATATAGAATTTCTTACTTTTGAGCTTTGGATTTCAATTCTTCTATATTCATCTGGTGGATTTTATCCCATTCAGGATTCCAAAGTTATCGAGAGCCTGAAAATGAGATTTTAGCTCACTCATTATTTTGTCGGTAATTTCTAATAGAGGAATTCTAAATTTTTCTATCTTTGGAAATTTCGAACTTTCATCATTGCCAGATTCAACAAATATCATCCTTTTCTTCCATTTTTGTTTTTCATTAAAATCAAGAAGTAAATTAGTAGCTATTATTTTTGCTTCTGTTATTGCAGTGAATATAGCTTTGTCTCTGGTTGATTCCAGAAGAGACCTAGTACACCTTACTGTACTGTTTCATCTACGGTTGTATAATTTCTTTGGAGAAATTAGTTCACACGGTCTGTTTTTTTTTTTTTTTTTTAATGTTACTAGGGGTCAAAGCCTCTAGACTCGCTACACTCACTTTTCGAATGAGGCACTTGGCACCTAATAAGGCTTATTCGTAAAAAAGGCATCATTTCAACAAACAAAACCCAAAGGTTGGATCAGGTAGAATGTTACTGAGCTACACATTGCTTGGTCCTTGCATGTTGCTTGAAACATAAAAATTTAAACTTCGCACTATTTTTAATTATGTGAAGTATTTTTAATTATTGTTGCATATTAGCCAATTATGGCGATTTTTCATAATTTGGCGACTTGTGTATACGTATAGTTAATAATTAACTCAAAAAAAAAAAAAAAAAAAAAAAAGTACTGAATATGTTTTCTTTGATAAAAATTACAGATCAGCTATAGGACTGCTTGCCACCAATGGCGACTTTTCATTATTTGGTGATTTACACATGCTCACAATCAGTGGCGTAGCTAGAGGGGGGCAAAGAGGGACATTTGTCCCCGGGCGCAGTACCTAAGGGGCGCCAAAATGTAAATAAAACCTTCTCCATTGCATTTTCGCAAATAGGGAAGGACGCAAAATTTTCAGTTGTCCCCGGGCGCTGTAAACCCTAGCTACGCCTCTGCTCACAACCTATGATTACTGCTCATGTAAGGTTCCCGGAAAACCGTTATCCCTATTTTCATATACGTAATCCTTTGCAGATTGGTGTATTTAGCACCATGAATTTTATCATCTTGCCGCGCATGCAAATATCCAATGTGTACTATAACTGCTATAATGGCATAGTTAACGCTACTAAATATGTCTACTGGTAGCAAAGCTGGATCGAACCAGCTTTAACGATAACTGATTTTGGCACCCCCTTTATCACGGTGCCCAGGGCACTTGCCCCGTTTGCCCTCCCCTAGTTGCGGCCCTGGATGCGAGCATTAAATTTTGATTATTTTGATAATGCTTTCCAGTTACCTCTAAATAACTGTTTTCTTTTAAGTGATTTTTTTTCTTTCTTTCTTACAGACTTCGGGGATGCTTGATAATATCCATTACTCCACCATCAGAGTCGGTGCAGCTTGTGACTCAAAAAAATGGAAGGACGATGTAAATTGGTAAGTCATGTTCTAACTCTTTAACACTCCAGTGAAGTTAGTTTTTCATCATTGTATTTTGTAACTATCTTACCATATAATTTGCTAATGGCCGATGATGGTATACTGTGCCTTCCTGAAAATTATACTAAATATTTCCTCTCTTGGTGACGTTTGTGATAGATCAGCAAATGTGGCGTCAAAAATGTTTCCAAAACTGAAGCCAGTTTGGCGAGAAATATGAAAACCTGATGGGATCAGGGCTGTATTTCTAAATAGGCCAGAATAGACTGCGGCCTAGGACAACAAAATTTTAGGGACAGTTTTTTTGTTTTTAAATTTCATGCATAATGAATCTGATGCAGACTTTTTTTTCCCCCCCCCTCTAGTCCAATGACGATAGATGCCACCTATGCAATATAACATGAACATAAATTATACGTGTTCAAAAATCTATCTCATAGAAGCATTAAATCACTTCCAAAAAAATTTCCCAGCTATAGCCCTTAAATTTAAGTCAATATATTTATCTAGAATACATTTTTTAAACTGACAATGCTCTACTATACTATACGTATAAAAGTAAAAGGAGCACAGCTGTAGCTAGGGCAGCATGGATCTAAGTACAGCCCTGAATGTGATAACAAAAAAGTTTGGAGATTTCTATTAAATTTTAAAGATTCTGAACTTAACTTTAAATATCTGATTTTCATGGGACAAAATTGAAAACCTTTGGTTTCTTAGCATGTGAAATATTAATTTTAGACTGCTAAACCTTAAAAGAGCAAAAGACTCGCTCTCAGTGTTGGCTCAGTTCTGATATGTTATTTAAGAATATTTACTAGTCACCTTCTCCCCTACGGTTGCATTATTTTAATATGTATCCTTGGTTACAAAAATATAAAAGAAACAGGAAATGGCTAAAATATGCTTCAGCCCACTGCAAAGCGATTAAAAAAAAAAATAAGGTAATTGAATTTTGGACTTACAAAACGGCAGCCCAGTGCACTAACCGTGTAACACCACAGTGATTATATTCTAACTATACTTCACCTTCACAAATATAGCTTTGAAAGTGTACCATAATCGATGAGTATATCGTATTTGCCTTCTTTGTTCCATGAAACATTTTTGTAAACTTGAAATCTACATTAAAATTGCCTACCAAAACTATTTTGTAACCTTCGCCAAGCATATTCTAACTATACTTCTCCTTTATTGTAGGTAAATAAGTTGTAGCGTTAGCCAATTTCTAGCCAAATTTGGTAGATAACGCCAAGCTAGAGTCAGTTTTTGAGGACTTATTTGTTGGTGCCATACTTGGCGGTAGATCACCAAAAATTGTAAAACTTGTCGGCTTAAGGTATTTTATTCCCTCCCCACCCCTCTTCTGCACTATTATCTGTTGCTTTTAAATATTTCTCTCTACAGGCCGTAATGTTTGAGAAATATTTTTTGCAGCCTTGTAACACACATCAAAATCAACACCAGCTGTACGACGGTAGTCTTTAATATATGTACCAAATGTGAGCTCAATCGTATGCCCCGTTCAGGAGCTAGCGCTCTTTTAAGTACTTATAAATGCAAAATATGAAGGCATAAAACAGCTTAATTAGCGAGAAAATAGTAAAAAATGCCAGAATTCAAAGAAAGCAGTGACGTGTCCTGTATTCTGCGAGAGACAATGAACTAATCCACCAAATGGAGTGTGTGCGCCTTTTCATAATTTGGTGACTTACATATAATTGATCATAATTTCGCATTAAAGTTTCCAATAAAACAATGCTCCTTATTTTACTTTGCTTAAACTTCATTAAATGCATAATTAAGTAGAGCCGCCAAATATTTTATCTTGCTAACAGGTTGTAAATGCCCAAACTTATAGCCACAAATTAAACTTCATAATACAGTTTTAAAAAATATAAATAACCATGCATTGCATAATCATAATTTGAATTATTTTACACCTTTAAGGTACTGTGCTACATTTTTATAAACATGTGTTATAGATCTACGTTGTTTGTAGCTTGGAGGAGAGAATATTTATTATTCATTCCTCCGAGGTTTGCAGAATATTATTAGTATATGTTACATGCCATTTCTTTGGCCAATGTGATTGTGCTCAGGCTCAATTGATTCAGCATCCGACATAATCAAATTGATGCTTTCAGGAGAAAACTTCCAAATGAATACAGTTTTTTATATCATTTCGGAAAAATGCATCACCTGAAATTTTAAACTCTTGTTATCCATGCAATCGTATTAGCGATATTAAAATTTATAAACTTTAAGAAATACATTTTGACCTAATTTATTCTCTTGCTTTTTAATTTTGCGTGAAATTGACGTAATATCTTATGAAATGCCATGCATATGTGTGAAGACAAGCTTTATTCTGGTTACTGATTGGTCGGGGGAGTATGAGCATAATCAGACTGCATCAGAAACGCCTTAAAGAATCTGTCCTGAGCTGCCTTTGTATTTTAAGATGTATAGATGTCATTATTAATAGCTTGAGCAGTGCATGTAACCCATATTATTTAATTTTAATTTACTGAAATAGTAATAAATTATAATGACAAAATATAGAATTCTTATGTTATAGTATAACTCTTGATAAAATACAAAATTTACTATAATTGCTTTGCACACACAGTATTTATTCAAATTTAAAAAAAACCAAGGGAATTTTGTTCAAAAATATGAGCTTGAATCTTATGATGGGCACTAATTTAGTCTTGGAAACCAAAGTTTGCTTATATCATTAACAAATATCTTTCATTAATATTAAGCTTTATTGCTAGAGGCGAGACAAATCATGAACTTTTAACTAATACAGAAAGTTTTTTAAGAGTAGAACTTCTTCTCAAATGGTCAGTGATACTATCTAGGAAACTGTCAACTTTCGGATACTTTCATCATTTAAAAAAATTGATAAGAAATAAACATTTACTTTTGCAATTTAGACCCTTTATTCATAAGAGTGTGTAAAACTAATTATATAAAAATCTTAATGTAATTTTTATGTTATGTTTCATATTTATAATATAAATTAAATATTTAGAGTCTTGTGAACCTGTCAATGTTGTTATCCAAATAAAATGCACTATTTGCATTCCTGAGAGAGCAATTTTCTGACTGGAATGAATAATTTTACAGTTTGATGTGCTAATTAACTGAGTAACAAATACAAAATTGACTGGTATAACAAATGGAAATGTATAATTTTTTCTCTAGTTCTGAGTTTGGGAACCCTCAACAAGTGAGTGATGTCACATCAACTAGTAACTTACTTGCTGAAGGAACTTCAAATGCCGTTAACTATATAATTGATCAATCTCATAGTAACAGCGTAGTACCTTTTAGTGCTCCATCAACTAGCAATTGCTATGCGTCTCGGAATGGTAATACTACAACAACAGAGCTTCCAATAATTCCTAATGTTATAAGAACCACAACGTCTATCAAGCTGCATGACAATTACCAGGTGAGTGATATGTTTAAAAGTACTGTTTCTTTTTACTTCCTTGTATGAAGTTCTGTAATCGAGAAAAAATTCAGTATTTTGATTTTGGCAGTATACAGTCCCATTATTTTCCAATTCAATTTTACAAAATTTTCAATTTTATGAACTATTTGAGTAGTTCCTATGGGTTTGCAAAAGTGGACGTTGACTGTACTATCCATTTTATTGCAGTATTTATCTACTTTAACTGTAGTTTCAGTCTAATTTCAAGGCCTTGATGAACCAGTTCGATTTTTTTGTAATTACTTGATATATTATTAGTATATGTAATTGTAAATGAAAGCACTTTAACTTTTACAAGTGTTAGTATGTACTTAAACCAGGGATTGAAAACATTAAAAAAAATATAGTACTTACCCATTCAATGTTTTATGTATATGGAGCCTAAAAGCTCTTGGCATCATTGTCTTCTTTTTCATAGAGCATATGGATGCTTCTTCACTGGGAGATTTGCTCGTCTGGTCATTTCTTGTACAGAATCTGCTTTACTGTGATTAGTATTATGTAAAACATCGGTCACTAATTAATTTTGTTGAAGGGACATTAAATTTCAGTGTACTTGATTTAACATTGTATCTCTACGAATGCTGATGCCCGCTGATTTAGAACCTTTTGACATGACCTTGCATGTGTGTAACAATCGACTAAGCGTCTTTTCGCTTAGAAGATCATGTAACACCGCTAGTGTCCTGCACTAGAATGTATGCACAAATATTCTACTGGAGAGTGTTTTATAATTTGTGCGTTCGGCATGCTTTATCTTCCTTTACTGTCTTGTCATACATTTTTTTCTTCCTTATTTCTGTTCTTAATATCCAGTAATGGCTAAAGTGTGTTTGCGGAAAGCAATGCATCCAGTACGTCTAGCGCCGTACTCGCGCTCCGGTAATGGAACTGCCGGAAAAACGAAGATCTTTCACGGTGTATTTCAATGAAAGAAACCCGATTTTGAACATCCGAAAACTATATTCGCTATTTCAAATTCTTGAGAAATTGTAAGGATAAACAAAGCTTTCCGATATTCAACGTCCGCATCATTTCTGCAGTGAAAACTTCATATTTGTCCTTTCCAAGACGCCCGGATGATTAATTCTTTATAAAAAAACAAATTTTCCCCCGCCCCTCTAATTTTGCAGATCCGTTTTATATTTTTACAATAACTATCGAAGAATTAGTTGAATGGGAAGAATTTTCTAAGTAAACAGAAACAAATTTTAAATTCGAATGTAATTAGGGACATACTTTCATTAATCTGGGTAGAAATGGAATACTCAACACTACTCAATGTAGCCAGGTAATAGGATGTTGCTAAATAAGCGACTTGTTGGGTGGTCGCAGATCTACCAAATTTTGTATACGGCTTTATTAGGATATGTCCTTGCTACGATACGAAAAAAGTGGACTGTAAGGCGAATGATCAACAATTAATTTCTTTATTCTGTGACTATTTAAATTAAATGAGTCAGGGGTACGACGATGCCGCGCTTACGGCTTACAAAACGAGACGACTACTGGCGACAATCACCGCTACCACCCAGAACCCATCGATAGGGTTGCCAGAAGCGGATTGGCGACAAGATACAAATATGAATAAGGTAATACAAGCAATAACATTTCTCCCCCGCCTTGCAACGACGGAGGCGTTCAAATTAAAGATGTAGGATAAATAATCAAATAACAATCAAAATTGGTAAATGAGATTAAATGCTATCACAATGATATTAATAAAATACAAATATTTTCAGTTTCCAAATAGGAATAAAGTGAAGAAAAAAAAACATACATACATATTCCAATTTTAAAATACTTTCAAATATACCATAAGAAGTAAACGTAGCTTCTACACCTGTATGGAAATATAAGGTATGAAAATAATTAATTACAACATAAGTAAAATGATGGTTAGAAGTAAGCAATATTGGGTGCCTTTGCGAAACAGGCAAGTTAGAGTTTTTCAGTTGTCCTCCAACGCGGAGGATATCATTACTATCTAAGAAAGGGTTTAAACTTAAAAGTTTACTAAATTTTGGAATCAGAGTCCCTTTGCTTAAGCACTGTATTTCCTTAGCAAAGTTAGTTCCTTGAATGTTTTTCACTATTGTCCACAAGGATTGACTAAGTTCATAACTCTTAAGGCATCCAGTCTCTCGTTGTAAAGGGTTTCTTGCGTTGTTTACAAATCTTTTGCACCAAGCAAGCACTCTCTGTAATTTGGTGTACGAAGAACAGCTACTGATAAGATCTAGTGGTTCGACTGTCTCCAGCAGCCCACACATTTCACTGGTTGGCGTTTCCTTTATTTCTCGCGAAAAGAGGTCATTGTTCTCAATTGAAGTAGGGTTAGAGAATTCACTTATTTCGACTTGACGTAGAAATGGCGGCCCAAGCCACCACAGATCGCATTCCTGAATTTTGTCAGGATTTATGCCTCTCGAAAGGATATCGGCTGGATTTTCCTTGAAGCTGACGTGGCGCCAGCATTCAATTTTGGTAAGCGCTTGAATGATACTCCCGCGATTTCTAGCGAATGGCTTGAGATGAGAAGGTGGCCTCTTAATCCACGCTAACACTATGCTGCTGTCAGACCAAAAGTAAATGTCATCAATTTGGATTTTTATGGCTTGCAGAGATCTTTTAACCAATTTGGAAAGAAGAACTGCAGCGTTCAGCTCTAACCGAGGAATGGTGATTGTCCTTAGAGGAGCAACTTTAGATTTAGAGCACAACAGATTAACAATGATCTGCCCATTTGCGTCAACACAACGAATGTAGATTACGGCTCCGAAAGCCTTCTCTGAAGAATCTACAAAGCCATGAATTTCTGTTCGAATGGAATGATGTTGAAGACAATAACGAGGAATAACCAAAAGGTTTATAGATGACAGAGCGGTAACAAAGGAATTCCACTCAGATTTTAAGTTTGGAGGCAAGCAATCATTCCAGTCTAAGTTTAACTGCCACAGAGTTTGCATTAGAATTTTAGCCTTTGCTATTATGGGCCCTAATAGCCCGAGTGGATCGAACAATTTCGCAATTGTGGAGAGCACAGTTTTTTTGGTGAATTCACAATTATTTCCTCCTTCATCCTTAGTAGATACCTTGAAAGAGAAGGAATCTGTCTGTGGCTTCCATAAAAGCCCGAGTGTCTTCGTCTCAATTTGATTGGAAAAAGATAAGTCTTTATCTTCATTTAATTCATCTGGCAATAGGTAAGGATTACTAGCTGCCCATTTATGCAATTGCATGCAAGCACCTTGTAACAGTGAGACAAGCTGAGCTTGGAGTTCCTTCCCTAATTCCAGATCATCGCTGCCTGTTAAGATCTCGTTCATATACACGCCTGAAAGCAAAACTTCAGCAGCTAATGGATAATCCTTGCCATCGTCTATTGCAAGTTGTTTCAACGACCTAGTGGCTAGATACGGAGCACTACTAGTACCATAGGTTACGGTGGTTAATTTATATTTCTTCACTGGATCTTCAAAATTATGTTTCCAAACGATCCGTAGCAAATCGCGCTGAGATTCATCTATAGCAATCATCCTAAACATTTTCCTTATGTCTGCAGTTAACGCGTACTTGTGAATTCTGAATCGAAGTAGAATTGAAAATAAGTCTTCTTGTATTATACCACCATTCATTTGCAATGAATTTAGAGATTTCACCAGTGGAAGTAACAGACGAAGCATTAAAAACTACGCGAAGTGGAGTTGTACTATTAGTAGGGCGATAAACACCGTGGTGTGGTAGATAATACGTCACCGCTGGCTCTTCTTCTTCAATTATCTCTACCATGTGACCCATTGTTTGGTATTCTCGAATAAAATTACGATATAAAATCAGCATTTCCGGATTTTTGACTAACCTTTTCCATAAGGCCTCGAGTCTATTCAAAGCTGTCTGTTTGGAGTCCCCTAAACAACTGGGATCCTTAGCTAAAGGCATCTGTACTATAAAGCGACCAGATTCATCCCTTTTGAAGGTATTTAAACAAAAACAAACTCGTTCTTCTTCGGATTTAACGACCGGATTTTCCACGTCCGTTAAATTTTCTATTTCCCAAAATAATCTAATATTTTTGTCTAATTCATCAAGGGTTGAAATAAGACCACAATGAAAGTCAGGACTAGTGTTTTCATGACGCATAATACCACTAGCAGTGAAGCCGAACACAGTATCTTGTAATATCAAATTACCTCCAGCTAATTTCAATTTTTCAGCTTTTAATAAATCAAAAATTAACTGATTTCCAAGCAACATATGTATTTTACTTGGTAAATGAAAGGATATATATGATAATTAATGCCGTCAGGAATTTTTATCCCCTTCATATCAAGTTTACACGTTGGTGTAAAATCTGTAATACTTTCGACAACTAAACAATCAATTATTCTTCTAAACTGACCTTCCTTATTTGAAATTGCAATTGAAACCTCATGCTTTATTTTGTGAGATGCACCTCCAATACCGGAAACTGAGGTATTTATTTTTCGAAGCCTTAATCCTAAAGCTAACGCAGTATCCAATGTGATAATATTCACCATAGAACCGCAATCAAGAATTGCCTTTATGGGGAACTTATTTCCAATGTTATTTTCACCAAAAACAATAACAGTACTTAAAACCACGCTTTGTTTATTTTTTCCGGATACGAAACTCGAACCAATAAATCCTTCCTCTTTCCCAGCTGGTAATGCAGACTGACTGTCAACTTGGTACGGAGGCGAAAAGGGTGGAGAATTCACATTTAACTCTGAATTTACTGCTTCCGTTTTCAAGTGGTTAGTAGTTTCTTGTGGCGAATGCTTATGATTATCGACACTCTTATTCAAACTTCTACACAATAAGGAATTATGCCGTTTAGAGCAGAAACAATTTCGAACACTAGGGCAATTCGATAATTTATGCAATGGAGATAAACAATTTATAGAGAGATTATGACTTTTTACTACATCAAATCTTTCATTAACTTTCATTGAATTGAAGCGTTTACATTTAAACAAACTGTGTGCTTGTTTGCATAAAGCACAATTATTAGGCTGAGATTTCGAAAGAAGCACCTTCGGTTTAGAATGGAGGGGAATGTTCCTTTGCTTGTTTTGGTTATGAAAAGAAGCATTTAAACTTTCTAAAATTTGACATCTCTTTGACAAAAAGGAGAGAAAGTCTTCCCAATCGGGAAATTCAGTACTGTCCAAGGTCATTTCGTATTGCCTACGAGTCTCATGATCTAGTTTGTTTAACACAATATTAACCAACATTTGCTGAGAAAGTTTGTCGGGTTTCAAATCAAACAATTCTAAAGAACGAATATGCTTCTGAATGTTATCTAGTAGGGTTCTTAGATCTCTTGCCGATTCATTATTTAATTTATTCAAGGACAAAATAGAATTGATGTGAGATGATGCAATAACACGTTTATTCTCAAATCTTTGTTGCAAAGCGCTTAATAAAGAATCGAATGTATCGTTCGGCGTTTGCAAATGTTCAGCTTCTCCTTTTAACGAAGCTTGCAAATAGTGCAGTTTTTGTTGATTTGTTAAACTTTCATTAGATGTGATAAGGGAGTCAAATTTTGATTTGAAGAGTCCCCATTCTTGATACGATCCGAAAAATTCTGGTAACTTTATTTGGGGTAATTTCAACCTTTACATTTGTGCATACATTATTCGAAATAGAATGTTCTATATTTGTATCAGAAATGTCAAAAAACTTTACGAATAGAAGAGAGGAAAGATCTAATTCTTACCTCCTGTTCTTGCAATGCGTCATCGAGGATATCCAAATCATGTTCTTTATCGGCAATATTTATTTCTTCCGGTAACTTATAATACTGGAGTCTTAATTCTTCACAATCACTTAGTGTTTTTTTTAAAGAGTTAAATTTCAAGTCGAGTTCAATGGCTTTATCCGATGACGGAACAAAATCATCTAAATATTTGGTAAGGTTCGTTACCTTTGTTTTCAGGCTACCTAATTGCCTGTTCAACGTTACGAGAGTTTGTTTATCCATAGGTCCTCCGGTGATGGTTAAGGACCAGAAATGTTGCGATACGAAAAAAGTGGACTGTAAGGCGAATGATCAACAATTAATTTCTTTATTCTGTGACTATTTAAATTAAATGAGTCAAGAGGGTACGACGATGCCGCGCTTACGGCTTACAAAACGAGACGACTACTGGCGAAAATCACTGCTACCACCCAGAACCCATCGATAGGGTTGCCAGAAGCGGATTGGCGACAAGATACAAATATGAATAAGGTAATACAAGCAATAACAGTCCTAACACACCTTGAAGCGATTTTTTACTTCCTTGTACGTAGTATAAGGAAGTAATGTGATCCCGAAAAATTTTGGGGGCCAAATTTCGACGAAAAAACAGATTTTGACTACCTCTAAATTTAATTTTAAGAATTTTTTCGATGCATCTCATCGTAAGCTAGCATGCAAGATCCTATAAACGTGTCTGCAACTCATTTTGACCAGCGGCGAGTCTATTGTGGCCAGTTTTTCCATGCCGTCTGTACGTACGTACGTATGCAACTCGCATATCTAAAAAACTTTTGGTCGTAGAATGTTGAGATTTGATACGTAAGGCGTAATGTGCCAGTGCCGTGCCGTTAAATAAAATAAAAGAAATGAAAAAGAAGAAGAACGGGATGAGTATGAAAGTTAAATTCCTATCCCCATACCAATTTTAAAAAATCGCGTATTTTTTTAACAGTATTAAATGGCATAAGACAGTTGTGAAAATTCAGGATATCTCTTTACAAACTGTATTGCATAATCTTACAAGCTTCTAAGGATTACGAAATATTCCAGAAAAAAGGAAAAAATGCACGCATACAGTATTTTGTAATATGCTTTATAAATGAATGGCACTGCAGCCAATTTTGTGGCGTAGTTTTTATCTGAATATAAACCCCCCCCCTCCCCCAAATTTTGGCCCCCCTTTACATCTGACTGGCAAAATTTTGTTCTTCTTCAAAAATAGTTTGTATTACAAGTGCGTCACAAGGGATACAAGTCTCACAAGTTGGTCAAACTGCTGCCGTGTGCTTTCAATTTTTAACATATAGACGTAATTAAAAATATTTTTAAATTTTATTTTGATTTGCCACACCTCTCGCAGTCATTTTTATCCGTGCTAATTGATTTAAGTTTAGATCTGCATTCGAATTTCTGGCACAGAATTTCATCTCAAAGGGTGATTTGAATCTACAACTCAAAGAAAGAAACAAAATAAATTTATTTCTCATACTTCTGACTTTTTTCAAAAAGAGGCTTGTCTTTTTTAAGAATTTTTAAAAACATTTCCCAAGCTGAGAAGTTTACTTGTAGAAATTCTTTTGTGATACAATTGTTGCAAATCATAACACTCTGAAATTCGCCGGAGAACTTGAGACATTGACTCTATTGTCTTTCTTTATGCATCTCTTATTAGTGAGCAAGCGCCAATACTGTAAGTGAGGACGCGGGCAGGATTTTATCCAGGGAGGTACACCAGGATATACATAGAGGCCTTACTTGGGACGTATCATGTCGACCTGAAAGATGTTTCCGCGAAGTAGCAAAAAATAATACACGAAATGCCAATTATAATAAATGTATGTGTTTGTTTTCATAGTGTCGATGTCATAAATTTCGACATTTAGTGGAACTTTAAATTTTAATACTTTTTCGCAAAAATGTGAATAATTAATATTTTTGTATTCCATTAAATTTATTTACAATTTTTTAATTCAGCTTGGAGCTTGGACTCCGAGGTAAATTTTCGCCAGACTGAGTACCACTGCTTTATATGGAAGTTCCAGCAAGCTGTGTAATTAATTTCACATTAGTGTTAGGTTGAGCCTGTAGGTAATGTGCAGAAATTTGTATACAGCCCCAATGCAGATAAAAAGCCTTTATTAAGAAAGCGCGATTCCAGAAAAATCTGCAGGTGTTAAAACCGTTCATTAGTGACCACCTGAAGGTCGACTAAAAACATGCGGTATTCTCAAAAGAATTTAGCACAAAAGTTGCGTCAGGAGTTTAATAAAAGCAAGTCTCAAAAAATATACGGAATTGAACAGAATAAGGGATAATGTTGGAAGGAATGGAATTCATGCACGTGCAAAAGCCATTGATATCATAGAAAAGTGTACTTCAGCTAAATGTCAGGACAGGAAATTTATTAATAATTTTAAGCGTTGCGCTCGGAAGAGTTAAAAGAAATCTTGGTGAAAGTCGAACATATAAATTTCATCTTTTGGCGTTCTTTGAAAAGAGTGGGAAAAACGAATGTTCGCTAGCTAGAAATCATTTTTGTGTATCGCGGGACGCCTTGCAGTTTTACAATAGAGTAACCACGACAGAAGCGGGAACCATTGAATGCCTGCCTGACCTTTGTGGTCAGGACGTGCGGTCAATTTGCGGGAAGCTTTTGATGTTGGTCGGTGAGAATTCGTAGGCAAAGCTTCAGAAAAGGAAAAAATATAATAAACATCAAGGGGAGAAAAATTGAAAATAAAATTTAAGAAAAAACATGGAGGTGTTGACGATAAGGCTGTAGTAATCCAATGAGAAAGTGTGAGATTTGAGGAATGACCAATGGCAACTTAGAGAGAGGTAAATTTCGGGCAAAAGAGTTAGTAACTGGTCGGTTTAGGAGAATTAGGAGCCACAGAGTGGCTAAACTAATTATTTACGAGTTTAGGGAAAAAAATGGGGGACGAAGATTTGAGCAAAACTGGATTGCACAGCCAGAGAAGATAGATTTTCTCAGATTTCAGCAGATTTTGCAGATTTCCACATTTTATTAGATTTTTCCAGAGTTTTACATACGTGATAGTGGATATTTATATAAATAAGTGTGTTTAGAAAATAAATCTAAAATGATCATCACTGCTCTGCACCGGATTACAGGTAACTTCCAATTGCCATCCTTTCCATATTGAGTGACTTAATTTTAATAATTAATAATATTGTTTATGATTGCTAAAGTAGTTAGAATGTGTTTTTGGTAAACAATAATAATTTAATTGTTCTAACTTAAGCCATTTTCGAGATCAGTTTAAATATTTTTGTAAATGTAAATAAGATTTTTATATTTAATAAATGTTTGTTATAGTTAATATTTTAAATCCATTTATTTCTTTCCTCAGAAATCACAACGCAATATCACATTTTATTTTATACTTATTTAGAACAGTTTAAATAACTTTATGAGTTAAAATAAATTACCGATGGGTCTTTATAACAATGAATCCAATTATTTCATATCTTATTTCACGGCCAAACTAAGGTTTAAATTATTTCATCCATTTATTACATGTTTTAATATGTCACGCATCGTAACATTAGAGAGGAAATTGCAAAATGTAGAGCTACACTCATAGGCGCATCCAAGGAGGGAGCTATGGGGGCTAAAACCCCCTAAAGCTGTAGAGTTAGATGTGAAAATCTTTAAAAATGAAGAATTTTCACTTATGAATTAAAATATGTTATTTTAAAAAATTGTGCTCAAATTAATTCTAAAAATGTTTCACAATAAAGGGAGTGGTGAGGACATTGTTTATAAATAAATGCTTACAGTTAATGTATGAAATGAAGGTAATGTTAGACTCAGCTACAAGTTATTAAAAAGATCGGATAATTATTTGACTCTATAACGAGTTACGTTGATCGTGTGCTTATGTTCTATGAGCAACTGGAACAGAGTTTTTCGACATTATAAGAGATAACTCTCCTATAATGTTAAAAACTTCTGTATTATAGTTATAATCGAGGTTACTATAACCGAGTTCAGCAGTACTTGTAACCCCAGCCAACCCTAAACTAAAATTCTGGGTGCGCCACTCGCTACTTTCATATTACAAATACACAGTAAAGGCCATTGCCCACACCGAGCGCTTCCCGCCGCTACAATGTATTTGAATGGGGATATTTGGCTGCGTCTTAAACGCGGGGCGACAGAGGTGTCAGTGGGACTGTCCTCTATAGAACAATAGACGGGGGAAGTGTGAAACCTCAATATTATCCACGGTCCCAAATTACCTTTTGTCGGTTTAATACCGGAGTATTTTCCTCATTCTCTGCAGTGGGAAAAATTTATTGCTTACAAGTAAGAATTGGCCAAGCGGCGAGCGGTTTCCTCTCGATGTGGAAAGTGGCCTTAAAGGCCACTACACATATCCAGAGACCGTCGCGGCTACAATGTATTTGAACGGGGAAATTTGACCAGGTTTGGAAGTGACGACACGTGGGGTGTCCCAATACATGGGATGGGAAACCACAAGTGTAAAAACCGCAATATTATGCACGGTCCCCAATTACCTATTGTCCGGAGTATCTCCCTCTTTTTTTCTCAGTGCGAAAAATTTATTGCTTACAAGTGATAATTGGCCAGGCGACCCACGACGGTCTCTGGATATCGGCAGAGGCCTTAAAAGAGAGCATGACGCGCTCTCCAGCTCAGGGCTCATTGTCCATATTTTGAGGAAGCCCCAAAAATCTTCAGCGAAGCTTCTTAGATTTTTTTTTTTTTAATCCATACTTGTAAAGAGTACAAAATTAATGTAATTGTTTGAATTGAACTAAAATTTTCAAAATTCATGTGCAACTTCTCTTTTTATGATATACTTATTTGAGGCACGAATGCAAAAAGGTGTTCGGCGAAAATTAGCATTTTGCGTAGACTAGGGAAGGACCATCCCCTCCCCCCTTTATATACGTCCATGGACGAAAGTTTCTTGCAGAAGCATTTAGAAAGCGAATAGATTTGTTTGCAATACACTGTTTACGCTCTGTTTGATCTCAAATAACGCATAGTTTTTGCGTCATCATTTTGTAGTTACGCTAGCATCACAAGTGTCTGTAAGGCAAAGTTTATGACTAGAGTCCAAAAATTTCTCACAATTTGAAATTTCATAAAGATGGAATTAATTTAACTTATATGAATAAGAAAAACATTTGATTCCTTCCGTACGAAGAAGGGTACCCAGCTAGTTATAATGTAAATATTAAAGAGACAGTATCACCATTTAGTAGTGCAACATTGGAAAATAAGAATACAACACCACCCATTCTAAATCGATTGTTTAGTGCAGTTCGATATTAATTTAGTTAATATCGATTACGAGTTTCGTATGTAGTAAGGGTAGAAAATACATACGGTTGCACAATTTTGAACATGTAAGAATCGATATGTTATGGTACATTTTATATTCTTGATTCTAAATGAACAGTTTTATGCTACTTGAAACTGTTTCCGAAAACGTCTTTAAAAATTTAGAACATTTTGCCTAGTAACGTTGACAACTCTGAAACTTATTATTAGGCCGGCACTCATTCAGCGTGCGTTTCAGTACGCTATAATGGGAAGTCTATGTATTTTTCCGTATCTCCAAGACGCATTGCGGAGAAAAGCTGCCCCTTTGTGTGAGTGGGGTGGTTTTGTGGTTTCACGCGTTATCCTTTGGCGGCGAATCCCGACGGGCCATTAAAAGTCAATAAATCCTTGTCCCCTGCACTGTATCCCCCCTTGTACAATGCCTTGACCATTAAAAAAAAAAAAACCCGCTGCGACCGAAAAAACGCTGCATGTGTGCCAGCCTTAAGGCCCTTGCAAATATCCAGAGACATGTCGCGGCTACAATGTATTTGAACGGGGAAATTCGACATGGTTAGGAAGCTGCGACACTTGGGGTGTCCTCTACCGAACAATAGATGGGGGATGTGCGAAACCGCAATATTATTCACGGTCCTCGCAATATTCACGGTCCTCCTGCAAGGGCCTTTAGGGTTAGAACGACGGACATGCGATCGGAACATGTCACAGTAAAGGCCCTTGCAAATATCCAGAGACATGTCGCGGGAGCAGTAGGGTGCCAATAGCGGAACCAATTCTTCAATAGTGTAGCCATTTCCTTTAAAAAGGTGGTGATACTCCGGTATTAACCAACAAAAGATAATTGAGGACCGTGAATAATATTGCGGTTTCGCACATCCCCCATCTATTGTTCGGTAGAGGACACCCCAAGTGTCGCAGCTTCCTAACCATGTCGAATTTCCCCGTTCAAATACATTGTAGCCGCGACATGTCTCTGGATATTTGCAAGGGCCTTCGCGAAAGCGGCGGGAGGGGACGTCCAAATCTGATGGACGCTCGGCGATCGCCGCTTGCCTGTGGTGAGCTGTGGTGAGAGTGGTCCTGTAGAGAATTCGTGGACGCACAAAAGAAATACACACCATCCAACGTACCTTGGATTTTAACGAATTCACATTAAATGAGTATTAATAAGTAGTTATTTATTGTGAATGGAGAATATAAGTACTAATTAATGCTTGATTAAACAGAACTTAGCAGTCGCATATTTTCATAAATCACAATTTTTTTTTTCATAATTATATACTCAATGATACAAAAGAATAAAAAAATATATTTACATGTTACAAATGTATATACTGTTTGCTATTACACATATACATTGAATGAGATGTGAAAAATATCAAAGTACATTTTGTACGTTCTTTTTTCTAAACAAATAAGGTTTAATTCATCATTAAGTATTAATTTTGTATTTAAAGGGACTTTGTACCTGAAATATGCTAAAAAACGAATTTTCAATTGTGTCTAGAAATGCCCTGTGATTCTTTATTGTGTTTAGGTAAACAAATTTTTTAAAAACATCCTATTTTACTTTTTGTTTCTTGATTCAATCCAGTGCCGCAACTTGGGTTTACGAGTTCCAATGAATCTAGGGGCCCTTTTCATGTTCTATTTGGTAAAAACGAAAATAAATTAGCACGTTTCATACATTTGTATGTACTCAAAGTCAGAATTAAACGCTTTTAGATAATAACAGATATAACATGTAAGTATGTAGTCAACACAAAAAAGAAAAAAAAAATTAAAAGAAAAAAAAATAAAGGAAGAAAAAAAAATTCCAAGAGGTATGAAAAATAGTTAGATGGATTTTGAGGCCCTTACGTGTAGGGGTCCGGACATTCGCCCCGCTATGCCGCTTTGCACTGATTCAATCATTATGTACCTCTCGGCCTAGATCCTTCGTGCAGATAATTTTCCGTAATTTCCCAATAACAATATCAATCATTTTGTAAAAAATATAATACTTAGAATCAGGGGCGTAGCCAAGGGGGGGGGGGCTGTTTTTACTCTAGCACCATGGTCTCCAAAAAATTCACGATGGTTCTTCATAAGCTGCTTTACACACTACAATAAGCAAAAATGCAGTGGAGTTTGTGAAATTTTCAGAAAAAATTCTTATTAAGAATTTTTTCTAAAAGTCTTGAAACTGATACAGGTTGATCGTTTATTGCAGTACACTGTAAAAAAACTTCAGAAACGTTTCAGCTAACTGTAAGGCAACTTTTTTCGTAATTGTTTCTCACAAAGCGTGAGAAACATTTATGATAGGTGTTGTGGAAAAAAAGAACGTTTCAGATTTGTGTCTGAAAAGTTTCCGGTAAAACTATGATATTGCAATTTTACAACAATTTCTGTTGTATATCTGATAGATTTCAGATAATTTCATGAAACGTTTCGAAATTTTTTTAGAGTGTATGTAGTACAGCTTGTTAAGAGACAGTTTCAAAATTTTGAAAATTTCAGTGTGCGAAGCGTTTTCAGCTTAAAACGAAGAATGCCTGCCCAAAAACCGTTTTTCAGAAAGTGGACGCAGAAAAATGCCGCGCGCGCCTGCAGGAAAAATGAGCTAAACTGAATAAGAAGTTGCAGAAATTCTTAGTTTTCCGGATGCTGTAATAGGACTAGAAACTTTGCACCCTCTTATTAAAAGCGTTAATAATGATAATTTTTTTGAAACGAAAGACCAATTGAAGATTGCCGATAAAAACACAAAAACTAAACTTTTTTTCCCCTGTAAAATCGATTGAAATAATGCTTAATAATTCTTAAAGCGGATATTTTTAAAAAAGATTTAATATAAAATAGTTAATTTATTGTTTTACTTTATTAACTAATTTTTAAGGGTGCAAAACAATTTATATAAGTACTTTCTATAATATATTAATAAAGTAAAAAGATATTTCTTCAGTATTTATATTGAAAATACTTGATTTGTTTTTCATAAAATTAGTCTTAAGCAAGTTTTACTGTTTATAAATAACTATAAAAATTATATCTACATAAATGCTGTGTCTGCAATCATTCTTAATATAATTAGGTTGCATCTGGGAATGTAACTTCCTTTACACTTGATAACATATTAATAATTAGAAACATTCAAATATAATAAATCACATTTTCAAATTATATTACCTGAAACTTATTTCGACTTAATCCATTTTTGATTTTTTTGTCAAAAAATTTATCTATCATAAAAAAGAAATTGGAAGCCCTGTCATCACCTGTTAAATGTTTGATTGCGTTTGCTGTAGTTGCAGAAAATAAAGTTTTTGCTGGAGCTACTTTTTGCCTTTCATTGCCTTTAACTGTCAGCATTTGATGTTTTAATTTGTGACAAAGTTTTATTTCCCCTTTAACTTTTTCCAAAACATTTTTAATAATCCTTGAGTCAAGGATTTTGCCATCACTTAGAAGGAAGCCTTTGTCAAGGTAATGATTCCTTAACAATTTTAAGTAATGCGGCATATCTGCAAAAACCCATATTTTGGATGACTGGTTTGAGGGGCTCAAGAAAAAAGAATTTTCTTCAGAAACGTTGAGTTCTTTCCATAGTGTCTGACTACCACCTAAATCTGACACAATAGCTACTACTTGAATTCCAGTCGATTCAATTTTTTCTATAATGGAAAGCAAAAGGCTTTTGTTCATAAGTTTATCAAAATCAAAATATACTGGTTGCTTCCATGATGCAATTAGACCTCTAACTAGAACAAACTGGACTTTTTTGAAAGGACCAAGTATTTCATCCAATTTAGAATCGTAACAAAGTCTTGAGTCAATGTGAATTTCGTCGAAACTTAGCACGCACAACTTCTCCATTTCAGTCAAATTTTCTGAATTTTTTTTCATTAGAAGTAGCACATCTTTCAAAATACCTGGTGAACATTCAAATTTTGAGCACCATCTCTTTAAGGTGCTAGCACTTGGCAGTGGTACGCCAATTTTTTCTCTCCAAAAGTCGTACGCTTTAGATGAGAGGGCTCTTAAAACGATGGCTTTTGATATGTCTTCAGCTGTCCAATTTGGTTTTTTATGATTTGAAATTACATCTATTTGAGTTTCGCTAAGTACATTTTTTATATTTTCTTTCTGCAGGAAACCACCCTTTCGCGACAGCGGTGGACAGTTTTTCACAGATGTCACCTCGGGCACTTTTTCGCGGTTGTCAAAGGCGAGCGCTGGACGCTGCCGCTTGCAGGAAACCCGGGCTTAAAGACTACCGTTTACATGCGGTGGGCGTGAAAGCTAAATATTTAAGGGGATCTCTGGTGGTGTGGGGAAGGAAAGATGGATGGTGGTATTGAAAAGAAGAGTAGCGCGGATTGGGGTGTATTATATTCTTTGCTAATAGGCGTATAGGTGGTCAGTACCTCATCTAAACGAAAGTAGACCGCCTTGGCTATCCGCATGATCTATGGACAAGGAGGTTTAACTAATGGAGTTGCCAGTGTTGCACTACGCAGTGCTAGGAAAGTTATGAAAGATTGAAGAACGCATAGAGATGCATTGAAAAACGAATTCTGGAAATTGTTAATAAAAATAATTTAAGAGTTACTAACCAATTTGTTTATCCATTTTACGTCTATAGAATGTTGTTTACACGTATTAACTTCTTGTTTATTGTATAATTTCAAATATATAAATTTGCATGTTTTCCAATGACGATATCCAATGCTTTGGGGGATGAGGGGGCGTGGTTTTTGGCTTCTAAAACTGGGAACATGGGCTTCTCCATTAGTTGAAACCTCCTTGTCTATGGATGACGTGACCAGATGTTTGAAAAAAGAATTGGGAACAAAACAGCTGGTGTCCCCAGTTCCGAAATAAAGATTTTGCAATGCATCTCATCGTATACTACCATGCACGTTCATATGAATGCTTGTGCAACCCATTTTGACCAACCGCGAGTCTATTATGGCCAGTTTTTCCATGCCGTCTGTTCATACGTATGTATGTAACTGGCATATCTCAAAAACTATTGGTCCTAGAATGTTGAAACTTTATATTCAGGATTGTCGTAACATCTAATTGTGGACATCCTCTTTCGCTCCTATTCGACAAGATAGTTTATCTACAGGGCCGTCCAAAATATTCTAAATACATTACGCTCTATGGGCAGAAATTCATTAAAGCGTATTTTAGAGGTATTAGGCTATTTCAAACGACTCAGATGTGATATATGCTGTTAAGGGTTACAAAATGAATTTCTCCATCGAAAAAAGTGTCTTTATGATTTATAGTTCTGCTATAGGAACACTCAAAAGATTTCTAACACATTACGGTTAATGCCAATTTTAGGGACATTCATTCATACATTTCAAGCACAATACCGTCCTATCATACAGTTAGGTAATGGTCCGACCACGGTCCTGCGCCTCCCTCTAGAATTACGCCAAAGGTCGCCACGCTTGGCGACTTTTGGTGTACGTGTGTGTATGTATTTAACTCTCAAATCTCAAAAACTAGTAGTCGTAGAATGTTGAAATTTCATATGTAAGATTGTTATAACATCTAGTTGTGCATCTCGATTTTTGGTTCCAATCTACTGGAGAGTTTATTTACAGGACCACCCAAAAGAATTTCAATACATTAATGTCTATGGACATCTTCAATATATTACATCTGTAGTCAGTCATAGTCTGGTCCATGCCCAAAATCTCGCCATTTGTCATCGACATTGGCGAGTTTTGCCGAAATATCGCTAAATTTGGCGTAGTCAGTCATTTAGTCCATGCCCAATATATCGCCATTTGTCATCGTCCTTGGGGAGTTTTGGCGAAATATCGCCAAATTTGGTGATAGTCAATTCATTAGTCCATGACTAGAAGCGCGTCATTTGTCGTCGACCATGGCGAGTTTTGCCGAAATATCGCCAAATTTGGCGCCAAAAATAATTTCGCAGTTTGCATAACTAAAACTTTTAATCGTAGAATGTTGAAATTTTGTTTTTAGAATTATTGTAATATCTAACTGTGCATATCTTTTTTGATTGCAATCGACTGGGTAATTTATTCACAGGGTCAGCCAAATGACTTTAAATACATTAAGGTGTATGGATACATTCAATTCATTGAAAGTCTGTGGTCAATTTCTACTTTTGCTATCCCCCAAATCTCGTAAACTATCTGAAGCTTGTCGGCTTTTGGTGAAATATCGCCCAATTAAGTGTCAGAAGCAAATCTTTCAAATTGAACCTAACTTGGTGATATCCAAATATTTGGATAGAAATTGCTAAACCTTAGTATTACTGCAGTATTTTGTCTCTCAAACAAAATAAGTTTAGATGAAGTGCGCCAAAAATATTTTTGATTTAAAAGACGTGCAAGGAAGCCGTCCACATCCGATTTTTTTCCGGGTGACTGTTTCATATTTAAATGAGTTAGTCAGGATAATGTAATGTGTAGTAATACTTAAGAAAAATTGAAAAGCAACAAAATTTTAATTTAACATCTGAATGTTTTCTCTTACATTAAAATTACTTTGAATAGGATAATACCAGTACGTAACAAATGAATTAATTTTGTACTATGTTACTATGCTGTAACTTTCATTAATGGTACAAAAAATATATCTTTGTTTAATATTAAAAATTAATTACTAATCGGCAAGTATCGCAGTCGTTGTTTAAAAAAAAAAAAAAAAAAAAAAAGCCTACCTACATAAATAATAAACTAAATGCTCTGCTGCTTCAACAGTTGTTAAATCTTCCTTTAGATGTTATTGTTTCGCCTATCAAACCATTAAAATACTATGTGCTTAAAATCAAACTTGTAGGAGAATTGAAAAAAAGTTGGAAGACTGCCGTGTCTGCTATTCGGTTGCCGAATATTTAAGTATTCGGCCGAACCAAATATTCGATTTGTCTGCCAAATAGGCAGTATATCGAATATTCGATGCATCCTTAATTGAAATGAATGTATATTTATAATTGAATGTATATTTTATGTGGTTAGTTTTTATTTATCTATGGATATTTTCCAGTGTGTCTTGCCAAAATGGAATTTTTATAATTCGATTTTTTTGTAAGCTTTAATATTGCAGTAGCTACAGTAGGAAGGTATTGATATTGCCTTGCGACGGAATTCAAGTACGGAAAATGTTTTATTAACTTATTTATTTTTTTGAGGACTCTTCTAGAACTCAGCTCGTAAATCGCTTGTTAATGGTTGGTTTATAACTCTGACTGACAGAAGATAAAGGAAACATCGTTTTTGCTTTTTACTGTTTGTGTTCACGGGAGGGCTTTGGTACGGATTGATATAATGAACACCATGTGTCTGTGTTAACCCTTTAACGTGCGGTGGTCGCGCCGTGTAAACACCGAATCCAGCGTTTGCAAGCCGCAAAAAATATTGCCCAGAACACAGGGGCTGCAACTGAAAGCTGTCATCGTTTACAATTTTACAGACTGCTCATGAATTGATTTAAGGAAGTTTGTGAAACGGAACAATATTGGCAATGATACCTTTTCCCGCAGAAAACCAAGTGTGTCTGTTAAACCTTTTTTTTTTTTTAAGGGGAAAAAAAAGTAATTGCTTTCGCAATTTGTGGCATAGCGTTCACTGTCATAGAGTGCATTCGTCCTTTGGGGTTGAAGTGAATTTATTTTTGTTTATAGTTATTTAGCGTTTGGTGTTCTTCTTTATACTGTTTGAAAGAAACTTCTAACGCGACAGTTTTACGCTGTGAAATGGGGAACTAGAACTAGAACTGGCTTATAACGTCATTCGGTTATAGCGTCGAGAATACTCTGGCCTCTTCAGTAACGTTATGTTTTAACAGATCAGTTAAAGTTTATTAAATAAAATTAATTAAAGGTAATCTCGCACGAGTAAAAAATATAATTTATTTAATATCGGATGTTTATTCGTCGCTGAAATTTGCACACATTGAAAACCATATGATGTGTAGCATTGGGGAAAGTTAAGCCGCTACTCCCCTTGATGTAATATCGATTATTTATTATTATTATATTAATTTATTCTGTGAATGATTATTATTTAAATAATAGAAGGTATTTGTAAAATTAATCTGGTTATTTAGGTATGTGTTTATTAACTGAACTCAGTGTAGTTTGAGTGTTATTAAAAAGTTTTTAGAAGCATACTGGCAACGTAATTGCCCAGGCATCAATATTTAAAGTCGTACGTTTTTATGTCTTTACGTCCTAACTGATATAACGTCGTGCTAATATGTGGAAAAAAAAGTTGTGCAAGAGATATCTCGAAGATACTCATGTAAGTATTTGAGCATGATTTTGAGTGAAGTTATAAGTAAATCATAAGTTAATTTTATGTGTATTTTAAAATTATTATTATCAAATCATGTTTTTTTTTTTTTAATATACAGGGTGTCCCAAAAAGGTGGTAACAGTCTTTAATTCTTTATCTATTAGAGATAACTGGGCAATGTAAATTGAAAAAATGTTCAAAATAAGGTTAAGAAAAAAATTCCTCTCATTTATTTACAGAATGCTACGCTATATGGCCCCAATACAAAAAAATTCCCAATTAGTAAAATGTGCCCGATACACTAATGAGGTGATGTACAAAATTTGAGAATTACACTTTTTAAAATGTCAAAGATATAAAGGTTAAAGATATGCTGATTTAAGCTATTTTTCAATGGCTCTCGAATTAAGGTTTTTTTTCTTTCGATGCGAGTGCGAAAAGCGATGCTACTTGAAGAGCTTTTGGAAAAGTGGCGTATTAATTATTATTATTTTTTATTATTTTTTTTTTTTTGAGGGGGGGGGGCAGTTACACGATGGATATTAGAGATGAGTTCAGGCTCATTTTTAAAGCCTGAGGACTTTTAATTCGAGCCTGCCCGAGCCCAAAATTTCAGCTAATCTTATATAATAAAATCCGAGAGTAAACATTTTATGTAGTTATGTATGTAGGTAGGTTTGTGACCACCGATCTTCTTGCGTGCTTCTCTCGATCTCATTACGCCGAGACGGTTGGTAGCGGACCTACCGAATTTTGCATACGGCTTCGCTAGGACAGATCCTAACACGCCTCGGAGCGATTTTTTCGAAATTCGAATTAGAAAATGTTTTATTTTATGTTTTGTTCGATTTTTAGCGATTTTTCTTGCATAATACGTAATAACGCCGGTCATTGCACTCGCAGTAAAACGATGTTTGCATCATCGGATAGAGGAAAAAATTTTCTTTCAAAAACAGTTTGTTTTGACTATGTAACATAATTTGCAGATTTTTGGGAAATTTTCAGATAAAATTAAATTTGACGCTGACTTTCGTAAAATATTTTTAAAACTGCTGCTTCTTTAATTCTATCCGTCATAACTTTTTTATATTTTGTCAAATGACGGAGCATACATTTCGCCCTCTTTTAAAAGAAAAACCAGAGGAAAATATAAATTAGGAGATTTTTTACGAATTTTTAAGTAAAGAAGGATTTTCATTTCAATAGCAGCTGTTTAAAAATTTTGGTATAATATCTTGCGGTTTGGTTGTCTTGGAGATAGTAATAATGATTAAAATTGCCAGTTGAAAAAAAATAAATAAAATTACTTTAAAAATAACTGAGTTTTTGCATGCGAAATGCAAATGTGCGTCATTTTGATGTCACGAGTTTAAAACCCCTTTCAAAACTCAATCAGAATAACGGACTCACAAGCAAAACATACACCACGCATGAAATAATTCTATATTTTATTTTACGTTGCCAGAAAAAGAATTGAATGCTGTTTTTTCACCAGGGAATTATCCAGCATTATTTTCAATTGAAATTTTAAACGGGACACGTTTTCGAATCTCAGGAAATATATTGCGGTATTAAACAGGACCTGATTATGACCAACAGGGGGCCCCGAGCATTGGTGAATTTGGGGGCCCCCCCATCTATGAAATTTGTTTTATTTTTCATAGAATTTTGTTATTAAAAAATAACATTTGAAATTGGGGGCCATTTCGAACCGGGGGCCCTGGGCAAAGTTCAGATTTGCCCATGCGATAATAAGGCCCTGGTGCTAAATATGCCAATCTGACAAGAATTATGCCTAAAAATTTATGGAGAGCTGATTTAGTGGCAACCATAAAGTAAAATGATTATCGTTTATGCTAATGCGTAAATTGCAAAGAATCACCAAAGTGCAATAGACTACATTCAGGGCAAATACCTAAACCATTTCTTTAAATTAAGCATGAATGGTTGCAAAACGAAAAGATATTGTATTGGTGTCGGTAAAAGATAGTATCAGTAAAAGATAGTATAGCACAATATACTGCATTAATAAATATTTCGTGAAACTAAGTCATCTATTCATTTTTCAACAACCGTATTACATCACAGCTAACAAAACATTAAGTAATTCTACGTCGCATTAATATATCCCGCAGTAGTTTCAACAGAAAAGACTGTAACAGAACTTTCTTTTTTCTTGGAGATTCTGTTTTGTCACAAGTAGTTATGATCGCATTTTAGGAAAATGTTCTCTTCTTGCCTTGCGAAGAGTGGATACACAACTATTTAATTATAAAATAAAATGGTTCTCCACAGCAAGTAGTATCTAAGGTATTAATAGCACAACTTAAATCTAAAAAAGAGTATGATGCAGAAATGAGACATTTTGAAAATTAGGAATTTTCACTGTAAACCGTCACACTTTTCTTTTCGGATTGCGAATAACACCAACATATTTTTTTTTTTGCGTCATAATATTAACAATCGTTTCAGGTCAGTACTTATACTAACTTTATGAACAACTATTGAGTTTACGCCAAACGTGAAATCATTCTGCTTATTTTTAGATTCCAAATCACTGGAATGAATTCGAACTGTATACATGTAAGAAAAGTTTCGTTCCCTAACCGTGCAGAGAACGGGCACACAGCTAGTAGATAAATAAAAGGCAATTACTTCATTGATAGAATATCATTAATTTTGTTGTTTTATCAAATAATAATTAGTTTATTTCTTCTGTTAGGCACTTTTAAAATCTGTTTGTAAGAAGTATGTTCAATAAAGGAGAATTTCTCCCGAGCCCAAATGTGAATTACTGAGCCCGGTTTTGGGCTGAGCTCAGTTCAGCTCATCTCTAATGGATATGGGTTTATCATTGGAGAAATTTTATTAAAAGTTATTTAGTTCTAATTATTTTTTACATAAAGGAGGTGATGTACTCTGGCTACATTCTTGCATTAAATCTGTAGAAATATTTCTTTATTTTATTTTTATTTTTTTATTATTAACTTTTCTTTCTTTTTTCAAATTTACTTTCAGTCCCGTTATGGGTTGAAGAGGAAATCTGATGAGCTTGATGCCCCCATCATTCATCTGATTGTGGATAATCATCACAATCAGCGAACTCAACAGCAGGCGCAGCACCGGGTGTCCGAAGTTCAAAATCAACAGCAGAACATCCAGCAGTCGGTACCCCAAAAGCGCAGTGAGCACACACATCATCATGGTTCTCACCGCCATAATTACCACCACAAGCACAATTCCACAAATGGATTTAAAAACTCTTCAAATAACACGAATGCTGCTAATAAAAGCAGCTCCTCAGGAAGTGAAGGTGATTACCAGCTGGTTCAGCATGAGGTGCTGTACTCTGCTACAAGTCAGTATGAGGTTCTTGAATTTCTTGGACGGGGGACCTTTGGACAGGTAATTTCAGAGATACATTTTTAAATGTTTACTTTTGTGTGAGGATTTTTATGTGAAATTGTTTCTCATGAGTTTCTGCTTTATTTATTTTGAAATAGTGGTACTTGTGTTTTTGATTTGTATATATCTTTCTCATTTTGAAGGTTGTTAAATGCTGGAAAAAAGGGTCGAATGAAATTGTTGCTATAAAGATTCTAAAAAATCACCCTTCTTATGCAAGACAAGGTCAAATTGAAGTTAGCATTTTGCAACGGTTAAGTCAAGAAAGTGCAGATGAAGTATGTTTTTATCAATTTTTATTGTTTTTCTTGTATTATATGCCACCTTTAACTGTGTGTGTGTGTGTGTGGGGGGGGGGGGTAGGAGTTTTCAAACCCTCGAAGAATAGCCAGTAGCGGCATTCATAGTGATATGTTAAAAATCGTTAAGTTTGGCACTAAAAAATAAGTTCCCAAAACTAAAGCCAGCTTGACAAACCTTCTATATTTTGCAAGAAATTGCCAAGCATTACTATTTTACTATGTACTTAGTTTTTCATTAAAGTAATTCTTAGCCTGTTTTCTTTTTTTATAAAAAAAGCATTCTTGTTTCACTTCAAAATTTTGCTTTAAAGGACTTTCCAAATTTACTAGCTCTTGGGTGGTGCTATTAATCTCATTCCAGATGTGTAGATTGGATGTGTAGAATCACTCTTAATTTTAACAAAAATAAATAAATAAATAAAAAAAAATAAAATAAATAAAATAAATAAAAATACAGCTCATGCATCGATTTATGATACACTTTCTAACATAATGAAATAGGAAAGAGAAATTTGGACTACATGTTGATTTTGATACACTTTTCAACATATTGAAACAAGAAACACAAATTAGACTGATGCAATTGGCATGCATACCTCTACCCCTGACTTGCCCCCCACTTCACCAGTAATATGGGCACCTATGACAGGTGTGGAGCATAGAGGTGTTTTGCAGAATGACTGCAATTGTGCATCATTCACAATTAAATGAATTAAGACAAATAAAATAGCTGTTCATATCATGTAACATCATATTAGAACTTAAAAGTCAAAATTTTGTTCTATAGAAATAAAGCATTTTGAAAATCAATAGATTTGTGTGCAAAATCCAATTTATATTCTTTTTGATAGCAAGTAATTCTGACGATAGTTTTTTTGTCACCATTTTGCAGTTGCTCTACCTATCATTGCAAGTTATTATTAATGAGGTAAAGTTTAAATCACAAGTGAAATAATTTCAGATTTTTGCGAGTCATTGAATTTATTTCCTTTATATATATATGAGAGAAACAAAGTTTCCTTCTATGTGAAGAATATATATGCAACTAGTTATATATATTCAATAAAAACAGCGTGTTGATTTTATAATTTTTTGAATGTGGATAATTTTGGGAGTCTAGGATTAGATAGTTTGATATCTTCCTTATATATTTACCATTGAAGTGAAATTTTTTATGTTGTTAAAATAAAAATATGATTTATTTTGTCAGAACTGCTGTATTATTCATGTTAAATAATTTTTTATGTTAAGCATTTTTGTGTTAATTTTTCATTGTATATTAAGTATGGGAAAGGGTCTGGGGTGAAAAAAAGTGGATACCTTTGTCATAAGGTTTATAAACTTCCAATAGTTTTACTAAAAGTAAATTTATCTATATATAAATGTTTAATCAAGTATTTCTTTTTCCCTTGCAGTACAATTTTGTTCGTGCATTTGAGTGCTTCACCCACAAAAATCATACCTGCTTGGTATTTGAGATGCTTGAACAGAATTTGTATGATTTTCTAAAGCAAGCTAAATTTAGTCCACTTTCTCTTAAGTATATCCGTCCCATACTTCAGCAAGTGTTGACTGCTCTGTTGAAGCTTAAGGTAAGTACTTTGATTGTAATTTGTTATTGTTGAAACAGGAACGTTGCATGCATCTTCTAAAATCATGCCAACGTTGGTATCTTGTGTCAAAATGTTCTGTCAAATTTCCACAAAAATAAGTCTCCAAATTTAAACCCAGCTTGGTAATATCTCTTATATTTGATTAAAAAGTTGCCAAATCCTGATCCTGTCCGATGAGAGTTTTAAAGATTTATAGCTTGTATTCTACCTAGTCATACATAAAGTTCTGATCAGAAATTTGAGATTTTCTGCTGTGATTAATTTTTGTGAGAAAGGAATGAAAACTAAGTCCCAACTGAAAACACTGATCATGGTATATTTGATTCAATAATGAAGATATTTGTATTTTTCTTAAAAATTTATTTTGGTCTTTGAAATTGCAAAATTGTATGCTAAATACTTTATTTTAAGTATTTGTGTGTTTTTTCATATTTAAAAATTCAAACATGATATTTTTTCAGTTCCTAAAAATTTTTCTTTTATCCATTTAAGAAGGGTTTTTAAGCATTTTGGAAATTTACAGCTTGTGTTTATGTAAAGAAACATTGAAGTTTTATGGATTTCGTGCTTTAAAAAAACAATCATTTCAGTCAATTAAAATTCACAATTTAGTGTACTCATTGAAATTACTAAACTAAATAAATGAACCATTTAATCTGTAATAGAATTTAATGTATGTAAAAGTTAAAAAGTGTATTTAAGGCGTAAAAGCAGTTGCATTAATTTACTTGTTTTTCTTTCCCTATTATTGGGAAGCGCTATTGTGTATATTATATAAACAGGGTTTCTACAGACCTGGAAAGTCAGGGAAATGAGTTTTGGTCAGGGATTTGGGGAAAAAGTCAGGGAAATTTGAAGAAAGGTCAGGGAAATGCAAGAATATTTGAATTTTGTGGCAAAATCAAGAAAATACTTCCTGTTTGAACCTAATTGTAGAATTTTTACTTTCCGAACATGTACCATGTAAGGAAAGTATTGTAATCATGAAAAAATTCGACTTCGAGATTTTGGTGTTTTTACACGTTTTGAGGGCTTCTGAATCCATTTATGCTATTTTTACGAGATGTATGTGTGTATGTGTGTTTGTGTGTATGTGAGTGAACACGATAGCTCCTGAACGGAGCATTCGATTGAGCTCAAATTGGATATATATGTCATAAACCACCGTCGCAAGACCGGTATTGATTTTGGTGTGTATAGGACTTATAGTTTTTCTACAGGGCTACGACAAAGATTTTTTTAACATTATGGCCTATGGGGGGAATTTCTTGAAAGTGCGCTAGCGTTTAAACGGTAGATTCGATTGAGCTCAAATTGGGTATATATGTTATAAACCACCGTTGCAAGACCGGTATTGATTTTGGTGTGTATAGGCGTCAACCCTGATAGATAGAAAGACCTTCAACGGGAGAAATGACGTCACAATTGTTAGGCCAAATTTTCCCCCTACTCCGAGGAGGGAACGTATTAACTCGAAATTTTTTCTACTTGTTAATTATAAATGAAATCACTTTGTATATGCACTCATTACACATAGTGATTATAGTATTTATTGAAATTAACTTCTTGACCAATTAAAAATTGATTAATGAAAATGTAGTTTATTTAGTTTTTCCCCCTATGTAGAAGCATTATAACATTTAGAAAAAGACTAAAAAAAAGTTTAATATTAAATAAAACATTTCTAAAACTCTTAATTATCACCTATAAAAAATAAAGAAAAACAAGCACATGGACAGTTTGAATTGAAACATATTTATTAAGTAAAATATAAAGGTTTTTACATTATTTAGATTTATAAACATATTCATATTCAATTAACAATGCTTGAATGTAACAAACTACTTAATACTAAAAGATCTGCACTATATCTATGGGCTGTTTTACTTAAACCATTTAAATTAATCTGTTCATATAAAAAAGTCTATTAAATCATGGCTTCTTTCAGGAACAATTAGCTTTAACTCGCAACAAATATTTTTTACTAAAGATTTTAGATTGTTTAATTTATCAAATGAAAAACCATTGTAATTTATAAATTCATGTAATAGAGACAGCAAATCATTTATATTTGTAGATTGCATTGGGAATTTAAAATTGTTATGCTCAGTTATAGGTACTTTATGATAAAAAACACTTACCATTAAATTTTCTATTATTATTGATAACGATAACTCATGTACTGGCAATGAAGATATTTTTAAAAAATAACTGTAGGAATTTTTTAAAAACACATCAGGAATTTAAATATCCTTTAGTAATAATAATTATTATTCCAGAGTTTGAAAGGAAGTTTTTGATTGATATTCGTCAAATGATTTCGCATTTAATTCATGAGTCTTTTGCAGTTGCTCATTTTCTCTCCTTTCAGCTTTGTTTTCTGGAGCTTCTCTGGCCTTGATATGTTTTGATAAATATGCAGGACAGCCATGAAAAATTGTAGGCAAAGCATCATCCTTAAGTCTTGGTTGTGTTAAGGTTGCCACTATTTTCTCACCCACCCGTTGCTGGATTGTAGCATTCTGAAGTTCTCCTAATATCTTCTTCTTTAAAATGTAATTCACAGACCTGCAATGAATAGTTTTCACTAATTAAATAAAAAAGCCTACATTTTTCTATCAGATAAATATCAAGTGATCCAAAATTGTGATTACTATTAACTGTATTATGAACTAAGAGGTTTAAATAATGCTATTACTTATAATAGTAATAATTTTATCATTATTATATATTTGTAGAAGTATTAAATATGAATCTTTATTAATATTATTAATTCGTTATTTGTAATTTTGTAAAAAATAAATTTTCAAAACCGGTAATGATGACAATAATAAATAAGTCATCTTCAAGAATTGCAGTTTTCACTAAAAAAGCGAGATAGATCATTATTAGTTCATACTTCCAACTGCAAATCAAATAACAAAATATGATTTTATTTTACATATTGTTTTCAAAATTTCTGTTATCATTATTATTATTATTATTATTATTGTTTTGCAATTTTAAGTCCTGCTTTTTATGTTTTTAAAAGAGGAATTAAAAAGTATTGATAACACACACACACACACACACATATATAGATATATATACACCTGATTGATTACAATAAAGAAATAGCAATTATTAATAAAGAATGTAAAATTATTTGTAAACTGAAACGAAATTCATGAAATCAGAAATAATTTAATGCTTATATGAATATAGAAGATTTATAGATACATAAATCCAAATATACTAAACATATTCTTAAAAACAAACAAAAAAGCACTTACTTTAAAATTCTTTGATGGATTAATATTTGCACGTGGAATGGCATTTAGCAATTTCCTTTGTAGTTCTTCTTTCTTTGGTAAACTGAAACCGGATACCTTGAGGCCGTCTGCATAATATTACCTTTACAAAAAGGTACTGAACACTTGTATACCATGTTTTAAATACAATTAGCAAGCATAGTTTTATAAATAATGGACATTCTTCAAGAACTTCGAAGCAAACAAAATCCCATTGATGGCGGAAAAGTATAGTACACTATCGCCAATTCTTTCACCTGCGACGATTTACCTGCCGTTCGACCGGTTTGACGTACCTGCCCGTGTTCACAATAATAGTACCTGCGGGATCAATTGGCGATAATACTCCGATGATAAGCGAGCGCAGCTAGTAACCCAGTCGAAAAACCTACGGCCTAACTTTGCTTTCGTCGCGAGCTTCTATGGTTGCTGTGAGGGGTCTTTCTTATATCGGAGTTGACGGTATAGGACTTATAGTTCTCCTACAGGGCTACGACAAAACTTTCTTTTATGTAATGGCATATGGGGAGAAATTCTTGAAAGTGTGCAAGCGTTTAAACGGTGCATTCGATTGAGTTTCAATTTGGTATATGTTTGAATTATTCATCGATTAAAATTTATTTAAGTGCTTGGTAATGATCTTAATCGTAAGTGTTCGGAAAGTCGAGTGGAGTCACTCCAGATTTTTATTTTAATTTTAATTTTCTTATTTTACCTTATAAATAATTTTAAAATGTGTCCTTTATTAATATATTTTGTTCAGTTGAAATATTCCTAATTTTATCCTAAATTATTATCAAACATGGTTTTTGTTAGAATCCAGTGATGTCAAATAATATTTTTGTGTATATAGATTTTATTATTATTATTTGTAAAAAAGGGGTAAAATATATAAAAAGTTATTAATTAAAGGATGTAATATTAAAAATAGAAACGCAAAATTCAGGAAAGCCGCTAGATAAAAAGTCAGGGAAGAATATGATAGAAGTCAAGGAAAGTCAGGGAAGCAAAAGCTGTGAAATCTGTAGAAACCTTGATAAAATAATCTCTGTATATCAAACTTCCGTTTAGGAAGTTATTGGTTAAAGTTTTTCTTCTTCTTCTTCTTCTTTTTTTTTTTACTGAACACACACTGAGGTATTTTTGCATCAGATAAATGTATAAATCTTATGAACCAGTTTTTGTGTAGATAAATGACTTTGCTATAAAAACTTTTGAACTTTTCCATATATATTTAGATAATGAATTTTCCACATGTAATCATTCGAGCTTCTTTTAATTGCCAAGAGACAGTATCATTCTACAAAATGACCTTATATAAATGTTTTATTGTTTTTATTTATTTCATCATGGTAGAAAATATTTCATTAATTGTTTCTTTCTTTATTGTTAGCAATTAGGATTGATTCATGCTGATTTGAAGCCTGAAAATATAATGTTGGTAGATCCTGCTCGTCAGCCATTTCGGGTGAAAGTAATTGACTTTGGCTCTGCAAGTCATGTATCTAAAGCTGTGTGTTCTACATATCTTCAAAGTCGCTATTATAGGTATGTTAATCACAGCTGCTAAATACTCTTATTCATAATGAATTTTTGTGGGAATCCTTGGCAAATCTGGCTGTAATCTAGAAATTTTATGTTGTTAAATTTTTATGTTCAATGGGTTTCTTTGCTCTCTACAGGAAAAACAATCATTGCAATACTTTCCTATGGAGAAAATTGCTTTTACAAATCCGAAGTTTTAAAATAATCTATTGAATACCCTTCTCAACCATTCTTTTTTTCCCTCATTCTGAAAACATTCATCTAGTAATTTTATGATCCAAAATTTCTCCAATGCAATTAGAAAAAAATTAATTATTATGGGAAATTATTCTTCTAACTGCGTTAGAGAAACTTTTCAAGAACAGTAATTCCATTATGATGTAATTACCCCAAAATTTCCCTTATGATTTTATTCAAGCACTAATCTTTATTTCATATTGAAGAATATTAACGTTTCTATTAAAAACAAATACCCAATTAATAGGTGGACTAATATAAACTTTTCATCCATTACATTTAATATTTTTTAAAGGTTGTGAAGAAGAAGCTTGTATGTTTATAAGTGATAGTTTTGTGAAAAATTTGTTTGGATTTGTTATGTTTCAAAATGGATCATTTAAGAGCATTATAATTTTTAAGTAGTCTATACATCCAAACTTATTAATTTCTTATAATTTAGTAATTTTTTTGTTTGAAAACTATTTTGAATTTCTTTTTTATTTGATACTGTCAAAAATATCACTTTTTTTATTTTTTCAGAGCGCCTGAAATTATCCTTGGTCTTCCATTCTGTGAAGCTATTGACATGTGGTCACTAGGATGTGTTATAGCAGAACTATTCCTAGGATGGCCACTTTATCCTGGTTCGTCCGAGTATGACCAGGTAAGAATCTTATATTTATAATAATTGGTTAATGTTTGATTGTCTGTACATCTGTATAGTTATACAATAAGAGTATTCACTCTAAAAAAAAAAAAAAAAAAAAAGACTTTTGCTTCTGAATTAATAGTTAACTAACTTGGATGAGTTTTTTTGTTGGTTAAAAAAAAAAAAAATCCATTTTCAAATATTTGGCGAGTTTTTCTTTACTCCATGCAGCTAATTTAGTAGTTGAAAAAAAGATAAGTTTTGTTTTTCTTAATTTTCTTTCTATCCAAGCTGTATCAGCCTTTAGAGTGATTACTAGAAGCCTCACTGGAACTGTCTAATTGCATGTCACAGCTGTTCTATCATTATAATTTTTGGTCAACATGATATATTTTTTAATTCACTAATTGCCATATTCACCAAATGCTTTACACACTGATAAATCCAAACGTGTGGTTAGATTGCCATTTTTTTTTTTATTGTACCTATGAATTTAACATATGTATGGATTTATCTGCACATAAAGTGTTTAGTAAAAATGGCCATAAAAATATTATGTGAGAGCTGGTAAAATAAAATATAAATAAGATTATTTTCCCGAAAGATTATTTAATTTGTTTATTTATTTATTTTTTCTTTACTTAATAGCACTAGAAAATATCACTTACAATCACTATTATAATGTTGCGTGTATTCAATCAGTCTTAATGCATGCAAAATGTGATTGTATGTGTAAGATAGAACAAGAAAATATAATAAGTAAAAAAACATAATTTGATTTGGTTTATTTTATCTTGTCCCTTTTTTTTATTATTACAATGTTAATAATAAATATTTGAATTGAACTTTGGAGAACTTTGCTGCTATTTTTCTAATAAAATTAAAAAATGCTTGGCAACGTTTTTACATCTGTTAGGCTACTAATGCAAGTATTTTTGCCTCCTGACAGTGATGGACACCCTACAATTGTGAGCTTATATTTGATAAAAAGCCCAGTTTAACAAGGCAGATTTTTAATAAACATACTATTTTTTATGTTTTCAGATTCGATATATTAGCCAGACTCAGGGTCTCCCTGCTGAACACATGCTGAACAATGCCACTAAGACAACTCGGTTTTTCTATCGTGAAACTGATATTAACTATCCATTCTGGAGATTGAAAGTATGTAAATTAATTTTGCTATTTTCACTGTCTTTAACTATCTTATTTATCCTAATTATGAGAAACTAATTTTATTTTGTCATTTAGACTCCAGAGGAGCATGAAGCTGAGACAAACATTAAGTCGAAAGAAGCAAGGAAATATATTTTTAATTGTCTTGATGACATGGCTCAGGTAATTATTTATACTTTTGTTTTGTGTGAGAGTAGCATTTGTTTTAAATTTTATTGTTGCCTATGCCAAACATACATTAATGAGTTAAACGAAAGCAATAATTGATTCTTTGGATATAAATTGTTTGCTAAAGTTACATTATATTATATATAGTTATGCATGTTTCTTATATTTTTAAATTAAATTGAAAATGTTGCTGTAAGTTATATTGTCTTTTGCTTGTTATAACCCTTTTAATACTATATTGTGATGTTGCAGGTTAATGTGCCAAATGACTTAGAGGGAGGTGAACTGGCTGCTGAAAAAGCTGACCGAAGGGAATTTATTGATCTCTTAAAAAGAATGCTTACCCTGGACCAGGAACGTCGCATTTCACCCATTGAAGCACTTAATCATAATTTTGTCACATTAAATCACCTTGTTGAATATGGTCATTGCAACAAGTAAGTTTTTAAAGTAGTATTTTATTATTTGCTGTACTATAGAACTTATAAATTGTCAAAATACCAAAATGGTAAATTTTAAATATTAGTATTCCACCATTCAACCTAAAAATGTAGTCTTAATTTTTATTTTATGTTTTAATTTTTTTATTTTAAGTTTCAATCTTGATTTTTCATGTGTACATTATACATAATAGAGTATATGATATACAGTGTTAGAAATTGATTTTCTTTAGACTAATTTTTGTAATTTTGGCTTTGCTTTTTATTTTATCACTTTTAGTGTCAAATCTTCTGTACAAATGATGGAAGTCTGCAGGCGAAGACATAACTTTGATCACAACAATACCCAAATTCCCATTGTAACTGGGTTTACCTCCACAGGCAATGTAGCTCTTACTTTCAATAATCAACTTAACTTCCAAAATCAGGTATGCTTTTATTCATTTCCATTACATTCAGTTTATTAGAAAATTTTTATTGAGCTTTTTAAATATTTCTGTAAGTTGTATTCAAACAACATTCTTGGTATTTTAGGCTAATATCAAGATGCAGGTATTTTAAAACATTTTCTCAATATTGAGAGTACGCAGCAAATATTTTCTTTACTTCTTACCGGTCTCAGCAAAATATTTTTGAAATACAGTCGAACCCTGTCATAACAAACTTCAAGGGACCAAAAGTTTTGTTTGCTTTATACTGGGTTTGCTATAATGGGGTTTGACTATATTAGGTTGCAATGTGTACTCAATATTGATTTAATATTGAAAATATTTTAAATGTATTTCTCATATTAGATTATTAAAGCTTCAAACCTCTGATATTGGTGGAATATTACAAGCTTGGCCCCAAACTGCTCAAAACCTGGAAAGTCTCAATGTGATCTGGCAAATTAATGTGAAGTGTGATTTATGTATTTCTCCATTTATCATTGGTTTGGGAGATATTCCGAAAATAATTTAACATAGGCAAACAAAGAGGCAATGGTTATTTTCATTGGTATGGTAGTTGTAAATTATATGTACTTGAAAACATTGATAGTCTAGAGTTTTACCAAAGCAGTTTTGGAAAGTGAATGACAATCCTCATTTATCATTTAGTGTGTGTTTATAGTTTTCTCAAAAAAATTTTTTTTAATTTTGCCTTTGACATTTTTATTTGAGACATTTTAGTAATGCTTGCTAATAATTTTTATATTTCTCTTTTCAGACTCATCATGTTTCTAATACCCAGCGCATTAATCTCTCTCAGCATCAAGCTCCAGCAAGAGTTACTGCAGCGCCTACCGTCAACAATAACTTGTATGCAGCCACTGTGTCTCAGACTCGAGCTCCTGATCCTTTTCAGCATGTGGCACCTTCGCTATGTGTCTCCTCTATACTGTGTCCTCCATATCAAAGTAAGCCTACAACTGAAAATGTGCATGAAAGTTCTATGCATGAGGAAAATGATGAGGATAGTGATATTGAGATAAATGTCGTGGATTGAGAGTGAGAAAAATGCACTCTTCGAGTGAATGCATGTTGGAGATGATATTAAGAGTGAAATAAGTGCAATCTCTGAGCAAATGCATATCGGAGATGATAGTGAGATTGAAGAGAAAGTACAAGATGGAGTGAGAGATAGCCAAAGTTAATTTAAAACAGGAATAATATTTACTTCTTTACTTCACCCATGAAATGAATTTTCAAGGATCTTTTTTCCAAAATTATTCTGTTTGTACATTGAAATTCTTTGTTTTTGAAATTATAGTTTCTAAGCAAAAGTTTTATAATAAATTCCAGGGCTCTCACGAGTCACCATCTATATAAATAAAACAATCTGTAAACCATCAGTTTGTCTGTCTGTCTGTCTGTCTGTCTGTCTGTGGCTCGCGTAGCTCTGAAACGTGTGATCATAGACCTACCAAATTTTGTACAGTAATTCTCCAAGACGTGTCCCGACACACCTCGAAGCGATTTTTTTGAAATTTGAATTATTTTAGAAGATATCGATAAAAAACATGTCGCAAAATGATCATTTTTGTTCTCGCCATTTCGCAATTGTAACCCCGCAGTGGAAAGAGCGAGGTTTGAGCATATCTAGGTTGCCATTTTTGGCAAGTTTATTAAATTATTGACTTTTGAAGTAAAAATAAAAGAATAACGATTTTTTTTGTTTGGATTATTTGTAAGGTTATTTTTAATTAAATTACTGCGTGCATGTGAAATCGGAGCAGGAATGAAATGTTTTATACTCAAAAGAAAAATAGAATTTGGAAATTTTCCGAAAATAAATATGCAACTTTTTAATTTGACAGGGAAAAAAAAAAAAAAAAAAAAAAAAAAAAAAGTTGATGTGCGATTTTGAGAAGATGTGATTCAAGCGCCAAGTGCTATTTATCGTCTGCTTTTGCTACTTGAATTATGAATACACCTGAATGAGTTTTTAAAATTTATTTCAGTTCGAATTGTGCATTTTCTACACAGCTTTTTCCCATCTATTTCTAACGTATTACATCCAGAAAGAAAATTGTTAGAAATATCAATTTTAATTTTGTTTAATCACACTCATCAATAATGATATACTTTCCAACTTAATGGAATAAGGAAAGGAAATAGGGAAGACCCATGGGTTATAATACGCTTTTAATACATAGCACTTTAGTGCATATTTAAAGTCTGAAAGTGTTTCAGATTGTTAGAAAGAAAGTGTTTCAGTTTTTTCCTTTCTATTCTTAGTTTTTTTCCTTTCCATTTTTGATAAAGGCCAATATATCCAGAAGCTCTTCAGAATTAATATAGGATGAAAATAATTTGTTCCTTTTTGTAGGTTTTTATCATTTAACCATCTTATTTTTGTAACCAGGGGCACCCGACTTGGTAATTCAGTGCCAAGGAAGCTGGTGAGGAACAGGATTTTCTCCGAACAAGATTTATTTAAATGGCGAACCAACTGGTCGCCGGAGGCGGCTAGTTTTATATAATAAGTCTTTATTTATTTTTTAAGTCACTATTATTACAAAATCGTCACTGAAGTTGCTATTTTTTTACTTTCTGAACATGTACCATGTGAAGAAAGTATTGTAATCATGAAAAAATTCGACTTCGAGATTTTGGTGTTTTTACACATTTTGAGGTCTGAATTCATTTATGCTATTTTTACGAGATGTATATGTGTGTGTGTGTGTGTTTGTTTGTTTGTGTGTATGCGAGTGAACACGATAGCTCCTAAACGGGGCATTCGATTGAGCTCAAATTGGGTATATATGTTATAAACCACTGTCGCAAGACCGGTATTGATTTTGGTGTGTATAGGACTTATAGTTTACTTACAGGGCTACGACAAAGATTTCTTTTACATTATGGCCTATGGGGGGAAATTCTTGAAAGTGCGCTAGCGTTTAAACGGTACATTCAATTGAGCTCAAATTGGGTTTATATGTTATAAACCACCATCGTAAGACCGGTATTAATTTGTTGTATATGGGACTTACAGTTTTTCTACAGGACTACAACAAAGATTTCTTTTACATTATGGCATATGGGGAGAAATTCTTGAAAGTGCGCTAGCGTTTAAACGGCGCATTCCATTGAGCTTCAATTTTCTATATATGTTTGAATTATTCATCAATTAAAATTTATTTAAATGCTTGGTAATGATCTTAATCGTAAGTGTTCGGAAAGTTGAGTGGAGACACTCCAGATTTTTTGTAAATTGTCTCACCGTAAATTTTGGTCTCTGAAAAAAGTACCAAAATCTTTGATTTTTGCCTTTTAAAATGACATTTTTGAAAATTATTTATTTATTTTTAAGTGTGTGTTTTGTCGAACAGATAGCACTGTTTTTTTGAGGTGATTCAGTGAAGTTTTGACTCATTTAGACAACATATTTATGGGGGCTAAAAAAAATTAATTAATGAGTAAACACTCAATGTTAACAATAATTCAAAATTTATTTTTTACTAATTTCATTTTTTTTTTTAAATTTAATTTAAAACCTTCAAATTTTGCATCTAATGACGGTATAAATTAAGACTAGTTCAGAAAAGTAATGTGATTTTGGCTCCTAAGTACAATTTTGTAACCAAAATTACCGTATTTAGGAGTTGTATTTAGGTATTAAAATATTTGTAACCAAATGTGACAGGGAGGTAGGAAGGTGTGCAGTGGTATGTCACACAATGTTATAATGAATTTCCAAATTTTTGTGTCACTTGTTATTGGCTTAAACATGTTCACTGTTACAGTAGATTTATGCACAAGATACCTAAATCTAAAACTCCAGAATAATTCTGACCATCATCATATTCTACATCTAGCAAAATTCAACATTGAAAAAAAAAGAAAGCCTTTACTCAAGTGCTTTTTAGTATTTTTCTCTATAAAATTAGATCAAGGCTGGAAGACGAGTGCCTCTTTACATTGTCTTTTTTACATTCTTCTTTTTTAGTAACTAAGAAATAGTATACTATCATGAATATCATGACTATAATTTTCATTTTTATATATTGTGTTAGTTATCAAATAAGATAAATTATTATTATTAAGGCTAAACTTGATAGTGCTTAAAAATCTTAATTTTTCCTACTTTTCTCTTAAAATTAATTTTAAGTTGAATGAAATGAAAATCTTGGGCAATTGTGGGATCCTACGGGATCAACAAATCTCAGTCCCAGGAAACGAAAAAGAGTGTGAGATTTCATTATCTAGCTGCAGTGCTGGCCTTTGCATAGTAAACTAAGAGAGACTTCCATTATAAATACATTTTGTGAGTTAAAATCAAGTAAGGCTTTTATAAATAAGATTGTTATGTTATGAAAATGGTGGTGGTGGTTTTATATCTTGTGATAAAGCAGGGTGTAAAAGAATCATGATTTTTTAAAACAAATCAAATTAATCAAATTAAAAAGAAATTAAATCTGATTTTTTTTAAATTTAAATGAGATTTTTAGATTAAAGTCAGATTTAAAAAAAATTAGTCTGATAGTTTAAATAAGTTTAACTGCTTTATATGAAGAGTATAGACAGCTTAGTATCTACACTACTGGCCAAAAGTATTGCAAGTTTCAGAAATCTAACCCTTTTCAAGATTGAGCCCCCTCTCCCCTGTCAAAAAGAAAAATCAATATAATTAATTTTTTCTAATGTCAACATGTCGCATTAATTACTTCAACAATAAGATAGCATTAAGTTACGGAACAAAAATAATTATTTATTTACAAAATACACAGGCTATTACAGAAATCATAATCTAATTTGGCTTGCCAGAATAAAATTAAATAAAGAATTAATTTCAAGTTCTTCTGCAAAAGGTGGATAGTAAATAAATGCAATCGAACTAAAGATCATTATTATGTTGCTGAGCAGCCTTGGCTTTAATCACAACATCCACTCTTTTAAATATGTAATCCACAATGTTTTACAACACTTCTTTCAGTTTTTCATGGTGCCAACTTAAATTTTTGTTTCCTGAAGCTCTCATTTAGGTTTTTGGTGATTTTCTGATGTATTCTTTCCAATTATTATACTACATAAATTCTCAAAAAGATTTAAATCTGGCAAATTTCCTGACCATTTTTTCTGGGCTTATTCTTGAAAAGATGGTTAGATTTCTCAAACTTGCAATACTTTTGGCCAGTAGTGTAGTTGTCTGATAATAGATAAGATCTTAGATTGGTCTATATTTAGTATAAATCTAAAATACTGCTTTGGTTATGCAAATAAAATAATTTTGTCCCTAGCATAGCAGAATCGACTGATTATATACTGACTTTACAAGTTTAAAAGTGAAGCTTTCAGAAATAAAACTTTTTACTTATTCACATGCAATAACAATAATTGTGTTATGCATAACCTCATTCAGTTTTTGGATCTCAGAAATTCAAATGTATGCTACGAGGTCCGATCAAGTAGTGCATTTGTTTAGGTAACAGTCATAAAAACAATGTTTAAAGACTATTTGGATAGATGTAATGAAATGAGACAATTTCAAACATGTATTTATACTTTTCTTTGCAAATTAAGTTATTGAAAATATGATGAGACACATAGGAAAGGCAATTGGGCAATTTCACAGTATTGTGAGTGTTACATCATGTTCGCAACAAGTTTGATTGATCATAACTAAACAAAAAACTGAGTTAGATGACTGGTTTATCTTTTTTGTAAATAGCATGTTGCATTGTTTAAAAAAAAAAAAAAAAAAAAAAAAAAAATTAATGTTCACCCAACTCAATGTTTTGTCTAGTTATGACCAATCAAACTTATTGTGAGTGTGACATAAATCACCCAACATATCAAATAAAAGTTCTTGAAAATGTGACAGCATACATTGATAAAACTAAATTATAACTGAACATTTCTAATGCAATGTTTATGACCATTGCAATAGAAAATATGAAATAATTAAAATGTTCAGAATAAAGCCTTTTTCTTAAAAACTGAATTTATGGATTCTGTTTTTAGTAGGGTAGTTGACTAGCTTCTACCCGCGACTTTGCCTGCGTTGGCTTTACAGTTAGGTCCTGAGAGAAATGAAGCATGTATGAATAACACATATGTTTGCAACAAAATAAACTGCATTTAAATATTATTTGCTTTTTACTTATTTTAAATGAAGTATAATGCATGGTAGTATCCTTCATTTAAAATAAGAGTATGCAGAGTTACTAAATTTAGATTTTTTTTCAGGCATTTGGCAAATAGAGACTACAAAAGTATTTGTGAACTGTTTTTGGTGTTCTTGTAAAAGAAATATTTATGCTATATGCCTGAATTTTAGCCTATGAAAATCAGGAATAGTGCAGCTTTATTAGCGAAAAAGTTTAAGAATCGGTTCTTTAGTTACATAGATACCCAGAGAGCGTAATGTATTAGAATTATTTTGAATGTTCCTGTAAAGGAACTATTTGCGCTACATGCATGAATTTTAGCCTATAATACTCAAGAATAGTGTAGCTTACTATCAGTGAAAAAAGTTTTGGAATCGGTTCAGTACTTACAGAGATGCACATAGAGCATAATGTAATTCTTATGAGTATCCCTGTAAAAGAACTATTTGTGATATATGCATAAAAGGTAGCCTATAACACTCAGGGTCCCACCAGTGTCTAAGAGGTTCTGTTTTCAAAACTGGAAGGCTGGAGGTGCCAGGTTCAAACCCTGGTCGCGTCTGTTGACCTAGCCGCTCACAGTTTTTTGTGGTTTTCTCCAAAACCTCATGTAAATACGGGCTAGGATCCCTTAGAAAGTTCCCCACAGAGGAATTCCCCAAATAGGCCTAGGACCCTAGTGCAATCAATCGGTCTTAATCCACAAACAAACAAACAATACTCAGGAATAGTGTAACTTTCAATCAGTGAAAAAAGTAGAAATCGGTTACAAGAACAAGGATAATGGATAATTAAAACAATGATAATGGATAAAAGGAAAAATCACAAATTTTGAAAACGGACCAAGTAAATTGTCTGGTGAAAGAGTTTGGATTTTAAAGCCCAATTATGAATATTTATAACTGAAACATTAAGCAATAATGAATACCTAGAAATCAAGAGATATCTTAATGTTGTTGAAAGTTTGAAATGTAATCTTATCATAAAGTGGAAACAGAATTGTTGAAATAATTCAAATAAATGCATTTTGATAACATGCATTTAATAATATAAATTAAAAACAAAGGTGTTAGAAATGGTAAAAAATGATGGATATTAATTTCTTCGATGCAAGCAATGAGTGGCTTATGTTTTTCAGAACTAAATATTAATTTTTAGAATAGTGAGTGATGAAAATGGAAATTTACTGGAAGTAAACGCAAAGAAAGAAAGAAAAAAAGTTATGCCTTTCCCAGGGCTATGATAGTAAAAATTTATTCAAGACTGATGAAACTGAACTTAATAATATGAAGCTTAGTCTTCTAGAAGGGTAAAACTTCAGATTTAAGAACTCCTGTTATTGGACTCTCATAAATATAGGCAAATATCATTGGCCCTTCACTATCCATCTTGAAAAGTTCACTGTATATGCAATAGTATACAAAAATTCATTGTAATGTTATTAAGCAATGGTGGCTATTATTTAAAGCAAGTAAAGTCATTGTGTTTCAAAAACAGTTCAGCTGTTTATGTATAAACTTCATATGCAAATCCATTACAGATTTCACACACCCTCAGGAAAACAGGCAAAAATTAGCTCTTAAAACACAGGGAAATATTACGCAAATTTTTTTTCCTTTAAAAACCTGAAAAAATCCAGCTTCAACCCTGGAATTAAAAAAAAAAAAAAAAAAAAAGCTACATTTCTTTCAAAATTTATTTTCAAAAAGTTAATGATGACTTGATTGTTAAAGCCTGGCATTTTTCATAAAGAAAAAAATTAAAGAATTGTACAAAAAATTCCCAATTAGTAAAATTTGCCCATACACTAAAGCTGTGATGAAAAAAATTTCAGTCTTTCATCATAAAACATCTCAGAGGTATCTTACATAGATGATCAGGGGCTATACATGAATTTGAATGTAAATGTTTATTGCTAGAGTGGGACTATTTCTTTCATAATTTCTGCACAGCCCCTGAAATGCGATCATCCGTTGTTCCCTTCATTCTATTTTTTTCCTTTGAGGGCCATTGAAAGGTGATTTTATTCAACATATATTTATTTTCATACCTCTGAAAGTTTTTAATATAAGATTTTGGTGCATCACCTCATCAGTGTATGGGCACATTTCCCTAAATGGATTTTTTTTTTTTTTTTGTACATGGATCGTATACAAAGTAAAAAAGTGTAACTTTTTGTAAATGAACAAGAGGAATTTTTTCATAACACTTATTCAGGAGTTGCGCTGGCTCTTTTTAACATTTCGCCAATTCATTCGCCAAATTAGATTTTCCGGACATCATTAAGAAAACCAATTGACAATATTTTCGCCAAAACGTATTTTCTTTCGCCAAACTAATTTTATTTTCGCAATTTGCGATGTTGGCGATCGACAGCGCGACTTCTGCTTATTGATAAAGGGTCATTGATACACTTATGATCATTGATGACACTTACTGATCATTGATAAATGGTATTGGTACCACTTGACTAATTAGCAAAAGTAATCATCTGTTCTGGAAATTTGCAAATGGGGATTACGACAATACGTAAGATTGCGGTTTGAAGCCGACACCTTCACTTGTTTGTTTTTGCAAGGGCTCTCTTTCTGAGAACAAAAATCTGAAGAGTGGCAAGCATTCATTTATAAATTCCTTTCTTGTGATCTATTAATACCTAAATAAATAAATATTTCAAGATTTATTCCGGCATAATAAGGCTTATGGTCAGCATAAAGTTGATGACAGGTATCCGTCGCGAAAAATTAACAATGTTCGTCATGAACAAAGACCAATAGAGTACGCAAATGCAGCTGCGGGGGATTTAAAAATAGGGATACTTTGTTCTCGCAAAAAGGCAATTCTGTGTACCATATAGAAAATATTCAGAACTGGTTTTGTGCAATCTCAAAATGATTAAAGTTTATTCCTAAACATTCATTTCTTATAGTCCGACACATAAATTCAGATCAATGGATGTCATGTCATGAAGTCCCGCAATTTAACTCACAAAAGGACGCTTTTCATTTCTAAATGAATCCGTAATTCTCTAATGCTTAGTAAATATCTTTAATAACTATAGATAATTTGATGTAGGAAGGCCAGATAATGATCATACTAAGCAATTATTAAAAACAAAAACTTGCAAGTGCGCAAAACAGCCAGTTATAAAAACTACAGAAGCTGTCATTATTTATACTGACAGTTTTCACTAAAAAGCTGGAGTCTAGAATTATGATTGTGAAATAATTATCAAATATAACACCCACATTATAGGATCGACGGTGAAGTTCAGAGCCTTATTATCACATGGGCAAATCGGGACTTTGCACAGGGCCCCCGGTGCGAAAGGGCCCCCAATTTCAAATATTGTTCTGCAATATATTTTTTATAACAAAATTTTATCTATATCAATAAAGCAATCTGTAAACTGTCCGTTTATCTGTCTGTCTGTGTCTCGCGTAGCTCCGAAACGGGCGATCGTAGACCTGCCAAATTTTGTACGGTAATTCTCCAAGACGGGTCCCGACACACCTCGAAGCCATTTTTTCGAAATTCCAATTATTTTAGGAGATATCGATAAAAAACGTGTCGCAAAATGATCATTTTTGTTCTCGCCATTTCGCAATTGTAACCCCGCAGTGGAAAGAATGAGGTTTGAGCATATCTAGGTTGCCATTTTTGGCAAGTTTATTAAATTATTCAGACTCTTGAAGTAAAAATAAAAAAATAACGATATTTTTTTTTGTTGTTTGGATTATTTGTAAGGCTATTTCTTAATTAAAATATCGTGTGCATGTGAAATCAGAGCAGGAATAAAATGATTTATACTCAAAAGAAAAATAGAATTTGGAAATTTTCCGAAAATAAATTTGCAATTTTTTAATTTGGCGAAAAATAAAAGAGGTTGATGTGCAATTTTGAGGAGGATTCTAACGCTTGGCGCTATTTATCGTAATTTAATCGTCTGTTATTTGGGTTATAAATACACCTGAGAATAAATTTTTGAAATTTTCATTCAGTTGGAATTGTGCATTTTTCTGAGCAGCTTTTCTGCATCTATTTCTAATGTATTACATCCGGGAAAAGGATGTTAGAAATATCAATTTTAATTTTGTTTAATCATGCTCATGAATAATGATATACTTTCCAACTTAATGAAAGAAGGAACGAAAATAGGGAAGACCCATGGATTATAATACGCTTTTAATATATTGCACTTTAGTGCGTATTTAAAATCTGAAAGTGTGTCAGATTTTCTATGATTCTAGCGCTTGGTGCAATTTAATAAGAGGGTATTTTGAAAAACAAGCGTAGGTTATCTATATAAATAAAATCAGACTTTTGTCTGTACATTTCTTGGAGTACAAAAATTTTGCGATTTCTATCCGTTTCAAGCACCCGGGAATCCGATGCGACCCTCAAAAAAAAGTTTGTCTCTCATTCTGTCCGTGACGCTTTTTTTGTTTAAGCATTACGTAAAAGCGACTGAAGCGAATGATATGAAATTGGGTGTCATGATAGGTGGTCACTCAACTTAAAACATAGGTGTCGGATTTTAATAAAATCTTGATTAGATTTTCAGATTTTGCAAAAATCGTTTCAAACTGCGTAAATTTGTGTTCGAGCATCACGTGAAAACGACTGAAGTGATTGTAATGAATTTGAGTGTCATGATAGGTGGTCACTCAACTTAAAACATAGGCGTTGAATTTAAAAAAAAAAAAAAAATCTTGATTAGATTTTGAGATTTTGTGAAAATCCTTTCAAACTGCGTAAATTTGTGTTCGAGCATCACGTAAAAACTACTGAAGCGATTGAAATGAAATTTGGTATCATCATTGGTGGTCACTCAACTTAAACATTACGCAGCGTATTTTTAAAAATTCTTGATTAGATTTTCAGATTTTGCGAAAATCGTTCCAAGCTCCTTAAAATTGTGTTCGAGCATCACATAAAAATGATTGAAGTGAATGAAATGAAATTTAGTATCATGATAGGTGGTTACTCAACTTAAAACATTGTCGTCGTTGAATTTTTTAAAAATCTTGATTAGATTTTGAGATTTTGCAAAAATTGTTTCAACTGCGTAAATTTGTGTTCGCACATCCCGTAATATCTGCAAAGGTGAAAAAATGGTATTTGGTGAAATGATAGGTGGTCACCTTAAATTATAAGCATCTTAAAAAAAAAAAAAAAAAATATTGACCAGATTTTGGTATTTTGCGAAAATTGTTTAAAACTGAGTGAATTTTTGTTCACGCATTATGTAATAACGACTAAAGCGAATGATATGAAATTTGGTCACATGGTAGGTTGTTGCTCAACATAAAGTGTAGGTGTCCAATTTTTTAAACATTTTTATTAGATTTTGAGATTTTGTGAAAATTCTCCCAAAATGCGGTTATATTTCTTCAAGCATCGCGCAATAACGACTAATACGAAATTTGGTGATATGATAGGTAGTTGCTAATCTTAATTTATAGGTGTTGAATTTTTAAAATATTTTGATAACATTTTGAGATTTTTTGAAAATCGTTTTAAAATGCTGAAATTTTTGTTCCAGCATCACGAAATAAAGACTGCAGGGAATGAAACGAAATTTGGTGACACGATAAGTTGTCACTCAACTTAAATTCTAGGCTTCCAATTTTTCAAAAATGTTGATTAGATTTTGAGATTTTGCGAATATTATTTCAATATGTGTAAATATTCGTTCGCGCGTCACATTACGAATAATTACGAATAAAGCTAATGAAATGATATTACTTAGTAACTCTCTAACCTGTAATATTTTAACAATACATAAAAATTATAACTTCGCTTTATTTATTTTTGCAACATATTACATCCATTCTGTGTACCCTACAATGCTGGCGAAAGTTCTTGCTTTTTAGAAATTTGCATTCAGTACTAACCCGTCAACAACGGGTACTTTAGCTAGTCTTATAAATAAAAATGAAATTCTGTTTGTAAGTTTGTGGATTTGGGTAGTATAAAAATACACAAAAGTGGACCTGTCAGCCTGAAATTTTGCACAGATATGTAAAATAATATAGAATAAATGATAATCCACACACACACACACTTTAAAACTTTGAAAGTCCACCCGTTCCTGGAATTTAAGAGCTTTTTATGTTCTCCCCGCAGAAAGCTTTCCGTAATTGTAACCCCCTGTAGTGGAGAAAGTGTGAAATAAGCATCGTTCGTGGTTGCCATGTGTGGCGATTTTGCCGAATAAAATGTTTTAAATTCTTAAAGTAAAAATAAAAGAATAATAATGATTTTTTTTTAGTTTATATTTGTAAGGTTATTTTTTTAATTATATTATCGTGTGCGCATAAGAAATGAGAGCAGGAATGAAATATTTTATACACAAAACAATGAGGATTGAAGATTTCAGAGACCAATATGTAAATTTTTTTAGTTTGGCGAAAAATAAAATGGCTGATATGCCGATTTTTAGAAAGTGAGTTCTAGCGGTTTGCACAGTTTTAGGCTTTTTGGTGAAATTTACTGAGAGCTTAAGGAAATAGCATTTTTGAAAACAAGTGTATAGGTTTTATTAGAACACAGCATTAAATTTTAATTATCCGTGCAGAAATAATGCAGTTATTAGGGCATTTCAAGCGATCTAGCTTCGGAATTCTCGCCAATTGAGTACATTGATTTAACTTGGGGGAATTCCGCCAAATTTCAGAAAATTGAAATCTTCGCATTTAGTACATCGAGCTAACGATGAATAAAACACGTAAATAGTTGATAATTTTAAAAATGCGGCTGTATTAAGGGATTCCACTTTTCAAATAAATGCCTGCTTTACTGTTTGGCGGTCGAACCATTTCCCATTTTGATTGCTGCTAAGTCAATGCTTCGAATGATTCCCTAAAAAAACTCTTGCAAAATGGCGTATGTTGGCACTTTGGCGAGGCTTAGATTTGAAACTGGATTTTATTTGAGACTGGTATATATAAGGTGACCATACGTCCTCAAAATTCGAGGACAGTCCCCAAATATAGATCTTTTTTTCATTTTGTCCCCAAATTTTAATTATTTGTTCCCAAATTTAAAGATTTGTATTTTTTTTCCCTGATAGTTTCCGTTTAGTTTATTTCTTTCAGAAAAAACTGAAGAAATAAGAAAAATAAACCGACTAAAAGTGCCATATACTCAGAGAAACAATGAAATTCGATCTCTGAAAACGTTTGTTGTCATTGTGTGTGTAGCGTGTTTAAATAAAGTATTCGAGTATGAGCCAAATTTCCCATTTAAGTTTTGTTAATGATTAATCGCTTTTAGAATCATCCTTTAAATATGAAAGTGACATACGAAATTTTTCTTCCACTCGAATACTTTTTTTTAGAAGGTGTACAAAGTTTCACGAAAAATTATCCCAAAATGAGCCAATGTAAAAAGCAATGTCTTCTGAAAAATACAAATACTATGCCAAGAGTTAAATTTTGAATAAATTGCAATATTTCAACACGATCCTTTCATATTTCTGATTTAAATAAATATTTATAAATGAATGAAATACTTCCATTAATTTATTAGAAATGAGAATACACAATTGATATAAAAAGCTCTTAGAGTTCATTTTTAAATATCACAGTCAGTCAAGATTTAAAGTATGGGTACACTGGTACAATACATGGTAATATGTTGTGTCCTTGAATAAGTCCTCAAAAATATTTTCTAGTGTCCCCAAATTTTTCTTGGATTCGAGGACAATGCTTGATTTGTCCCCAAAACACTGTTTAGAAATATGGTCGCCTTAGGTATATATATCATAAGACTGGTTATAGATAAAAATGAATGTTGGTATGTGTTTATGAGGTTGAAAAACTCCAGCACCGTTTCATCGATCACCATGAAATTTGGTTCACTTAAGTTTTTTATCATGGAGAAGGTTTTTATGCTATCCGTTTTCCTCTAACTTGCCACTAGGTGGCGCAGCAGAACGTCGAATTCTATTCCGTTTAGCCGTTTACTATGCGAATATCGTCCAACCAATTTCGATGAAATTTGGTACACACGGATATTAGAACATGGAGAATATTTTTCACTCTCCATTTTGCTGTAACTTGCCGCTAAATGGCGCTGCAACGCATCAACTTCTATACCGTTCGGCCGACCGGCATAAATTTTTTTATACTTACACATTTGAGCATGAAGAATATATTCTAACTGTGTTACTTTTGATGTTACTCACCACTAGATGGCACTGCAGTGCATTATTATTTTAACTCGCCACTAGATGACGCTGCAGCAGGCCAAATTCTTGACCATTCAAACGGTCTCTATGAAAATCAGTATACATAGCTATTTGAACAATGAGAATATTTTGGCGTTATCCACTTTGCTATAACTCGCCACTTGACGGCGCTGTAGCAAATCATTACTTTAATTAACCACTAGATGGCCCTGCAGTGTATCACTTCTTGACTGTGCAAATGATCGCTATGAAAATAGGTATACATAGATATTTGAACACGGGGAAGAGTTTGGCGCAATCCATTTTCCTGTAACTTGACACTAGATGTCGTGTCAATACATGAACTTCAGGACTATCCAGCCGATCGTCATGGAAATTCGTATACATCGATATCTGAGTGCAAAGAATATTTTCGCCGTATCCGTTTTGCTAAAACTCGCCACTAGATTGCGCTATGCCGCATCGCTTTCTGCACCGTACAAACGATTGCCTTGAAATTCGGTATGCATGATTATTGAACACAATATAATGCGATATCAATTTTGCTATATCTCTTTATTACAATAAATAGTAATCGCAACAATCTTAATATAAAAAAGTCCATTCATTCCCGTGCGAAGAACGGGTACTTCAGTTAGTGAAAAATAAAAGAAATTTCATAGATTGGGGGCCTCCAAATTCATAAATGCCCGGGGCCCCCGTTGGTCATAATCAGGTCCTGGTGGTGAAGTTATTTTGAATCCCTTTCTTACCCCCAACTGAAAGTGTTATGTTCCAGAGATTGCAGTTTTTTATCGCTACATTAGGTGAAAACAAACATCCCAGAGGTGCCTCTTTTTGGGTTACGCGAACGAAAGAAAACAGATGAAATGAAAAAGCGATGACTGCCACTGTCCGATTCTGATAAGCATCTCAATTAGGTTTGTTTGTTTGTGGGATTACGGCCGATTAGCTACGCGTGGGCTCTAGGCCGCATCTCAATTAGGAAAAAAGTAACTTATTTTTAAAAGGAAATTTTATCGGGTTTCATTTACGATAAGTGTCTGATTGCGTTGCTTGGAATTTTTTGAAGGAACAATTATACATCGTGTTTAGTTAAGGGTCGTTTCAATCGATCGTATTTTTGTTATAGTATCATTTTGATAGAAACTGTTTCGTAAAGGGGCCCGTAAAACGATCGATAATCTTGACTGCGATGATCCCTATAACGGAAGGGGCAGGGGGAATGGCAAGTTAAAAAAAAAAGGCTGAAAAGGTTGAAATTCTGAGGGAAAAAAAAAGGTTGAAATTTTGTACATCACCTATTTAATGTATGGGGTAATTTTACTAACTGGGAATATTTTTGTATGGGGTCTGCATAAAAATCAAAAATTTTCATTTAATTAGATTTAATGTTGTGAAAATGTTAATCAACACTTAAAATTCTGTCCCTTATATAACTTTGTGATTTATTGTACATGTCTATGATCAATATTTAAGGAATAAAAGACTAGCTCAGTGTGTTTGGGGACACTCTGTATATACTGGCAGGCAGTGGCATATGCAAACTTCCTTCAAGGGGGGGGGGTGCGTTATAGACTAACTTTGTGTTAAAATGCTTAATATGTAAGCTAGAAACTGAAAATTTATGGACATTTTGGTAAAAAATTTGTGACAAAGGGGGGTGGGTGTTGAACCCCCCCCCCCCTGCATATGCCACTGCTGGCAGGTAATTTTTTTTTTTTCCTTTAGTAGAAGATTTAGATGTATATTTTAAGAAATCTTTTCTTATTACTTATATTAACTGCTCATGTTTATTAAACTTGTATGTAAGTTGTGCAATATTCAAAAACATGCGAGTGGCCACTTAAAATTTCAAGCTCAGTGGCCACTGGCCACCTGCAAATTTTCTGAATTTTGACCTCTACCGAACATTCAAGTTTTATTTTTTAAATCTGTCTATATAAATAAAAGAATACAAAAATTTTGGTTCCATCCTGATCATTGTTAGTTTTTCGAAATATCAGCTAGTATTTTAAAAATTGATAATTTAAGTCTTTAAATTAAAGTTATTTAAAAGCATCATTGAGATACCTAGCAATGTTCTGTTTACTCAAACTGTCTAGTTTTGTTTCTCATAGACATGACACTAATCAACCAACCACTGAACTTTAAAGGACAATGTTTTGAGTTCTTTAGTTTTCTATATTATTATACTCAGTTAACAAGTTTGTAGATAATTTTATTAAACTTATATAGAAAAAAAGTTATCTATAAAAATCATATTTCTGTAATAATTAAAACTCAAAATATCACTTGTAATCAATTCTATTTCTAAAAACATTTTTGTTGATTTGTAGAAATGCATGGCAAATTTTAAAAACAAGCACTTTACAATAGTGATTGGGATGAATTTAGCCTATCACCTAAAACTTGCCAAATGGAGAGGAATTTACTGAGTCAGAGCATGATTTTTCAGTGGGAGAATTCAAAATATTGATATTAGGAAGTCAGTTTAAGATCATATTGGGGGAAAATGGACAGCTGGGGTGAGTAAAATTATTATTCAATAACAGTGCCTCAATTTTTTTCTATGATGGAGCCCTTTAAAGGTCTTGAATTTTGACGAAGCACCTTGTACAATTTCACAGAGCATCTTGTGTAAATCAGCATTGAGTGTATTATAGGTTAAGATTGTGATATTTTATTTGCAGAGTACAGTTTGAGAAACTCTGTGTCATGTTGTTTTACACATCATAATAATTGTTCGTTGACCTGAAACTCCCGATAGTTACAAAATAAAATGAAAAGTACATGTAAAGATTATTGTACTTTTTGTAATGTATAATAAAAATTGTGATAATATAATAAAGTAACACTTTTTTAATTCATAAACACAGAAATTTTAAGAGAAACAGATAAGTGGTTAATTATTTTATTTATTTGCTTTTAGTTATATGACGTTTAAAAAATATCTTTTAAGGCATTAATTTGTAAAAACTTATATCAATTTTGTGTAGGTTTAAATTCTCCCGCTAAGCACGTTGTTCCAGTTGTAGCTGCACAAACTGCTCAACCTCCTGCTCTCCAAATACAGCAATCATTATTGACCCAGGTAACCATAACTGAAATAATTTTGAATTGGGTTAATTGTAATAATTTTCATCATCTTGTTTTTAAATAATTGAATTTTACATTTAAAATAAAGAATTTGTGTTAAAATTAAATTTAAAAATTTATTTTTTAAATTAATGTATATACAACTTAATGTGCTTAATTTTGGCATAGTGTTTGTAATAAAGTGTTTATTTTGATTTCACGTACTTAAACTCCTTTCTTTTTTTTTCCCAAAACAAGTTTTGTGTTGTGGAAGTCTCACTTCTTCAAATGCACAAACAAAAGTGTTTAAAAGTACTTTTTTCCTTCAAATTACAGTACAGTCTGTAAGCAAATTAATTGATTATCTAGTTTGTCTTGATGCTGTTTCAGTGTGTATGATTTTTGCAAGATTATGTACACATATTTTAATCTAATTTGTTTTTTTTACTTTAATTAGGTTGGAACCCATCAATATGTACCTGTCTCTGTAGTTGAACAGAATGGTCGCCAGATGCTTTTGACTGTAAGTGAATCTTAATGTCGTAAATATAGTGTTAAATTAATCAGTTATCAAAGTTAATGAATCTTCAATATTAATAAATGCATAATTTTAATTTTTTTTCTTGATTCAGGTGCATATTTATATGTACTTGAATTGATTTGTACTTTTGACTATTATTTTAAACTTTTCTTTCTGTATGCTTGATAGACATTATAAGAATTTTGATATTGAAGTACCTGGAAATTAATATTTTAATTCAGAATTTTAAAATTCATATTTTAATTAACAGTTTGCAAAACTCAAGAAATTCTGTGGTTTAGTATCTGCTTACTCACAGAGCTGAGGCTCTGAAATTATTTTGATGCAATAAACAGTTTAATATTCTGAAAAAGTACTTGTTCGATAAATATTAATAAAATATGAATAACACTGAAATAAAACAGAATAAAAGTATTTGTGAATATCATAAAAAAAATTATCCAACTGAAAACAATAGTTTCCTCTTCTGGAGGAAAGAGTAATCCAAACTTCCATGCAAATTATTTCTGTTAGTATAACTATTGTATCATTTGCAATGGTCTTGAATAATTTCAGCTGCCTTTGTCTTTTAAACAAAGCTATTTTTTAAAAAAATGAAATACTATGATGTTTAAGTTGTTCAAAAGCTAATGTATAATTTTTTATTCTTTTCTTTTAACTTCACAGAATGCTGTTCAGCCAGGTTGGCCAAGTAATCGACAAATGTTTGTACCCTCATGGCAGCAGCTTCCTGCCCAAAGAACGTTCCAACAATCAGTTATTCCAGAAACTGAGTCCTGGACACGTCCATTGGTTTTAGAAAGGGCTGCGTTATTGCCCGAGCAGTCTGCAGTTATTCCTGTTGTAAGTGTAGTGATAAATGTAATTTTACAATCTATGAATGCATGGCTATCAACTTGTGAGAAGAAATTCTTTTTTTACTTATCTCTCATATTCTTACTCTTTAGAAAAATTTATTTTCAAAGTAAAAATTATAACTGCTAGTGTTTGTGGAGTATCTGTAATAACATGAAGTCAAATGGCTGCTTGTAATACAGTCATACTTATTGCCTTTGCTGCTTGTTTAGACAGTGAAATGATTGCATAGTAATAAAAAAATGAGCTTTTCAAAGAGGCCTGTAAAAAATACATAAATGTACAAAGGATATATGTTAAGACTTTTTTTTTTCTGGAAGGGGGGGGGGGAACCAAAATCAATTTTGTGAAAATGTACTTCTTTTCCTGGAGTAATTTTTGCCTGCCACAGTGAATATCAATACTAGGGTCTTCTGTGTAGGTCTGATCAAGCTGCGACAAAGTTTTGTTCTTTCATGGAAATGCAAGTCCTCACACTGCTGCACAGATTTGGGACTCGATACCTCATTTCACTAGATAGTATTAAATCAGGTATCTGCCTGGACTTTCAACCAGTTTTACAATTTTAAGCACCTAAAGAATTACCTTGGTAGCAAATATCACTATGACAAAGAAGTAGAAACGACAATGAACTCATAGCATATTTCTTTGGAAAGGGTTTGCATAGTTGTTAAGTCTGACATGCAAAGAGATTATATTGAGAAGATAGAAGTATGTAGAATCAGGAAATAAGAATACTTTAGCAAAATTTCTTTTGGTTCCCGCCCCCGCAAAAAAAAAAAAAAAAAAAAAAATATCTTGGGAAAAACTTTCTTTGTCTGCTGTTGGAAATTTTAAGCATCAATCTAGTATTAAAAAAATCGTTAAAAAGATTCAACTGATGTTTATTTAGTATTACTACCTGGCACCTTTGACATATCTCCTTTGACATTTTATCTACATGTAGATGTGGCATTAGATTCATATAATTTGTCAATGCTTTAATTTTTTTACATCTGCATTTGCGTTGGTAATATAAGAACTATCATTTCCTTTTAGGAGGTGAGAGAAACTGGTGTGTATGATCACTTAAGAAGCAGTAACCAGTTAACAACATTACAAGCTGCAGCACTGTTGAATTCTAGCCAGTCAACCGACCTTACTCAACCTTGGACAATTATGTCTACTGATACTGCTCATTGTGCAGCTCCAGCCGCAAGCCAGCAACTTAGACATATTCAGCAAGCAGTTGCTTCACATCGCTTGTTAAATAAACCAAGTACATCTGGTTTACAGTCTCAGTCTTCTAAACGGTCACAGAAAACTAGGTATATTAGTCATTCTTTCCAGTTGTTTATTGCTGGGCTTCTTGTGAATTTAAATTCTGTGAATTGAAAATGGGCATATGTGAAGCCTTTTGCTATAAATTGAAAGCTATTTTTAAAAGTAATAAATTATTTTTAGTAAATTAGTATTAAACCTTAGTTCATTGCAAAGTGATAGTTTCAAAATTAACTGTATTCTATTGCTTATAAGCATAAAATTTATCATATTATAAGTATTCTATTTGTAAATATAATACAAACCGTAATAGAATTAATAACTAAAATATTAAAGATGTTTGATAATTTTTCTGGATACAGGAACACTCACAATCACTGATATGGGGTGAGTAAATACCCAGTGGGATAAGTAAATATTTTTTGGGTAAATACCCAGAAACTGGGTATTTTGATGAGAGGAAGGTAACTGAAAAGCAAATAGGTAATTTTTTCTCTCAAACTAAAGCATAATGCAAGATAAATATTATTAAGTGCATTTCATGTTTGGGGGGGGGATTGAGGTACTACATGTTTATAATTTAATTATGTTATTGGAAATTGTCAGCATGAGCTATATTCCCAGGACGTATTGCAGATTAGTTTCAAATTAAATTTATCCAACTTCTTGCAGGGGAAAAGGCAAACTAAGTTATAAAAGTATGACCTAGGATATAAATATTTATTTTATTATTTATTAATTGAACTGTTTTAAAATTGCCTTTCTAAGGAAAAAATAAACATATAAGTATCTCATTTAGTTCTTTTTTATCACACATAAAGAACTACACTCAACAACTTTGGACTACCTGATGTATCTATTATATGTAGTTTAAAATGTTGACAAAAAGTGAAAAATAAATTGCTATTAGGATATAGAATAAAATATTCTAGAAATAAATGGGATGACAGAATAATTTGCATTTTCTAGTTTGAAGCATGGCATTCTCAATTTAGAGTGGAATAATAGTTTTTTACAACTTTTATGATGTTATAGATGGCAGCAGTAATACTTCATGTTTTAAAATTTTTATGAAATTAAAAAGTTGTAAAGGGTTTATAAGTGTCCCATTTTACTCTATTTTACGGTATGTTCTCTCTCTATATAGGTGGTAATATCATTACATATTAGTGCTAGTGTTTTTTAAACAATAGTGTTAATCGAAAAATAAATACCCGGGTAAATACCCATTTTGACTATATACCCAGATATTTACCCTGGGTATTTTTCAGCATTACTCACTGTGTAGTTCTTCAATTCATCACTACTTCTCAAGGCCTAAACTTTTACCTAAAATAGCTGGCTACATTTTTGGCAAAGAAAGTTTAATACATACATGATGAATCTATGTTCATACATGCTTTTGTAATCATTCACATTCAGGCATTAATTGCATAAGTGAGAAATTATACATATAATGAAGATATGGTAACTCTGGCCTGTCAGAAACTAAGTCTAGTGATAAGGAACATTGAAATTTCTTTTACTTGTCTAAAGTAATAATAATGTTTAGTCTAATAGAAAATATGTTGTGGCTCACTTGCATAAATTAAGCGTTACTAACACTGAGGCAAATATACATTGTTTTTTACTTTTATGATTCTTGTTTACAGCAGCAGACCATCAACTAACAAAGAAAGGGAAGTTAATCACCATCTATCTCCTGCAAGAAAGAGATTGAAAGAGAGTAATTCTCCAAAATGGGAACAATCTCATGTCGACACGTTAAACAATTTGTTCTCAAATAATACTCACCAGACATCAAGGGCTCCCCCTAATCAAACTGTTCACTGGACTTCACATAATTCTAAACCTGTGTTTAAAACTTGGTAAGTGAAATTTTATACTCCATTATTTTTATATTGGTTTCTGTAGTGTAGGTGAGGGAAGTATATTGTGGTATACCATCTATCTAGTTTCAATGTTTGATAGTAACTGTTTCTCCTACATGGTGTCCACCAGCGACTGAAAAGGCAACTTTTGCAACTAATTTGAAGATAAGGTGACTTTTTTGAATAAAAATAGTCATTTTCATACTATTTTCAAGGTTTTGGCAACTTGTACCTTACTCCAGGCAACTAATTTGAAGTTCAGATTTCGTTTCCCAATTCTTTTCCAAGCTGCGATTTGTCGTTCCTCAAACATTATTTTTTTAGTTGTATTATATTTAAAAAAAATTACTGTATGCTGCGTTATATAACGCATGAAGTTTTTAATTTATCCTTTTATTCATTCTTTCTTAAATGAAGCTAAATGATGTATGCTTATTTCTTAATTGCAAAAACGCTACTGTTTCGGCAACAAAAATTAAGATAATGGCTACTAAACTGGTGACTTTTTTATGTGTGAGGCTACTAATGATACCATTTTTGCCTCCTGACGTTGGTGGACACCCTGCTTCTATTATTATTATTATTATTACTATTATTTTCATGTGAAATGTTCACTTTGTTTTATATATATATATATATATATATATATATATGTAACTAATTTGGTGACTTCATTTTGAAATGGAAATGAAAAGTATCTTCAAACCATACAGGTCATTCAAGATTAAATCATAAGACCCATAATTCTTATAAATATATTAAATGAATATAAATTTCAAGAAATTCAATGTGATTCAATCTCATTGATCACATGAATCATATGAGATCAATGAGTAAAAGTATCATGACATTTACATGTGATTAAAGTTGAAAACATCACCCTCCCCACATCGAAAATTTCTATTTCTAGAAAAACTTGTCAATTGGTTCTAGGGGCATTTTGCTTTAAATTTTCAACCAAAATATCATTCACATTTAGGCATATATTGCAAAAATGAGCCGAAGAATGAGGGCCCTGGATCCAGCCATTAAATATATTTTATAGAATTTGTGTGTTTTATAACAATTTTCCAAGCCAGTTAATGTTTTCCTGAAGTGCATTGTAGAACCAAATAAATTCTTATTGCTTAATTAAGGAAATGGCAGAAATCCATGAATTCAGTTGTATTAAATGTCTCTGATGCATACATTTCATTTCTCCTACTATTTTTATTACTCTAATTTGTATGGTATGCTACTGAAAAGTCTTTTTATTGAATGTTGACTTCAAGTTAATAAAAATCAATAATTGGTTACAGTTTTTATAGTGAGTCTCTTTATGTGAACAACTTCATGTCTTTATAAAAACTTTTATGCTATTGAATTTAGGTCTTAACTGTTTTATTGCTTTATGCTAATGTAAAATACATAATAATTAAAATCCATTTAGTATATATGAAGATAGTCTTAATATTTTAGCTGTTATATTAAATTCTCAAATTCTGTGTTTTATTTTTAATTTGTTCTTTTGAAGTTAGCTAAAACATTTTTCCCTTCCTCTGTAATAGCCATAGGCCAGTGAATACAGCTTCTGAGAGAGATGCGCCAAAGCCAACTATAGTGATATGTGATACTCCTAGCCCTGCTATCAGTGTGATAACTATAAGTTCCGACTCAGATGAAGAAACAGATCCAGTTGTTGTGTAAGTTTGTTTATTATGTTCTATTTTAAAAATACATAAAATGGAGAATTATTTGTTTGTCTTTACATTAATACCTCCCCTACCCTTCATAATTGTTACATAATTTTGGCACAAAAGGAATGATTTTATGAATGCCTTTTCACTATATTTCACTTATGCAATAGAAAAAGCCAGTGTTTAAGTTATCCTCAATTTCATTACCGAAAAATAAATTATGCGAGAAAAAATCTTTAGCAAAATGATTTTCTCGGTATGTTTAATGTGTGTGAAAAGTCTCTAAAAATCATGTAGCATTCATACTAATTATTTTCTGCTTGGTAATACCATGAACGTGCATCCGTTGTCTTTTGCGATAAATTTCTCACACCCGCATACACACAATACCTATCTGAAAAGGGTTAAAGGATTACCTGTTTAGAAACAATTCATAATGAAAAGCAATTCATATCTGTGTTAACTATAAAGGGAGAGTTGATTCTAATACTGTGCTTGAAAGATTTTTATTGTGTTTGAAAACTTTGTAAAGTGAGAAAAATCAGTCTTGCCAAGATTTACAATCTTGGAGGATTTTCTCCCCCCCCCTTTCTTTTCCTTTTCTTGCTAATAAGCAAAACACTCATGTTTCATTTTTACATTATGTGAAAATGCATTTGTATCTTAAATTCTGGACAAATAAAAAATAAAATATGTAGGGTTTTATAGAATATAGCTCATATTCTTCAGGATTATTTATGTTAAAAATTTTACTACTCACATCCATTTTTCTCAGGCTTCATAATAAAAATAAATCTTTCATGAAATAGTTATGAATATCTAAATGAAATTTAATGAAAATCATTACATCTGAAACCTTTTATGACATAAGAATTAGTATATGGCCTATATTAATACAGTATGGAGCCTCTTATCCAGAAAACCAGTTATTCTGAATCCTTTTTCGATCAATTGAATTCCTATTTTTTCTGAAAGAAAAGTGTTATTCATTGGCATTGGGAAGTTTGAAGTTGTTTATCACTAGATGTCACACCAAAGAATAGAATGCAGAGAAAAAATTGGATAGTACTGTTCTTATTAGGAATTTTTTATATTATTTAATGAAAAGTATAGATTTAGTAATTTAATGAAAAGTATAGATAAGAAAGATTTAGTATATAACTTAGTATATTAATTTAGTAATTAATATACTAGTATATAATTTAGTACTAGTATATAATTTAGTACTAGTATATAATTTAGTGTATTAACCATTAATAATTAATTATAATCAAATGTAGAGTAACACCATAAACAAATTGAAAACTTACCAATCAAAACAATGGATGTTATTTAAATACTCAACTTTAGTTACCCAGAATGCATATAGTCCTGACCATTCTGGATAGCAGGTTCTATACTGTATATGGAGAGAACTTGTTTATTAAATTATTATTATTATTATTATTATTCATAGTAAGAACAAAGGTGGAACTGACCGAAAATCTAGTAAAATTGTATCTGGGCCATCAACCATTGCCACTACATGTGCTAGTGTTTTACCTCTTACACCTGACAATCATGGTAAGTACTTATTTATTTATGACATAAATAATAAATTTAATAATTATGATATGAGTGAAGAATAATTTTATGGAAAAAACTATAACTAAAAACATTTTTAAGTTATGGTTTCAAGAAATTTTATTAAACATTTATTAATTTTTAAAAATGTTTTTTACCTTAGTGAATAAGTATAAAATTTGTTATTGTCAATGTTAACTTTATCTGATTATAATTATCTTAAGTTTTATCTAAATTCAATAGCCAAATTTTTCATATTAGTATATTGATTCAGACATTTAAAACCATTAAAGAATAGTTTTAACCTTCACCAAGTACAGAAAAGCATAAAATGCAACTTATTAAAACTTCCATTTAGAGTTTGTTCATGTAAGCATTTAAACTATATCGGTGTACAACGATAAATTAAAAATAGTATTTATGTAATATTTTATAATTTGCTAGCCGCATTAAAATTTTAGTTCAATAATTTAAAGCATATTTAATGAATAATTATGTAACTTTTAAAAATGTGTATTTGGTCTTTTTAGAAATTTTGCAATGCTTTAGGATTTCCACAATGTATTAAATGCTAACTTTTGTTACTTAGGTCACCATAATACAAAGCAGGGACTTTCAACTTTCTCAAGAATTACTCCTAATTATAAACCTCAGCCTAAAGTAAGCTGTGTGACTGTATTTGATTCAGATTCTGATGATCAGTTGAGTCCTTCAAAAAATGTAACCGGTTGCAGAACTAAAGTTATAAAACCAGAACCACAGAAAGACACTGGAAGGTAATTAGTAAAATTTAAATTAACTTATAGTTAAATTTATCAGCAGTTTTAATATCTATATGTTGCTTTGTCATGCAGAATTTTTTCAAGAAGAACTAGGGGCTCTGTTTTTCTCAATAGATGATATTTTTAAAATGACCATTGTGTTTAATCTCATACCCCTCACACACACACACACTCTATCCCCTACATGAACCACTGATGTATACATTTTTTGGTGTATGAAGTTGTATTTGAATTTTTATGTCTAAAAGATCTGTATAACTTAGATATAGGTTATAAACTATTAATTCAATAATAATCTAACAAAAGAAAATCTGTGATTTAAAAAAAAAAAAAAAAAATAACAGCAGCAAGTAGAAACGAAGGAACCAGAATGATAATTGCCAAAAAAAGGGGGGGTTGGGGGGACAACTTGAAATTTGAAAATAACCTGATTTTTTAGGGTTTTCAGATTACCGAGGTTATACTATATAGGGTAACTGGCAAAGCGACGTATTGTTTTTAAGGCGTGATAGTGGAGCCAAAATGCTACAATTTTTACCCTCATATGTATCTCTGAAAATCAATAGTTTTTCGGAAAATTTAATTTCACACTTTTTTTCTTGAACAACCCAAAATTTGTCTCTCAAGTACAAAATTAAAAAAATCTACTTATTAAATGGATTTCATTTTAATTTATTTTCATAGCTGAAACTAATTAAGCATAAAAAGTAAAAACATAATCATAAAAAGTACAAACCTACTCAAATTTCAAATCATGAGCCATTACATGTATTTTTCAAAATTTTGATTCATAGGTTCCCTTTCAATATAATAATATATAGTATTTTTTAAAATAAATAACATAGCAGTAAATCTACAAATTACAAATAAAATTTCTCTCATTAATCAGCTTCCAAAAATGTATAAATGTCCATCCAAAGTATAGTTCGTCGTAGTTCTAAGATGTAGTTCGTAAAGAAAAGCAAGTTTTACTTACCCCAGGTAAAAACGTCAAAGGATGCCGTCCCGTTCATTCTTTAGGATAGTTGGTCAACCGTTCAAGTTATCACTACTTTTTGGGATTTATTTTCATAGCTGACACTATAACTAAACTAATGTAATCATGAAAAAGTAAAAAATTACCTCTAAATTTTTATTCACGTGCTTTATGTGTATTTTTTTCTATATATTTATTTACATTTTCCTTTCAAAAATTTTGTTAATCTCAAGAAACACTATTACAGTAAGCATACAAATTACAAATACAATTTGTCCCATTAATCAGCTATCCAAAAACATAATGTCCGTGTAAAAACATGTAATTCATAGAAGAAAGGCGAGTTTTACATAGTGGAGGTAAAAATGCCAAAGGAGGTACCAATGTTCATTGTTTAAGTCGTAAACCAATGAAGTTGGTAATGAAGTTGACCAAGTTTTTTATTTTAATCACTGCTTATAAAAGGAAATATATTTTATAAGCCCCCTGAAAAAGAGCTGGTAAATGTTCTATCCATCATTTTTTTTTTTTTTTTTTTTTTTTTTTTTTATTCGTATAAAATCATACTGTTACAAACACCAAAGATATTATTTAGTTTTCAAAACAAATGCCATTTAATTTGAGAGAAATGCAAAGAAAATTCTTATTTGTTAGGTCCTGTTTAACATTTTTTAATCAAAAAGGTGAATTTGATTTGCATCAAAAAACTGATCATGATGATGTGAAAATTGCAGATCTGCTTCCTGCAAAATATGCATGCACATTTCTTGATGTGTAAACTTTTTTAAGTATTATTATTAAAAAAATCATACCTAGGGTTTAACTTATTTGTTTGTGCTAATCTCACTCACTGTTATTTAATTATTCACAACATATCAATGTTCACATCAAGGGGTCTTTTAGTAACTGCAATTTAAAGTCAGTATACAACTTAGTTTTTCTTATTAAAAAAAAAAAAATACAAAATTCATTTTGTAACTTATTGCTATAATTTTGTTATGGTAATATTAAAGTATATTTATGATTAAAAGGATACTACTTTTTGACATAGTTAAAAAGAGTTTTACTAAATGCATGTTCAACTCTATCTATACACACAAAAATTCGTTAACCAAAATATTTTTTTCCTTCATCAAGTTCTCGAGCCAGTGTTTGCCAGAAGAAAAGAATCTTGTCCCAAGCTAACTTATACAACCAACAGTGCCAGTTAACCAATGGTGTCATGGTTCAAACAAAACAAGAAATAATCACAGATGATGACCAGGTTGCTGCAGCTTTTCTACAGAATCTTCAGACTATGCCTTCCACCCAGCAGTCCACTCCTGTAGCACTTACATCTGCAACAGCACCATCAATGTTATCTGGTCGTTACTCTACTAGTTATGTAAAAAGTGAACGTTCCTTAAAAAGTCCCCATTGCAGCAGAGAACAGGTATGTGATAATGCCGGTGATATTGAGAGTTTTTAGCAACTTTTATTCTCTTATAATCAGTAGAAAAAAGTTTAAATATAGAAACAATTTGTTAAAACTTTTTTTTACTTGGAAAAAAATGCTGCATATGCAACAAAATTTTACTTCAGTATTTATAATTATTGTACAAGCTCATAACTTTCAATTAAAAAGTAAGTTAAAAAAAAGTTATTTCAGTGTCTGTCATTGAATTTGTAACATGAGTTCTCAAAAAAGTAAATATTTACAGTGACTTAAATAAATACAGTTTAAATAAATATTTCTTTGAGTTTCCTTTAAATATCAGAATTTATATTTAAAAAAAGTAAGAAAGGAGTATTTTTATATAAATTTTTCGTTGTGAATAGTATAAAATAAAATCATCCTTTTATAATAATTTATGTATGCTGATAAAAATATCACACACACATTATTAAAGCTGTATTAAATTCATTCAGATATCTAAGTAACACATAGCATTGCAAATGCTGTATTTGTACAAAAGTTCAGGTGACCAAGTGGACAAGACACTTGAAATGGTAAACAGCTGACGTATGAAGGTCCTGGATTCGAGCCCCATCATGCGGCTGCCAATCAAGCAGTCTAGAGTTTTGGTTGTTTTTCTCCAGATGAAACGTGAATATGCGCTAGAACCCCTTAAACAGTCCTCTGACCAAGGCACCCACATCCTAGGCAGATAGCCCTTGCCATAAAAAACACAAACAAATGAAGTTCAGAGGTGACCAAACTTGCTTGGTCTGGGACACAGAAGTAATGAACTTTACAAATTCCAGATCTATAAACTAAGTTTGCTTTAAAAAAAAAAAAAATTGAGATTGTAGAGCGGGAAGATTACTTATTTTTATAAAAATTGCCATGGACAGTGTATATGTACAGTGTATATGTACAGTCAACTCCCGCTAATCCGCGAACGCCTGTAATCCGCGATATAATTCAAATGTAAACAAACTTGTTTGTTTACATTTTGAGCGGCATTTGACTGGTAGTATTACTGTTATAGAAGTTATTTGATTGGCTGAATGTTATAAAGACATTTATTAATGGTTTTCGACAGGTATTTGAAGTAAATAATTTCATATATTTGAGCATATTATCATGTAATTAAACATACAAAAACTTATATGCTAAGTTGCATGTGTTCAGGCAGTGAATGGATGTAAATAACGAACTCCAAAGCAATGCACCATCTAATCACATGGCTTTACTCTTTTCCTGAATGAAAGAAACAATCAACGAAAACGTTTGCTCTATGAGAGAGAGAAAAACTCGCGAGACGATCATAAAGATTGACCGTTGCAATTAAAATTGGGTGAAAATATGTAACATGTTTAACTTTAAACGCAAACCGCGATTTGGCAGACGACACAACAGTTGCGCAATTTTCCGATTCTCCCCCTACCTCACCCTTTTGATCTTCTGTCTAGCGATTTATTATGCAACAAAAACTTTCTCCACATAACTGTAGTTCTGTAGGAAGGAAGAAAGAAAGAAAAGCATAAACAGACCACAAGGCCTTTCTCTTTGTTTATATTTAGCTGCTGGAGGAGCACATGCAAAAATAATGAATCATCAGCACTTGAAATGTAATGCACGTGTGTGTGTGTGAAAAGGATAACATTCTTTTCCTCTTTAGAGCTTATGTAATAGCATAGAATATTTTTACATTAGGAGAAACCGAAAATTACCTCACAAGATCTGAAATTAATGTAATTCTGAGATATCAAATATACAAATGATGCACCGCATGTCCCCCCCCCCCCCCCTTCGTGAGCGACCAATGAAATTCCTCCCTTTCTGATTGAGCTTGTTTATTTTATAATAGATATATATTTAGTTAAAAACGGTCTTTTAAAGAAATTAAAAACAACAACAACTGCCCTTAAAAAAAGAATGTTTGTTTGTTGAAAAACTTCCAGATTTGGGGTCTCTTTAAACATTTTGCAAAAGCAATCATTTGTCAGTGACCAAGAGTTACTGACAATTAGAAGGCTTCAGGACAAAATTTCTGAAGAAAAATTAAAATCTCTTAAACAAATTACAATCACTGCAATGTTTGAAAAAAGGAAAAATAAATAAAAATTTAGAGAGAATTTATTCTTTTAATTTTGTATTAGTAATTGTATTTAATATTGAATAAAATAGTGTTTTAGTTCAGCAGTATAAATATTTTCTTTCATCTGTCCTGTAGTAAATTCTCTAAATTTAATTGTATTATTTATTGTATTTATATTGACATTTAATTGTGTTTTTATTCAATAGCATATGCATTTTCTTTCATCATTTCCTATTTGTTTACAGTAAATTGACTATAATTTAAAGGGAAATTCTAAATGTAAAAATGTAAACAAAAAAAAAAATGACCTATAATCCGCAAAATCCTGTAATCCGCACAACCCTTGGTCCCAGTGAGTGCGGATTAGAGGGAGTTGACTGTATATAGCTTGAATAAAATGCTTAGCTTAAATTATTTTTAATACAATGCCAAAATCCAATGTTATTCAAAAAATACTTACAAAGATTGAAACAACTAAAACAAAAATAATTCTTTTGCTAAGTTTTGGATATTTGTTCCCGAACATATTTCATAAAATTACAGTAAGAGTGCATGTGACTGATTTCAGTTTTCGGTAGCTTTTTTTTTTTTTTTCTTGTTCATTAAGTTTAAAATAATCATTGGAAATTGGTCTCTTTTTACTGGTTAGCATTTAGTTGACCTTCTGATGTATATCCCATTCCAACTTGAGGCATCCTATATTGGTTTTGAAATTTAATTTCTGGCTCGATAATCTTGCAACAACTATGTTTAATCATGGTTATGATAAGGATTGGTAGAAATGTTAAGCATATAGTGCTGCCACCTACTCAGTGAAAATACAGAAGAATGAAAACAAAGCGTTAACCTTTGACAAAAATGTAAAATAATGTCACACTATTAAATAAGTTTTAAACAATATGATAAAAATTGCATGTTTCATTTTTTGCCTTAAAATTTTTTTAAAAGTGATCTATGCTTTTTGGTTTTTCAGTCTTCTTCAATTGTTTGTAAAAATTTTCCATAATTTCACAGACCCCTCCAGCAATGTCTGTGAGGGTCCTCAGCAAACTAAGTTTAACATTCAGCAAACATTTTCTGTCATATGCATATGTGTGTGTGGTTTTAATGCAAATTTTGTTTCAGAAATCCATAATTGTTGAAAATTTGGAGCAACTGCCTTCCAACGAAGATTTGGCCAGACATTCTCTTCAGTTGCCTTCATCTGTTCGGGTGTCTCCTAGTAGTCATTTAAGTCAATCTCTTTATTTAGCTACTAGTCAGGCTGACATTTACAGGTGAGTTTGTTTCTAAGAGTTAAGTCCTGTCAATCAAAGCAGATCCATGGCTGTGGTGTTTGAACTATACTAGCCCAGATTGTGGGATGGATCTCATAAAAATTATAGTATATTGCCAATCATTGAATGTTAACACATGCTAATTTAAAATAACCACCATCTTGAGTCCAAGATCAAATCATCTTGTAGTAAATCTTTCTGATTTAAAAAAATAAATGCTATGAATTCTATTGCATATCAGGCTATCTGTCAATTTCGGAAACTTGTGAAATATATATCTGTCTACAATTGCATTCGATATTGGCGAGTAGTACTTATTCATATGATGTCATAACTTTTTCAAATCTTTCTTTTCTCCATTCTGTATATCAAAGATTTTTGTTTGTCCACTAAAAGAGATCTGCTCACATAACTAAACGTGTTTAGAGCTACATAGATCCTTTCAAGAGATTCCCACAATAATTTGGATCCTCATCAGAAAAGGGAGGAGACTTCTGAATGTTCGAACCCTTTGGAAATTGCTAATGACTGCTAAGAGGACTTTCAGAACCATGCATTTAATGTGCATGTACATTGTTATATATTTCCAAAGCACCTTCCTCTGTTGTATGAAGAAATATATATATATATATACTTGAACTGCTAATCTTATATAATAAAATCCGAGAGTGAACATTGTATGTAGCTATGTAGGTTTGTGACAACTTATCTTCTTGCGCACGTCTCTCGATCACATTGCGCCGAGACGGTTGGTCGCAGACCTACCGAATTTTGCATACGGCTCCACTAGGACAGATCCTAAAACGCCTCGGAGCGATTTTTTCGAAATTCGAATTCAAAAATGTTTTATTTTATGTTTTGTCCAATTTTTAGCGATTTTTCTCACTTAATACGTAATAACGCCGGTAATTATGCTCCCAAGAAAACAATATTTACATCATCGGATAGACGAGAAAATTTTCTTTTAAAAACTTTTTGTTCGGACTGTGTAACATAATTTGCAGATTTTTGGGAGTTTTTCAAATAAAATTTAATTTGACGCTGACTTTCGTAAAATATTTTTAAAATTGCTGCATCTTGAATTCTATCCGTCATAACATTTTTATATTTCGGCAAAAGACGGAGCATACATTTCGCCCTCTTTAAAAAAAAAAAAAAAAAAAAAAACAGAGGAAAATATAAATTAGGAGATTTTTTAAGTAAAGAAGGATTTTCATTTCAATCGCAGCAGCTTAAAATTTTCAGTATGATATCTTGCATTTTGGTTGTCTTGGAGACAGTAACAATTTATTAAAATTGCAGTTGAAAAAAAAATAAAATTACTTTAAAATAACTGAGTTTTCGCATGTGAAAAGTGCGTGATTTTGATGTCATAAGTTTAAAACCTCTTTCGAAACTCATTCATAATAACAGACTCACAAGCAAAACATATGCCAATCATGAAATGATTCTATATTTTACTTTACGTTACCAGATAAATAATTGAATGCTGTTTTTTCACCAGTGAATTATCCATATTTTAAACGGGTCACGTTTTCGAATAGCAGGAAATATATTGCGGTGTTAAACAGGGCCTGATTATGACAAAGAGGGGCCTCCCTGGCATTGATGAATTTGGGGGTCCCCATATATGAAAATAGTTTTATTTTTCATAATTTTTTTTTTTTTTTTGTAAAAAAAGAACAACATTTGAAATTGGGGGCCATTTCGAGCCGGAGGCCCCTGGGCAAAGTCCCGATTTGCCTCTGTGACAATAGGGCCCTGGTGCTAAATACACCAATCTGACAAGAATTATGTGTAAAAATTTATGGAGAGCTGATTTAGTGGCAACCATAAAGTGAAATGATTATCGTTTATGCTAATGCATAAATTGCAAAGAATCACGAAAGAGTAAAAGCCTACATTCGTGGCAAATATCTAAACCGTTTCTTTAAATGAAGCACTAACGGTTGCAAAACGACAATATATTGTATTGGTATCAGTAAATATAGTATAATTAATAGTAAGTAGAAATGATAAGGCAATATTGATCAAAGCACAATATACCGCATTAATAAATATTTTCTGAAACTAAGTCTTCTATTCATTTTTCAACAGCCGTATTACATCACAGCTAACTAAACATTAAGTAATTCTACGTCGCGTTAATATATCCCGCAGTAGTTTCAACAGAAAAGACTGTAACAGAACTTTCTTTTTTCTTGGAGATTCTGTTTTGTCACAAGTAGTTATGATCGCATTTTAGGAAAATGTTCTTCTTTTGCTTTGCAAAGAGCTGGTACACCAATATTTAATTATAAAATAAAACGGTTCTCCATGTAGTATCTAAGGTGGTATAACTTAAATCTAAAAAAGAGTATGATGCAGAAATGATACATTTTGAAAATAAGGAATTTTTACTGAAAACCGTCACGCTTTTCATTTTTTTTTCGTGAATTAGACCGACATAGTTTTTTGAGTCATAATATTAACAATGATCACAGGTCAGTAATTATACTAACTTTAAGAATAACTAATGAGTAACTTTACGCCAAGAGTCAATTCATTTTGCTTATTTTTAGATTCCAAAACACTGGAATCAATTCAAACTATACATGTAAGGAAAAGTTTCGTTCCCTACCGTGCGGAGAACGGGCTCGCAGCTAGTGTTTTTTACAGTTTCTGTAATCTGCTGAATCAGTTTCCTTACAAATAAGATGTTTCAGAAAGTCTTCTGCCCAAGATAGATACCCCACAAGTAGAATTGCCATAACAAATAAATTAAGCTTCCCATTCACTGTTTGTTATAGACATAATTACATTTACCCCTCCCATTTTAACTAAAACTGTGTCATATTATGTATTGTGGCTCAATTAAAGTAAAAGCTTCTAAAACATTTTAGTGTAAAACTTAGCATCATAACAAGAGAAGCTTCAGCTATTTCTCCCAACTCCTAATACAAGTTGTGCTACACTTAAAGCTAAGTTCAGACTTAATATCAGGATTTTGTGAACCAACCGTAACAAGCTACATTGTAATTAATAGTGATGTAACAAATACTGATTTGGCCACATACCAAATACTCAGCAAATAGCTTAGGCTGAATGCCGAATATTCGGCATATAAATCAGGCCGAATGCTGAAATTAAATTTTTTAAAATTTCATTTTAATTCTAAATAAAATGTCACTTTTCAAATTTGCAATTAAATACTAAATAAAGGCTAATTGAAATACATTTTATATTATTTGTAGGTACTTAATAACACACAGCAGTATGTTATCTGTAAAATTAAAAAATCTTGGTCATGGAAAAATACCTTTTACAAAGTTAAATAAACACTAACAGCAGCATGATTATATTTTGAGAAATTCATAATTTAATAAATAAGCTATGGTAAATGTGATTAATCTGGTAATTACGTATAATCACATCATGCTTTGTTTTTTACAGCCTCTGGGCAAAACATATTTAGCAGCTTTTAAAAATTATGTTAGTAATTGAGGATCTGCAACGATTCTTCCTACTCCCACCTCTTAAAGAAATGTAGAAAATCAAGTCAATTAGTGTCACCAAGTAGAAAAGGCTGCATTTCTGTAGTATTATTAAATATATTAGATTATGTTTCATTCAGTTAAAATTCAATGACTTAGAACATTTTATAATATGAAATTAACATATTGAGGTATAAATAAACAATATTATTTGCAAATTCAATTAAAAATACATGTTTAAAAATATTTTTTACCCTTTTTTCTAAAATTATTCAGCTGAATATGCAGCAATATTAGGCCGAATATTCATTACTTCCCTATTTTCAGACCATCTCACAGTTCATTTTGAGGTCACATTTATCTAGCCATGTAAACATGCACTGTGTTATTTCTACTGTGTAGAAAAGACCATCTAGTGTATTTAAAGATGCTATAATCTTGTCTTGCACTTTTTTTTTTCCCTTTAAAAGTATCTTTGATTTATTCTTGAATCTATTTGATTTCTAAATTTATGAACATATCTTACCTAGGGATTACTGCAGATCAGCTGTACATGTGTCATCCTCTTTAACTCAACCTAGTTACAACCAGTCTCAAAAGTACATCCTGACCAATGGTGAACATTCTTCAACTACTGCTTCATTCCCGTCTGCTCAACTTCCGGTTCCTCCACCTGCTCACCATCATACAAACCGTACGGCTATTGCAACTTCTATTCCTTATACTAACAGTAGCAGTCACCATCCTCTACCAGCTCACATGCAACCTGCATCAGTCGGATCTTCTTCAAATATGATCCCATCTACCGTTCCATTAGTTTCCTTTCCATCAACATCTGCACAGCCTCCCCCAGCAACCTTGTACACCTATAGTATGAATGCTGAGAGTCCAAAATCTAACTATCAGCGTCTCTGCCAGCAGCTGTTTAACAATTAATAACTGCAGTTCAGGTGTGATTTCTCTGGCTCTAAAACTGGAGAAAAGTGTGTGAAGTATCCCAGATCCTTGAGCGAATGATACAAGAGTTGAGTTGCTTTATTCAAAAGTTATGTTATTTATTTTAATTTCTTCAGACCGGGCATCAGTCTGAGTTCTTCAAGTTGAATAAAAATATTCATGTGCAGATTGTATTTTTAGCATCTTAAATATGAAGAGGAATGTACAATTCCCCCCCCCCTCCAAAAAAATGTCTTATGAGCATTTCCAGTAAAGTGCAGAATGAAACAGTAATGCATTCTTTTTAAATATGTGTTTGAAAAGTTAAAATAGTGGCTGCAAATACAACACAAAATATTCAAGTTACCCTCAAATATTTATTGAGTAAAAATAGGCTTGATGTCTAGGAAAAGCAATGTATGTTCTTTATTCTTTTAGTGGGAAGAATTATATAAAATTCTACTTTTATATAAGGTAAAACTGCTTTGTTAAATTTTAACCCATGAGCATTAACTAAAGCCTATGGGATTTTTGTATCACATGTGATACACAAGAGTTGAGGAGGATATGAACTCATATTTGAAAGCTCTTTTTTTTTTTTCTCTCCCCCCAAGAATCATTATAGTTTTTAAGTTTATACTAATCTGTTTTTCTTATCATTTGAATTATTGATTTTAGTGCTTTACCCGATTTAGGTATATATCTCTTCTAGATGTATGTTAGCAAAGCTATATTATTTTTTAAAAATGAATTGTTTAGTAATGTAATGTTCTCCATATTTTATTGGATCAAGTTGTGTAAAATTTTACTTTCACAAAAAATTATGAGTTAAAGTTTTTACACATATAAGCATTACTGTTCATAATTACAAAAAGTGTTCTGAGACTAGATTGTAGATGGTTACAAACATTCTTGGAATGTTTGAACACCTAGTCAATGACAATTGATTAGAAAGTCGCCAGTACATGCATGTATGCATTTTTTCCAAAATGACAAATAGTATCGTTTTTATCAAAAGTGATTTCAGAACTTGAGTGTAGTGGGGGTGCTTTTCAGGGCATAACTCTGTTAAGGGAAAGGAATCAAAATTATTATTTTTTGTTTGATGAAAAATATTGATTAAAATTTTACTTTCTCAAAAATCAACTTGAAAAGTTAAGGTTACATTAGCCATCCATTTCAGCAAGTATTACATTGGTTGTTAATGTTATTACAAAACAGAAATCAAGTAAAATGACTCAACTCTACCTGTATCATTAGCTGAATAGATCTTTAGTGAAATTAAAGAGTTGCTTATATCTCTATCTGTATACATGTTTTTGATAGCTGCATTCATTTCAACATGAGTGGTGTTTTAGCCAAGTGGAGACTGTATGGTTTGTTGATATATATGAACTGCTGAGTAGATGATATTTCTATCTGGAGGTTTTGTTACAATTTCTTTCTAAAAACAGAAGAAAAATGAAAAGACTGTTTCAACACAGCTTGGGATGTTTTCAAAAAGATGAGCTAGTCTTTATTCTCAGGAAGACCATTCTAATTTCAACAGCAAAAGTTAAAATACTGAACTTTTAAGTATTGCAGAAAATAAATTGAAACTAAGTGTATGGTCTTATGTTGGGCACATCATGTTGCTTTACTTGATAAAATTGCAGTTTTCAATGCTGGTCATATTATATGTTTAGTTTGAGTGAAATTAAAAGCTTATGTTCAATCATTGTGTTACTGTATGTGTTATGTGAGTGTTTTCTTAGTTTAAGTAGCCACTGTCTACTGACCTACCAAAACTGTTAGTTTTTTTTTTTTTAATGTCAAAAATTTTTATTGAAAGAAAAATTATTTATTCATAATATATTCTCAGTGAATCGGTGAAGCTTTTTATTTGTGCACAGAGTAATTTCTTGCATGTACATACACTTATTATTTTATTCATTTATAGTTGTGTGTACACATTTATATGTAAATTATTAATAATTTTTTTAGAGAGTCAGTGTAAACATTTTGTGAATAATTGCAACAGTATGCCAAATACCAAACGTTTGATTAAAGTTAGTGTACAGAATTAAATTAATATTATGTTCTATTTTATAAATACATAAACTAGCAAAATATTTTTACATCTTCTTTAAAATTTAAGATATTTGTGGTTTTTCAGTTTTCATGTAAAATGTTTGAAGATTGAAATCTTCTGTTAATTCATTGGCTGTTGAAGTATGCATTTAAAAAATACCAGGGGCTGCACTGGTTTCTTAAATTTGGGTCACTAGGACTTAAATATTCATTGTTTGGGATGCTTTGTCACTTTCTTTTTTAATTTGAAAATAATGGAACATTTAACAATTTCTTGAAGTAAACCTATCTTAAGTCTTAAAATATAAGAGCATGGGAACTTGGTGGGGTCCTTTCTTGGGGAATAAAAAAAGGTCGGGGTTAAAATGCATGCTATTAGTGTGATCCCTGAATACCCCCTCCTTTTTTTTTTTTTTTTTTTTTTTTTGAGTGGTCGATGGGGCATGATCGATAGTTGAAGGAAACATCCTTTATTATTGGTATAGTTTCCTTAAAATCTTAAATTAGTCAAATCATGAAATGCAACAAGAATTTTAAAAACATTTGCATGGAATCATGCAATACTTGGTATATTTCTGATATAGCCTTACTTTAAAAAGTTTAACAGTGATGCCAAACTGTCAACTAACTAAAATTACAGTAAGCCCCTGGAAAGAAAAATTTAATTATTATAACTTTCTAACTTACATTTACACATACTTTTTTCTTACTGATTTCATTTGATGGTCATTGAGAAAAAGCGTATACAGCCATTTATTAATTTCTTAGCATATTCCAAATAATACAGTCCATTGTATTAAAGGAGTTAGTACCTTTGCAAAAAATGTCTCCATCTGTCATATAGCACAATAAAATGTATTTCTTATACAGTAAGTTCCCATTACAATGACTTCATGGGACCATAAAATCTCATTCCTATGAAAATTTTGTTGCATCAGAATTTCACAGGTTAAAATAAAAAAGAAGAAAATTTTAATTTCATAATATTTTATGAAATTAATATTATGAATTCGGCTTTTGTTTTGAAAGATGACCGCATAAAATTTGATTAGGTACTGTGATTAGAAAGTCGTTTGTAATTCATTGAAATCAGCCAGAAAAATAATTTTTTCAAATAAATGCATTATTGTATCATTTACTAAAATCTGAAAAGAAAAAGACATCGCTTTTAAAGCATTAATCCTAAATGAACAAAATGAGAGGTAACAAAACTTCATTTTAAAGCATCTCATTTTTTTAAAGCAAGCTTTGCTGTTATAAAAGAGAGTTACATTGTGCAACTGGGGAATGTTTGCAAAGAAAATGAAAAGTCCAGCACATTGATTTGTAACAAAATGAATGTCAACATTGTCATCAAACTACATGCTTGTTATCAGTTGAGTGAATCAAGAAAAGAAAACATGTTTGTTTGTACAAATAGTTCATTGTATCTAGATTTTCAATAAGCAATTTATATTAATATTCATCTAACACTGTTTTAATTGCTTTTCAGATGGGGATTTAAATGACTTTTGTAATTACAGGATTTTTCGTTGTAATAGGAGTTTACTGTATTAGCATTTTTAGAGTACAGTGATTCATCATTAAAACATTCTTAAGACATTCTGCAATCTCTGTAGTTATTGTTATTATTTGAACACTGTAAAAATGTATCAAAATTTGAGTCTGATAAAATCCAGTTTATAGATTAAATTTCTAAAATTAACCTCACTGTTCACATCTAGCTGTTTTCTTGTCACTGTAAGCTTAATTTTTCACAATTTTATCCAGTTTATTTTTAAATGATCTAGCATTTTGAATTACTTAATAAACTATTTTTGAAATGCAAAAGTACTTGTTCCTCTTTTTTTTTTTTTTTTTTTTTTTTTTTTTTAAAGAGAGAAACAGAAATCTGATATGGAAACAAATAGGAAAATGCAGCAAAATGTTAAGAAACATGTAAGAAATATTTGTTCACTTGCTCCTGTTTGGTTTGAAATTCCTTTTTTGTTATAACAATTCTGGAAAAATAATTTTATGGTTTAGTCATGTGTGTATTTTCTTTTTGTGTGTTACTGTGTTTTAAATTTTGAGTGTTGAATGATATGTGTTTTTTAAATATTTAGTCATATGTGTTAAAATATTTTTACTTGCAACATATCATGTATAATTTAAAATAACAAGGAATTATTAAATAATTTACATAAAAATGTGTCAGACATGTTCTTCAGTTGAACATGATTGTGTTTGTGATTAAGTGTTATATGTTTGTTTTGTGTATGTGTTCAAATTATGTATTTATTCATTAATATTAGGCTTTTTCTTCTTTCCCAAATATGTTGCTTCCTAATATGTAGGAATTATGTGATATTTGTCAAAAAGAAAAAAAAAATCACTCCTTTGAATACAGAGTATATTAATGTTATTGTATTTTTATTTGCTAAACTTATAAATTTATTTTTGTATGTTATTGTTTTGTGTTTAAAACTGTAATTAGTAGTATATATCAACACAATGTTAAATAAATTCCAGTGATACAAATGTCTTTCTTGCAGCATACTAATGAATGTACAAGTTCAGTTTTTTTTTTCTTTCTTTTAATTTCATTAATATTCATCAATCAATAAAAATATATCTGATATAGTGATGGATAACTAATTTATTATTTACTATCAACTGTAAAACTTTTGAAATTTGTACATTGCATGTATGCTAAAATATTCCTGTAGCTTATTAAATTACACATTTCTGAAATATAACTTTTTTCGTTTATATTGTGGAAGCAACTAAAATTTAGCTGTACTAAATGAATATTTTCTTAATTATCTTGGCATTTTCATAATTATGATTCTTAATGAATTTTATTGCCCTTAAAAATACACATCTTTGAGATTTTTCTCTCTCTCTTCTTTTTTTTTTTTCCCCCTTCCTTTCTTTGGTGTGTGTCTTAGTGATTTTTTGTACTATGAAGAAAGATGACACTTGAACTATTGTTCAAGCAATATAAGCTAAGTTCTGGCTATATAATAAAAATGAAACTTTTAAAACATACTGTACAAAATAAAGTACTGACTTTTATTAAATTATTTTGTAAGTGCCTCTTTGTGTTGTGTATTCAAGTGCAGCACTATGATGTATATGCCTCATGATTTTGCAAAATTGCTAAAAGTTGCAAAACATTTTTGAAAAGGGGAAAAAAAAAGTTGCTGATATTTCCTATATATTATTATTTAATATAAACTTTGTTCTCTGCTGTTATTTTTATACCAAGTAAATTGTTAAAAAGCATTGAAATATTTTGCACCATGGTGTAACCCTTTTTTCCCAATCTACAAATGTAATTTACTTTGATCACAACTTTGGTTTTTAGCGTAAAGAATTTGCTAGGATATATTTATATGAAAACTTCATGCAAAATACATTCTGATATAAATAGAAAATTTCTCGCATCTTTAATTTGGCATTTAGATTTGGAAAGTAAATTATATAAATATGGATTTTGGAACATTTGTATTTCTGATAAGTGTTTTATGATAATAATTGGAATTACACATAAAAATATCATGAAGCATATCAGGCACATAGCCAGAAAGAAATTTCAGGAAGGGCCCTAAAAGGAGAAAAATAGAATTTTAGCAAGAAGTGATTAAGATATCCAATTAAGAAACACTCAATTTTTGGGAGAGGCTTAGGCTTCCATGACCCAACCCTTGGCTATGTCCCTGAAGTATATACCATCATAGAAATATTGCTGCTAATAACATTCAGCGAAGTAGACCTAACATAACCTTATTTATTATTTATTTTCTAATGAGCAAATTTGTTATAACTATGCAATGAAACTTAATAATATTGCAGCTTCAGAAAATTGCAAGATCTTTTTTATACCATTGTGGGTTTTATAAAGAAATACAAATTATATTTGATAGTCATTTTTTAAAATAACCAAGTATATGCGTTTGTTGTTAAAGAATCCTTAAAAAAAGGAGACTTTAAGCTATGCAAACATAATTCCTGAATGGTATTTATATGTATTAAAATAGAGATGGGATAAATATAATTTCTTTTAATTTCAAACTGTTTTATGAAATTGAAAAACATTGATTTGATATTTATTACATGAACTATCCAGATTTTAATAATTATTATTTATGAAAATGAGAATTTTCACCGAAGTCATAATTTTTATGTAAAAGCCTCAAATCAGTTTTAGTTTCTAGCATTCCAAAGTCATTAATACTTTATAAATACTCAAAGTTTTAATAATAATTTTAAATATTTTTGTTTTAAAAAAGTAAAATTTTGAAAAATAATGTGTAAAATTAGTGCCTATTGATTTATTAAAATAGTGCATTAAAAATAATTTATAGTAATAATAATTTATACAAAAATAAATGTAAAACTGTGACATGTAATGAATTAAATTTTTCAATTTGGTGGAAATGCCATGCCATCAATTATTAAGATAACACATTTTTTATAGTGAAAAAAATGTTTTTGAAAAATTATAACGAAATTTTAAAAATATCTTATTTGGTATTTTTGCAGTATCCTTACTAAGCTCATTGGCTTATTTAATGATTTTTTGAAAATTACTACTAAATCTTTATATGCAAAACAGGTCATCACTGTGTCTTTTAATAATAATTTTCATACAATAAAAAAATAAATAATGGAAAAGGGTGAAGGTAATGAATTAAATTTGTTAAGTTGGTGAAAAATGCCATTCCATCAATAATTAAAATAACACATCTTTTATGGTGAAAAAATTAAAATGAAATTTTAAAAATATCGTATTTGTTATTTTTGCAGTGTCCTTACTAAGGTTATTGGTTTATTTAATGATGTTTAGAAAATTACTTCTAAATTTTTATATACGTAGCAGGTTATCACTATATTTTTTAATAATACAAATATGAAAGATTCATATTATGAATTCTTTATTGCATCTGAATACTTATGCATGATATTTGCCCATCTCTAAATCTGAAGCAATAAAATAGCTTTACCATTCAGTAATGTGTTAATCTGACTATGCTAATTTTTATGTTTGTCTAACATTACAGCATTATTTCTTTAGTCATAAAGCTATTACAACTTTTAGATGTTAATTCAGTTTTTTTCTCTATATGTAAAACTAAACATATTCTTTACATACGGGTGTTTGAAGTGAATTATGTTTTTACTGAAATTCATTTTTCACTAATAAGAGAAACCATTTTCAATATGGTGATATAAAAAGCAAGCAATTTCATGCTATGTAACAAGTTAAACATTCTGTTTATTGTTGACATAGCTTTGTTGCAAATAAAACTTCATGTATATACAAATACACTGATGTCCTCGTGTACAAAGAAATAGTAATAGTTCACATTAAAAAAAGTAAGTTTTCCTTTCTCTTCTCACTAAAAATATCTGATTGCATATACTGACTGGATCACTTGTGTGAATTTCAATTCCTGCATATGCATCTCTGTATGTGCACTTCTATTTATTATACATTCCTGAATCTGGTTTAACAGGGGGAGGATGTTAAATTGTGTCTATGGGTTTCCATACATTGGTTATGTAGTCATTTTTTCTCTATTAATGGTCTTATGTATTTAAATATATTTATTTCAGGTTTATGTTTTCTGTATTTCTGCAAAATGCCTATTTCAATGAGTTGCCCTCACTCATTGTGTGAAGATGCATATTACAATTGCATATGTATGACACTTTATGTCACTAGCATATATTTGCAACCTTTGAATAATTGTTTTAAAAATAATACTTCACAAGTCTAAAGTCATTGTCTGTTTTGGTTTGTTTTATATAGTGATTGTGTTATATTTAACTTGTATATTATGTCATCTGTATTTTATTTTTATTGGAAAGAATTACTTAGCAAGCACTTGTATTTAGAAGGGGAAAAAATGAAACTTCAAGCTAGTCTCACAGCCTATTGTTAACCTCCTGTTTGCTAAGTGTGATAATATACCTCTGATGTAGTTGATATTTTGTCATTTATAGATACCAGTAGAGTGAATGGGCTGTCAAAGCCAACATATCTAGTAAATTTAATAATTCTTTAAGTTGCAAACCACTGGGATGTATTTCCCTGATTTACATGTTGCATTTAATTAGGGTCCTGTGAATTGTAGTGAAAACTGACATATTTATAAATTATTTAAAAGACATATTTAGTTACTCTCTAATTTTTACAAGTATTTGTTCGGAAGTATCCAGAATAACTGGACATTGCATTAAGATATTTTGGCATCGTTTGGAAAACAGATTTATCTTAAAATATTAGAAATATTTAAATACAAAGGTGTTTAATAAATATGTTTATTTATTTGAACATACTTTTGCATGGAAAGGAGTAGGGGGAGAAAACGAAATGCAGAGCTTATAGAATAAACAGCAGCAACCAAAAATAAAAAAATATAATAATAATAATAATAATAAATTTAAAAAAGAAATAGTAAATATATAAGCATATATTTTTTAATGATTCTGTGTACAATAATTTTGTTTCAATTATTGCCTTTAATTTTTTATTTATAAGCTTTTGTTGGGAGTAAAATTACCTATAATATAAATTTATAATCTGAATAGAAATTTTACTGCATAAGCTCAGCAATTTTCAATAAAATTCACTTGATTTAGTTTTCAAGAATATTAAATATTTCTTATGATTAATTGACTGAACTTTAATATCAACCCTCACACTGAACTATTATTTGTTGTTTGATTTCAGAAAAATGTTTAAGTACTCAGCAGTTATAAAAAGACATTTAGTTCGTGGAAAGTAAAAAACTGAGTTGCCAAAATTTGCCTTCTAAAATGCTTTGAAATTAACAGTTAAAAGCAATTATAAAATTTGTTAAAAAGCTATCTTTTTCATAAGTTCAGCTAGTAATGCCAAATTGAACTTTGATTTTAATCTGATATATTTATTTTATGATTTAATCTGATATATTTATTTTATGGATCAATTAAACACATATATTGATTTTTAGATGTTATACTACCTTCAAATGAATTTCTCTGTCTAAAACATAAAAGTGTAATAACTAGCATTGTGTGTGTGTAATTGAAATAATGAATAAGGCCGCCATGTAAATTTGAGAAAATATAAAAATTTATATTTAATGATTAAAGTTAGAGAGTAACTTTTGTATATAGTTTGATGTTTGTTATTTATATTTGACAAGTATTTTTCATACACACTCTTATTTATTTTTAATGTTTTATCAGTTGAATTAAATATATTTTATGTAAAAAATAATATATGAAAAAAGGAGCATTATTTTTTGCAGTACTGTATTATACCTCATTAAAATTACAATGTTTTGATGCATTATTGATTATTCTTAAAATGCATATTAATGTACGAGACAGTTACGTGGATTTGCACTAAAAGTACTGCAATAAATATGCAATTTGACCTTTTTATTTAAATTAATAAATTTTTGATTTACTGTGCCAAAGTGAATAACAGCATGTGAAAAAAAAAAAAGTATATTTTTCAAAATCACATGCCTTGTGAGACTTAAACATACTATTTCTGAAGTTATATGCAACTGAAACTAATGTGCCTGTCTGTAGTGATGTGCGAATAATTGTCTCATTATTTTTTATTGTAGCTTTAAATTGTATGATTAAAAGAAAGAAAAAAGGTGTATACAATTTTTGCACATTTCTTGTTTTGTAACCAATCAGCAATTTCCACATTTCCTTTCTATTTCTGGATATTGGATTTGTGCATTTTTATTACAGTGCAAATTATGTATGTGGGGGGGGGGGTGTCCATAAAGTTGAAGAACTAAGGCTTGCTATTTGATATTATTTGTAAAGATGTTGCTTTGTATATGACTTTTTAAGACTCATACTGTATTTACATGCAATCGCAGACATCTTACACATTGGTGATGGAAATGTGAAACTGTTATGATATATCTAATGTGCTTTCTCACACATTTTTCTCTGCTAACTTACATAAGTTGCAGATGTATGCTTGAAAAAAAATGTTGTGCACTTTTTTTATAGGTTATAGTGATATGCGAATTATAGAGAAACAAATTAACAAATTGAACTGTGTATTCAATCTTAACATTGTTCTTGATTAGTGTAAATTTTGTAAAGCAACAATGGAAAATAATTTAGGCAAAATTGTTAAATAAATTCTTGAAAAATGTTTCAAAGTCTGTCTTTTTCTTTCTTTCTTTTTACTCATTAATACCACATGTTAAAAAAAGTCTATTTTTCTCACTAATCCCGCTGATTTGAATCGGATCAAGCCCATGAGTTTGTTGTCCTTCTTAATTTGCAGCACCAAATGAAGTCTGTTCAGCAGATCTTCATGCCCAAATCAACACAACTAATCAGATGGAGCCAATGACTATTTTATTATGTTTACTCAGGGTTGTCAGATTTGCTGCCCGGGTAGCTCCCCATTTTCCCCACCAGGGCAGGTTTTTTACCATAAAAAACCCATGGATTTTTTTAAGATTAAACTTTGATTTGCATCATTTTAAAAGAAATATCAGAATAATAATTTAATTTATTGTAGAAGCATTTAATTTCTTTAAAAAATTTTAAGTTCTATTTCAATTAAAGATTATTTTTATCACCAATGAAACTATAAATCCCAATTCCATTTTGTTGCTTTTATAAAAAATGCTTTTAAGAAAATGATCTGAGGTTTGCATTTGTAAATTAATTTTACATTTGCTTTATGCCTGGGGAAAAATTAAAATGCTTTGTCATAGGGGTGCAACAGTAGCAGATACAGTAATTTTTAAGGGGAGGGCCTAGTTAAAAAAAAAAAAATATATATATATATATATATATATATATGTAATAGATGTATGGGGATAGATGTATGGGTAGATATATATATATAATGTATAAAAAGGTAGTTTGGGTGTTACTAGTTTGGGTATTGTTCAAGCGGATACTTTCACTGTAAGTTTTGCTTTCCTGTCATACTTGCCACGCGCGCTCTGGAGCTATGTTTTATTTCTTTAGTTAATTACTAGACATCAGGCCGTCGATTCTGAGTTCTTTAGAGTGCACATGTGTCCCCTCGCCTTTGTAATCCCAGATGCAGGTCATGTTCATAAATGTATCCGCTTGAACAATACCCAAACTACCATTTTATACATTACATATATATATTTAAGGCCAACAAAATGTGCAAGAGAGGAATATTTTTTTCTTTTCTTTGTTAATTAGCTTCCCCCCCCCCCCCCCTCCTAAAAACAAAACTGTATCCGCCACTTTAGTGCACCTATATCAAGTCCTATTTAGAGCATTCCAGGCATATTTCAAAATGAAATATTTATAAGCTCAGACTTTAAATAATTTTCCGGATAACAATTTGTGTTTTCCTTCGTTTGTAACTGAAAATTTCAATTTTCCTTGACTTCTGTTAAAATAAAATTTCCTGACTATTCCAGATTTTTTAGTTTCACTGACCAATGGCATCCTTGCATAAGCCAAATCACCTATCATACCTTGCACTACTTGAGTGATTGTTATCTATACCTGCATTTCCACAATTTAATTGTAAACCTTTTTATTTCCAAATTAAAAGTTCTTGTTTGTTTTTTGCCTGAACTGTAAAATTTAAAGCTCACAATATAGCATAAAAATTAGGAATACATCAAAAAAATATTCTGGCACATATATGTACCGGTTTCTGCACTCTAAAAATATAAACAAAGTCATCCAGTAACGTCCTTTTTTATTTTTCTCCACATACATCTGCAGGAACTGCCTACCATGTTATTAAGGAAACTATCTCAAAGATTCAGATTGATTTATTCAGATTAACCGATGTTTAAAGCATACAAGTTGTCAGATTTGCTGCCCGGGTAGCTCTCCATTTTCCCCAACGGGGCAGGTTTTTATACCTTAACCCATGGGTTTCTTTAAGATAAAACTTTGATTTGCATTATTTTAAAAGAAATATCTGAATAATAATATAATTTATTCTAGAAGCATTTAATTTCTTAAAAAATTTTTAAGCTCTATTTGAATCCAAGATTATTTTTTATCACTAATGAAACTGTAAATCCTAATTCCATTCTGTTGCTTTTATGAAAATTAAATATCTTTGTTTTCTACCAGTTGTAATACTGTTTAAAAGTTACTTTTAATAATTTTTGATAGTAGAAATTTGTCATAAAATTTTCTATGACCAAACAAACAGTATTCTATAAAATGGTAGTTGTTTATAGAATATGTAATCATAAAGGATACAGAGTTATACAAATGCATCAGTTAATTTTTACTGGAAGGAAAAGATGTTTATGCAAACATAATATCCAATAAATTTCCTCTTTAGAATATTTAGAAATAAAACAAACATTCAAATATGTAATAATTTCTTGGCTGTATAATAAAAGCAGGTCTGGTTGCACTGTATTGCACTAACTGTTGAAATTAGATATCATCGGATTAATAAATCAATACCACAAAATAAAGGAGTACATGCATTATGGAATGAAAGGATTTATAACTTAATTCTGTGTTATTCATTAACTATTTAAATATTAAAAAGGAATGTGCAGGTAGGTTTTTGACATTCAATTTTTATATTGCTTCAAACAAAATAAAATGATTTGAGAAATTCTATGTAAACTTATTGCATTATATTGCTAACATTTTCTTTCATATTTAAATCACTGGAATTTCTTTATTATTTTTTTACAATAAATTTATAAACATCATCAATTATATAATTTATTAAATTACAAAATAAGAAGATAAACCTTTGTCTAAAGCAATAAAAATTATGCTTTATACCCACTCAAAAAAGTATTCAAGTAAAAGCAAAATTACTCGCATCAGTTTAGTGAGTAACTAATTAGTTTTTGAAATATGTATAGCTTGAAATATAAGAAGTTATTGTTATTTGTTGCATCATGCTGTTTTTATGAAGAAAATTGCTTTACGAATGAAACTGACATAGGAAATTTGACTTAGACTAATGCTTTTTTGGGAGGGTGTGCATTTCTGTTTGTACAATTTTGTACATTAATATTATTTTCCTTATGTCAGAGCCTGATCAAAATAACTATGGGCCCTGGGCAGAAGAAAAAAACTAGGCCCCTTGCAATAACCCCCCCCCTTAAAAAAAACAAAAACATTATGATTGGTTTATTGCTGAAAGTTTTAAATATCTTACCCCTTCCAAACACAAATTTTGTTTTAAGTAATCTGAAATAAACGAATATAGTTACATGATGTCAAAGAAACAGATAGTTAAATGTTATATTGAAATGTTATATCACAGTTGCTAACATCGGGGTGCCCACTGGCTACTAAAAGGAAACTATTTGCTACTATAATTGAGAATAGGCGACTATTTACATGTAAAAATGGCTAAAAAAACGACTATTTTGAGGGAAATGGTAACTATTTTTCTAGGAGTATGAATGCAATTTCTGGTTTTCACCTAGAACGTTTGTTTAGGGCATGCAACCAAGCTACTAACAACATGACAAACATTGAGCGTACTGTGACAGTGCCCGCCCGTAGATTTTGAGAAATATCTGGCAAGAATAGATAAGCTAGATTCATATCGCCTGTGTCGTTCCATTATAGTTCACTATACTAAAAGATGCATTTTCATAATCCAAAAATTGTCAAAACTTTTAAATTCCAAAAACATAATGTTCGGAACGACACAGTGGAATATCATTCACATTGTTGCAGTAACTGCTGAATTGTCGGATTCGTATTGGAGAGTATGCTTTAAAGTCTGGGGTTTGTAGAAAGTTTCAGTAGCCAGTCGAGATGTCAGGACGAAACACAAACATAATGTTTCTCGAAACTTGTCAAACACTCTTCAAAGCGCAATTTACAGGAATTTACAAGCAGTAATTCTATAGATAACTAGTCGTCAATTGGAACAACTTTCTCAAATACTACAACTTCTTTATAGTAAATAAAATTGTTCCATTTGCTAAAATGCCTTGCTAAAATACTTGGCTTAATCAGGGTTTTAAACAACCCAACCCGGGTGGGTTTTATTGGGGTTTTTTTTATTTTATTAAGATTCTTTTATGGTATAACACTTTTTGGATTTAAATTTTATAGTTTTATTTCAAAGCAGAATAATTTGAGTCTAAAAGAAAACTTTCATTAGAAAATAATAATTTATTTATTTATTAATTAAAATATAAAAATAACTTCAACTTTAATGCAGTACTATCTTTTTCTGCTGGTGTTTATAAAGGGCTCCTAATTTGTTTTATGACCATATAAAAGTATATTATTGTTCACTTAGAAAAATATGTTGTTTTTGATTGGCTGTTTTCTATTACTTTTTAAATTTATGAACTTTTTAATTTTTTTTACCTTTATGATTTTTAAGTTATAGTTATATTTCCTAGTTAGAGTATAAGTCAGTAAACCCTTTGCAGGCAACTTACTGCAGAACTACTATTTATTTAATAATTTTCTTTATAGTTATTCATTTTTGCTTGAAATATATATTCCTTTTTACTTTAAAAATCTAGAATTAATATGTCTGATATTAAATCCCACATAAGCAATGTATAATGAATCAGTTTTACATTTCTCAGTACTAAATTTAATGCAGCAACTAATAGAATACAGGATGGTTTCCTGAACCTCATTCATTCTTCAGATACATGCTTGTAAGCTGTAAGAGAGAGACACGTCCCATTCTTCTCTTATCTAGGAAAGAATTTTATTTTTTTGTCACTATACTGATAATTACATATTTTAATAAATAAGGTTTTAAATATGAATAAAGATATAAATTATTAAGTTATCCCTGCATGCATTCTATACTGTTCATTTAAAAACAAATATTGCAGATAGAATTAGCTCAAGGTATTATTTTTAAAAAGGTTATTGTTCTTTATGTTGAATTTGGAAAAATAATTATAAAAAAATTAAACTGGCATATATATATATATATATATTTATCTAATATTATGCATTAAGTTATGTAGGTAATATTATATGTATTTAATATCAAATAACAAATGATTTAAAGGAAAGAAAGGAAAAATTTTGATAATTTTTAATAAAACCTGTTTCTGTGTGGGTTTTATTGGGTTTTTTTTAAGTGGGTTTAAAAAATAAAACCCACCTGGGTTTTTGGGGGGTTTGTGGGCAGGTCCGAAACCCTGGGTTTAATACTATACTAAATTTGCTAAATTACTTGGAAAGACATTGAAAATTGTCTACTTTATAATGTGATATGTTCTATGAACTTCTAACTAAAACTAAACCGCATAGAAAAACAGAACTAAACTGCAAACATCATCTGCTGTGGAATAATATATAATGAATTTAATCTTCACAAATATTATATAAACTTCTTTCAGAAAACAAAAATGTGTATTTAACATTTTTAAAACTTTGTTTAGAAGATTTCAGTATGTTTAGATTGTTAAAAAGAATACTATTTTTACCATAAAGGCTACTATTTTGTACCTACTATTTCTGTGGCTGTGCTGTGGTGGGCACACTGTAACGTGTATGGAATACAACCACTTTTTGTAAACAGTCATTTTTGTAAATATTTCTTAAAATAATTGTTCACACTTTAAAATTAAAAAATCATTTAACTTTTGAAATTTTTTTAACCTTTTAATTTTATTGTAAAATTATAAAAGCGTAAGATGTATGATTTTTGGGCCCTAAAATCTGTGGGCCCTTGGCAGTTGCCCCATTTGCCATATTGTAATATGGCACTGCCTTATGTAGATATATTTTAATAAAAATTATTACTTATACCACCTTTTTTAGGAGGGGGGGGGGTAAACAGTAACATGGATAATGTTTTTTTTTTTTTTTTTTTTTTTTTTTTGAAAAGATAAATCTATTCAAAAAGATATCCATATGTTTTGCTTTACTACATTTCTATTTGCACAAATTTGTACATTGGATATTTATATATAGCTTGATATCGTTTAATGGTATGTCACTTAAGTTTCAATTACTTATAATTTACTAAGCTAATAATTTATTTATTCAAAAGAATATGCAGTGAAAGTTTTTAGAAGCAAATTTATTCATTCATTTATTTTTAGGAGGGCAGTGCCAAGTTCCCTTTGTGATTTAAACCTTAATTTTATGTTTGTCTATAGTTTGAAGTTTACATTTTTATCAGTGCAAATTTTTTAGTTAACCAAAAATTTTAATTTTGCCCAATAAAACCCGGGTTTTTTTCACCCTAAACATTGGATTTTTTAATAAAACCCACTCGGGTTGGGCTTTTTACAAAAAATCTGGTTTTTTTTTACAACCTTGGGTTTAGTACAAGTGGGGAATGTTTTAGTATCACGGAAGAATCCAAGGTTCCTTGAGTTAACAGAGCCAGAGTTGCTTGATCCTTCGTGTCACTCTTGAAACCAATTGCAGTACCAGTACCTGCACTACGATATGAATGTACCAGTCGTTATCTCCAAGAAGTGTTAATTAAACCTTCTCCAGTATATAGCAAAGCTAGTTCAGATTCAGTATAAACCTAAAGCATGGAAGTACCTTCCTTTACTGGTCTGTCAGCTATATCATTATATTTTAGATTTGCATGAGACGGTGTCCATTGTACCTAAAGATCAAAGAACTGAAGAGATATTTTCAATAACTTTAATTCCTTCCTGGTCCCTAACGCCTCTCTAATTATGTAGGTACTAGAAGGTAAAGATCGTTGGCGGCAATTACAATGGGCTCTAGAAAAAACATTTAACGAAATATGTTTATACTCAATATATTTAACTTTCTTTCACTTAAAATTAATAACTTCATGTTCAGTTTTTATTATATGCCAAATCAGAATTGCATTTTCTTCTAAAAGTATTTAAAAACTTACTATATTCAAAAGATTTTGTTTTGTTGGAAACATCCCATCTTACATCAATGTTTCATGCAGACGAAATCATTTCATTTGAGAAAAAAAGAACTGGATAATCTAGAAAAACTGTTTTTAATGAATTGGAATCCCGTCGCGTGCAGAATTTTCCCTTCAAAGCCTGATGACTGTGATTTCAATATGACGCAACTGTCACTTGCAACAGCTAATTTTGTCTTGCAAATGATGAAATTTTTTACTCTTGGAAATAAAATAGAGCTGAAAATAGCGAAAAATCACTTAAAAATGGGGAAATGAGTGGATTTTTAAAGTATCGCAGATTGTTTTCTATATTTTCATATGCATAGTCATGAGAAATTTCAAGCGGATCTTACAAATGGTGTAGATGTTATTATGCGTTTTGTGCTTAACTTTTTAATCATTTTGGAATAATGGCAGTAACAGTTAAATTTTGGAGTGGTTAGCCAGAATTGTTACAGAATCAGTCACTGAGCTGTCTGTAAGGATCCAAATTCCTTCTAAAACACAATCATCCAAAGCCAGTGGCACCTGCTACTGCTGACAGATATGTGACATTTTGAAAGTTATCTGCTCGAAAAATGGCATACTATATCCTTGTACTTTATTCCATGGCGAACCTAATTTTATTTCTTTACTTTCAACTTTAGTAACCATAGAAACATAAGCTTTGTTGAAACCACAGCGGGATATATATTAATGTAAGATTACTTATCATTTAGTAGTTTCTAAGATGTCCATTGTGAAATACAGCAAACATTTTTAATCTCTACATAGGATAAAACAAAGTCGCTTTCTGTGTCTGTCTGAGGTATCTGAAAACTTCCTAAACCACACAACCGATTTTGATGCGGTTTTCACCATCAGTTAGATAATTTTCCCCAAAAGGTTTATTATATACTGGGTGAATCTAAACTCTTGGGCAAAACTTTAACCCTTTAAAGCGCAGTGATCCCGCTCTGGGAACGCCCAACTCTGACGTTTTGACTGCTGCCAGTCACGAAGAATAGATTTGATTTCTATAAAAATAGTTCCGGGTGACATAGCTCCACGAGAATCCTTTACTTTTTTAGCACGTCATTTCCCGTAAAAAAATGGTCACGATTATTTTTAACAGCGCCGACATCTGCTGAAAAAGGGAAGAACGCGAGAACAGCTGGATAGATTGCCCAATGCTGAGAAAACTGCAGCCGTTGCCATCGCTCGACTTAACTACCAGCAAGATGGCGGACGATCGAAACGTTCATCGCTGGTCAAACGACAAATCGACATCAAACAAGCATCAAACAAGCAACATCAAACGACAGCTGGCTATGCTCGCGCACAGCCAGCTGTCGTCAAAAAAGGGTCTCTAGATCTGTGGCACGCGATGAACGTTTCGATCGTCTGCCATCTTGCTGGTAGTTAAGTCGAGCGATGGCAACGACTGCCCTTTTTTCAGCATTGGGAAAGGGTTGCGCCTCAAAGGGTTAAGGGGTGATAGGGCGCACAATGAGGAATCGTATAATCACATAGCAATCTGGTGTGAAAAACGTAGTTTTAACTTACCCGGTAATAATCACTTTTGGAAAAGCATTGAAGTGTCCGTCTAATTTCTTGACCAAGTTTCATAAACAATACGCTCGTCTCCAAAAATTTCATCCATGAAATAAAATAGAATTTATAAACTATCCATTTTAGTTTTCTGTTTCCGGAGAAAAATACATTAGTTTCTGACAAAACAATGGTCGGAAAGTGCAATATTGTTTCGGCACCTTTTCCCGAAGTGATTATTAACAGCTACACGAAGACGACGTTGCCGACCCCACATTGTATGTGATTCTGATCCCTTATTATGTGCCCTATCACCCCTTAAAATTTTGTCCAAGAGTTTAGATTCACCCTGTATATAGTACTAGCCGCCTCCCGCGACCTCTTGGTTCGCCATCTTAATGAATCCTGTGTTTTTCACAAGGGCGGATCCAGAAATTACTCAAGGAGGGGGCGATTTTGTACCTGAAACAGGGGGGTAGAATGCGCAAAATGATTTTATAATTAATTAATATAATCAATTATACCAATTAATGTAATTAATTATTTTATTGATAAAATCTATATATGAGCGATGATTAAAAAGAACAGGGAGTAGTACCCGCAATACACCTTTTAGAAAAAGGCTACATAATTTTCATTATACTTTCATAATATATTTTGACAGATTATAACAGTTTTTTGGACATCGCCCTCCCCTTGGATCCGTGCCTAATTTCTCACCGGCTTCCTTGGTACTGAAATAACTCAGATTCTGAATGGAATTTAAAATTAAGATGGTTACAAACAAGGGCGGCTGTAGGGTAAGAGGCCATTATGCATCCTTTTATGCTCTTAGTTTTTCAGTTCGACATGGTGCCCCAATGAGATGATTACCTTGCATACCGTGTTGGGCCGCCCCTGGTTACAAAAATAAGATGGTTTAATGATAAAAACATTCAAAAAAATACAAATTAGTTTCGTCCTATATTAATTCTGAAGAGCTTCTAGATATATCGGCCGTTATCAAAAAACGGAAAGGAAAAAAGAAAAGTAAGAAAATCTGAAACAATTCCAGATTTTAAATAAGCACTAATCTATACTATTAAAATCTGTGCGCGTCTGTCTGTCTGTCTGTCTGTGTGTAGCATCATCTCCTCCGAAACCGCTGGGAGTTGAGTTTCAATCGAGGTGTGCACTTATTCGAAAAATTCCGAGGAAGGTCTTCCGCTAATTTAAATTTCGAAATTCGAATTAGTTTAGGAGATATTGATAAAAAACCCCGTCAAAAACACTAATTTTTGCTCTCCGCAACTACGCGATTGTAACCCCTGTAGTGAAAATGTGAGAAATAAGCATCGAGGTTGCCATGTTTGGCGAATTTATTAAATGATTTACACTCTTGCATTAAAAATAAAGGAATAATACTTTTTTTCTGTTTCGAATATTTGCTAGGTTATTTTTTAATTAAAATATCGTCTGCGTGGGAAATCAGAGCAGGAATTCAATATTTTTTATACGCAAAACAAAAAGGATTTGTAAATTTCAGAGACTAAAGTGCATAACCTTATAATTTGGCGAAAAAAAATGGCTTATATGGCGATTTGGGAAAGTGGATTCTAGTGGTTTGCACACAATTTTAGGCTTGGCGCAATTTACTGAGAGCGTAAAGAAATAGTATTTTTAAAAACAAGTGTAGGTTTTACTAGAATTTAGCCTGAAATTTTAATTTTCTGTTCAGAAATAATGCAGTTATTAAGGCGATTTTAAATGATTTTCATCAAGTTAAATAAATTGATTTAAGTTAGGGAAACCCCGGCAAATTTCAGAAAATTAACCTTTTTCATTTGTATTGCTAATTCTATGCCCCGATTGATATGAGTTGGTGTTACGAGCGTATGAATAGATAATATTTTTTAATCCCGCAAAACAAGGTGTAATAAAATAGGAAGTCTTTATAAATACGAATGCTGTTTGAGATGAATGAGAATATTTTTTAAACCCAGTTAGACTAGCTGGTAATGCCTTTAAATTATTGCATTTATTGTCAAGTTTAATGTGTGATTCATTTTGGCTAATTGCCATCGACTGCCGACGTTAATTACGCCAAAATGGCAGTTCTAGCAAAGTAAACATAAATAAATCATTTCATATTCTATTTTTAACACTGCTACAGTTTCCGTAGCAACGGAATCCATTGTTGCCACTTAAGTTGTTCAATTTAATAATTAAGTGAAACCACTCATTTCTACATCTCTTAAGACCCAAAAAAGTGAAAACGCATTAAATATGAAACAAATAGAATTTTAACATATTTCCTTCGCGTGTGACGTCATTTTCACGTCATTGTCTTCTGTTTTGCTGTCAGAATACCCGGAGAAGCACATTACACGCTAACGTATGTGCTGCTCCGGCGGACATAAGGAAGCAATTTGTCGGGTGCGTATTTGCCTAACCCCTCTGTGTGTCTAAATTGAAGCATTGAAACTTTGTAGGCGGTTTTTTTTTTTAAACTAGAAAAAGGCAGATTAACGTCGTTAACGTGAAAGAAGCGATATGGAAAACTATTTAATTGGTAGCCGTAATGCGAAATGATAATCGATTATTCACATGCGCAAAGCAACAAAATTTCAAAAGTATGAAAAGTCAGGAATATGAAATGAAAATGCAAAATAAATCACCAGGGACTATAGGACAAGCATCGTGTACGAGAATGATATTGCAATCTTGTACCTAACAAAGGCGCTTGCAAGGAATACAAAATATAATATGAAATTAATTACTCTTTCTTCCCATGGCGTTTGTGGAATCTTTCCGAATGACGGGATCCGATGTGCTTAGAATATTTCATATAAATTACTTATATGTTAACGTTCTATTTATTTTTTCATATATATTCCAGTTACAAGACCTAGAGCTCTAGAAACGATTTCAGATTTTGTTTAATATTGAATTTGACACTATACAATTAATGTAAGTTAAAAAATAAAATATGAAATTAGTTATTTATTTAGTGTGAATTGGCAGTGAGATCAACGTTAGTTTTATTTAACAAGTGTGCTACTGTATTAAGAGTTCAGTAAGGGTAATAAGCTTTTCCGCTTAAGTTACGTCACAAATTTTTTTATTTACGAAAGCGACAAGATCTTCACGGAAACAGGATGCATTTTTGGTTTCTGAAAGTACAATGTGCATCGATTGTTTCGTGTAGATTTTTTTAAATTTGTGTAAAATTTAATAAAGTCATCTGCAACATAACTGTGCTAATGCATTGTCCACGCTTTACGAAATGCAAGATAAAATAAAATAGTATTCAACATCATGTAATGTTATTCATATGGTATGTATGAATGCTATAAATTAAACCTAAAAGAGAGAATTATATGATGTAGAAATAAGGCATTTTTCGAAAGAGAAAAGTTTCGTCTGCATACCGTAAAGTTCTTACTTTTCTGATCCCCAGTGAAAATGACGTAGTTTTTGTGTCATCATGTTGCAATCGTCTCAAATTTCCACTCATGGAGTCAGCTTTTCGTCAGAATTCCAGCAATTTTTCACTATTAGAGATTCCTATCACTGGGTTTAATTCGAATTATATGTGTGTAAGGAAAATATTCGTCTCCTACCGTGCGGAGAACGGGTAAGCAGCTAGTCTTCTATACTATTAAAATCTGTGCGCGTCTGTCTGTCTGTGTGTAGCATCATCTCCTCCTAAACGCCTGGAAGTTGAGTTTCGAGCGAGGTATCCACGAATTCGGAAAATTTCGAGAAAGAACCTCCGCTAATTTAAATTTCGAAATTCGAATTATTTTAAGAGATATTGATAAAAAACTCCGTCAAAAACGCTAATTTTTGCTCTTCGCAATTCCGCGATTGTAACCCCTGTAGTGAAAATGTGAGAAAAAAGCATCGAGGTTGCCATGTTTGGCTATTTTATTAAATTATTTAGACTACTGCAGTAAAAATAAAAGAATAATGATTTTTTTATCTGCTTAGATTATTTACAAAGTTATTTTTTTAATTAAAGTATTGCGTTCATGTGAAATCAGAGCAGGAATTCAATGTTTTTTTATGTGTAAAAGAATAAGGGATTGAGAGATTTCCGAGACTAATATGTATATTTTTTAGTTTGGCGGGAAAAAAATGGCTGATTTGGCGATTTTGAGAAAGTAGTAGGTTCTACCGATTTGCACAGTTTTGGGCTTGGCGCAAATTACTGAAAGCGTAACGAAATAGTATTTTTAATAACAAGTATAAGTTTTACGGCGCTATACTTCGATTTTTCATACAGAAATAATGCAGTTATTAAGGCGATTTTAAACGATCTATAGAGTTTTCACCAAATTAAGTAAACTGATTTAAGTTAGAGGAATTCCGCCAAATTTCGGAAAATTGAAATTCTGGCATTTTGTACATGGTAGTTAATGGTGATTAAAACCCATTATAGTTAATAATTTAAATAACTGCTACTTATCAATAATATGCCTGCATTAAATTTTGGCGATCAAACCATATAAATCATAGATAACTATTTCCCATTTTGAATGCTGTTAAATCAATGCTTCGAATGATTCCCTGAAAACAAAAAATCGATCGAAGTCATCGATCGAAGAATCGATCGAATTTGTCGATCGAAGTACTGTGTAATAAATAATTGATTCTAATTTGTTAAAGCAGCGCTACGGAAGTTTCTTTTACTAGAAGATGTTAGAAAGGCGTAATTAATACTGTCTAATATATTTTTTGTTTTACGAATTGAAATGTATGTTGATTCCTACTTTAGTAAATTTCTTAACAAAGTTGGCGAAAAATATTCAAATATAGTACAACTCTGTACGTATTATTAATTCCATTCCACAATTGAGATGAGCCGATGTCACTAGCGTATGCATAGATATTTTTTTTTAAATTCCGCCAAACAAAGTATTGCGCATTGCCTTTAGTGTCAAGTTTAATTTGTGGTTTGAGCTATTGGCCATCGACTGGCGGCGTTTATTTCGCCAATATGGCACTTCTAGCAAAGTAAACATGAATAACTCATTTCATGTTCTATTTTTAACATTGCTATAATTTCCGTAGCAACGGAATCCATTGTTGCCACTTAAGTTGTTAAATTTAACAATTAAGTGAAACCACTCATTTCTACAGCTTTTAAGACTCGAAAAAGTGAAAACGCATCAAGCGTGAAACAAATAGAACTGTAACAGACTTGCGCTTTAAAAATAATCGAAGTTTTCATGCAATTCTACATATCTTTAATTTTATTTCCTTCGCGTGTGGCTGCCATTTTTTACGTCATTTTTGCTTTTTTGCTGGCAGATTATCCGGAGCAGCACATGCCCTCTAATGTATTTGCTCCTCCGGACATAAGCAAGAGCGTATGTCCGGCGCGTATTTGTGTAACCCCACTGTGTTAATCAGAATTTTCTGGTGTCATATTTTTTAGACCATTTTTTTACCGTGGAGATTCCGACCCTGAAGTATATTGATCACTGATACATGAAAATAAAAGATCAATTATATGCAAGCAGGATTAGCCAAAAATTTTTCATGGGAATGTTACGGGAATATACGTTTTGTATGGCAAAAAACTCCGCATAGGGGGTTGTGACCCCCTCTCCAATCCTTGGCTACGCCACTGTACGCAAGCATCAGTTGTCACGTCATGAAAAATCGTCGTAGATGGCAAACTCCGAAGTTGTTCTGAAGGTTATACAAAATTAAAAATTTTACATTTAGTAAATTTTACTTTTGATACAGTTCGAATATTTGGTTTCAATACATTTCGGCCACCAAGGTGAGATGAAATATTACTAAATACGGCAACCCAGAATTTTCTTAACTATTGAATTTGACACTATGCAACTACAGTAGATTTCCTATGACACGGTAGATACGTTCCGTGTTGTAGGAATCCGTGTTGTACGGGTTCTGCGCTATACTCCACCTGGAGTGTGAACTGCGCGGTATAATCGCGGCAAAACTTATTCGCGCTCCGTAAAAGTGCAATGATGTTTGGTGTTGCCATTCAAAAAGGTTTGTTAATTACAGGAGCTAAAGCGTCATATTATCAGAACATATGTCTCATTTTACCATGCTGTACAAGTCTCTTTTAACGTGTTACACGAAAACGATCGTAATATTTTCGTCGTGTTCTCAGAATTCGTGTTGTAGACCCATGTTATAAAGGGGTCAACTGTAATCTGTAAAAAATGAAAAATGAAGTTAGTTATTTATTTAGGGCGAATTGACAGTGAGATAAGCGTCAGTTTTATGTAACAAGTGTGATACTGCATTAAGTGTTCAATAAGGGCAATAAGCTTTTTCTCAGAAGTTACATCACGAACGTTTTCATTTACAAAAGCGACATGATTTTCACCGGAGCAGGGTACATTTTTGACTTTTAAACGTAAATGCTGCCATCCATTGTTTCATGTAGTTTTTTAATTTAGGTAAAATTTAATAAAGTCGTGTGTAACATAACTGCGCTAATGCATTGTCCACGCTTTGAAAAATGCAAGATAAAATTGTTGTCAACATCTTATAATTTTATTTATGTGGTATATACTATATATTAATGCTATAAATTAAACCTCACAAAAAGAATTATATGATGTAGAAATCAGGCATTTTTCGAAAAAGAAAAGTTTTGTCTGCATACCGTAAAGTTCTTCCTTTTTTGATCGCCACTCACATGTCGTAGTTTTTGTGTCATGTTGCAATCGCCTAAAATTTGCACTCATGACGTCAACTTTTAGTCACGATTCAAGTATTTTTTCACGTTATTTTGAGATTCCGCATTACTGGGTTTAATTCGAATTATGTATGTGTAAGGACAATATTCGTTTCCCACCGTGCGGAGAACGGGTAAGCAGCTAGTCTATCTATACTATTAAAATCTGTGCGCGTCTGTCGGTGTGTGTGTGTGTGTGTGTAACATCATCTCCTCCTAAACGGCTGGGAGTTGAATTTCGAACGAGGTATCCACGAATTCAAAAAATTTCGAGAAAGAACCTCCGCTAATTTAAATTTCGAAATTCGAATTAGTTTAGGAGATATTGATAAAAAACCCCATCAAAAACGCTAATTTTTGCTCTCCGCAATTCCGTGATTGTAACCCCTGTAGTCAAAAAAGTGAGAAATAAGCATCGAGGTTGCCATGTTTGGCTATTTTATTAAATTATTTAGACTCCTGCAGTAAAAATAAAAGAATAATGATTTTTTTTCTGTTTAGATTATTTACAAAGTTATATTTTAATTAAAATAATGCGTTCATGTTAAATCAGAGCTGGAATTCAATGTCTTTTATGTGTAAAAGAATAAGGGATTGAGAGATTTCCGAGACTAATATGTATATTTTTTAGTTTGGCGGGAAAAAAATGGCTGATTTGGCGATTTTGAGAAAGTAGTAGGTTCTACCGATTTGCACAGTTTTGGGCTTGGCGCAAATTACTGAAAGCGTAACGAAATAGTATTTTTAATAACAAGTATAAGTTTTACGGCGCTATACTTCGATTTTTCATACAGAAATAATGCAGTTATTAAGGCGATTTTAAACGATGTATAGAATTTTCACCAAAGTAAACTTATCTAAGTTAGAGGAATTCTGCCAAATTTCAGAAAATTGAAATTCTCGCATTTTGTACATGGTAGTTAACGGTGATTAAACCCCGTTATAGTTAATAATAATTTAAATAACTGTTACTTATCAATTATATGCCTGCATTAAATTTTGGCGATGGAACCATATAAATGATAGATAACTATTTCCCATTTTGATTGCTGTTAAATCAATGCTTCGAATGATTCTCTGAAAACAAAAAAATCTCGCAAAATGGTGTATGTTGGCATTTGGCGATCGAAGTACTGTGTAATAAATAATTGATTCTTATTTGTTAAAGCAGCGCTACGGAAGTTTCTTTTACTAAAAGCTGTTAGAAAGGCGTAATTAATACTGTCTAATATATTTTTTGTTTTACGAATTGAAATGTATGTTGATTCCTACTTTAGTACATTTCTTAACAAAGTTGGCGAAAAATATTCAAATATAGTACAACTCTGTACGTATTATTAATTCCATTCCACAATTGAGATGAGCCGATGTCACTAGCGTATGCATAGATATATATATATTTTAAATTCCGCCAAACAAAGTATTGCGTATTGCCTTTAGTGTCAAGTTTAATTTTGTGGTTTGAGCTATTTGCCATCGACTGGCGGTGTTAATTTCGCCAATATGGCACTTCTAGCAAAGTAAACATGAATAACTCATTTCATGTTCTATTTTTAACATTGCTATAATTTCCGTAGCAACGGAATCCATTGTTGCCACTTAAGTTGTTAAATTTAACAATTAAGTGAAACCACTCATTTCTACAGCTTTTAAGACTCGTAAAAGTGAAAACGCATCAAGCGTGAAACAAATAGAACTGTAACAGACTTGCGCTTTAAAAATAATCGAAGTTTTCATGCAATTCTACTTATCTTTAATTTTATTTCCTTCGCGTGTGGCTGTCATTTTTTACGTCATTTTTGCTGTTTTGCTGGCAGATTATCCGGAGCAGCACATAACCTCTAATGTATATGCTCCTCCGGACATAAGCAAGAGCTTATGCCCGGCGCGTATTTGTGTAACCCCACTGTGTTAATCAGAATTTTCTGGTGTCAGATTTTTTAGACCATTTTTTTACTGCGGAGATACTGATCCTGAAGTATATTGATCACTGATTAATGAAAAAAAAAAAAAATCAATTATATGCAAGCAGGAGTAGCCAAAATTTTTTCACGGGAATGTTACGGGAGTGAAGAATATACATTTTTTATGGCAAAAAACTCGGCATGGGGGGTTGTGACCCCCTATCCCCTCCATGGCTACGCCTCTGTACACAAGCATCAGTTGTAACGTCATTAAAAACCGTCGTAGATGGCAAACTCCGAAGTTGTTCTGAGGGTTATACAAAATTAAAAATTTTACGTTTAGTAAATTTTACTTTTGATACAGTTCGAATATTTGGTTTTAATACATTTCGGCCACGAAGGTAAGATGAAATATTACTAAATACGGCAACCCAGAATTTTCTTAACTGTTGAATTTGACACTGTGCAACTACAGTAGATTCCCTATGACACGGTAGATACGTTCCGTGTTGTACGGGTTCTGCGCTATACTCCACCTGGAGTGCGGACTGCGCGGTATAATCGCGGCAAAACTTATTTGCGCTCCGTAAAAATGCAATGATGTTTGGTGTTGACATTCAAAAGGAATGTTGATTACAGGAGCTAAGGCGTCATAATATCAGAACATATGTCTCATTTTACCGTGCTGTACGAGTCTCTTTTAACGTGTTACACGAAAACGATAGTAATGTTTTCGTCATGTTCTAAGAATTCGTGTTGTAGACCCATGTTATAAAGGGGTCAACTGTAATCTGTAAAAAAATGAAAAATGAAATTAGTTATTTATTTAGAGCGAATTGACAGTGAGATAAACGTCACTTTTATGTAACAAGTGTGATACTGCATTAAGAGTTCAGTAAGGGTAATAAGCTATTTCTCAGAAGTTACATCAAGAACGTTTTCATTTACAAAAGCGACGTGATTTTCACCGGAGCAGGGTACATTTTTGGCTTTTAAACGTAAATGATGCATCCATTGTTTCATGTAGGTTTTTTAATTTAGGTAAAATTTAATAAAGTCGTGTGTAACATAACTGCCCTAATGCATTGTCCACGCTTTGAAAAATGCAAGATAAAATTATTGTCAACATCATGTAATGTTATTTATGTGGTATATACTATATATTAATGCTATAAATTAAACCTCACAAAGAGAATTATATGATGTAGAAATCGGGCATTTTTCGAAAGAGAAAAGTTTTGTCTGCATGCCATAAAGTTCTTTCTTTTTTGATCGCCAGTCACATTAACGTAGTTTTTGTGTCCTGTTGCAATCGTCTAAAATTTGCACACACGACGTCAACTTTTAGTCACGATTCAAGTATTTTTTTACGTTTTGAGATTCCGCATTATTAGGTTTAATTCGAATTATATATGATATGTGTAAGGAAAATATGCGTTTCCCACCGTGCGGAGAACGGGTACGAAGCTAGTGTTCTATATTAAAAGTGTAGGTATTATATCCATGCGTCTTCCCTATTTTAAGTTGGAAAATGTATCATTATTCACGAGTATGATTAAACAAAATTAAAATAGATATTTCTAGAAAAATGCATAATTTAAACTGAATGAAAGTTTCAAAAACTTATTTATATTTTTGGGGGGTAACATGTATTTCGGATTTGTGTGCTTCGCCCGTAACTCGCTTATAAATCCACGTCATAAGGAAAAACTTATTCAGGTGATTTTATTTATACTACGTATTCTATAAGTTTGCGCCATCTGTTGACGGCTTTGTAAAAAATAGCTCAATTGCATTCTTTTGTGGGGTGAGCGTGTGGTGACAGTTGGGTTTGAACTCACGGAATTCGCGTGGTGGAATTAGGCGCAATCAGGCTCGGCCAAAAGGTACCCATTCGACCGGCCTTCAATTGCCGTGTGTTGTGTGCGCGGAGGTGATCTCGTGCCGCCACACTACTCCCCCCCTCATAGAGAGTCAGTCGGAGGCTGACGAACGATGTTCCAAGCGTTATGGAACGCTGCCACTCGTTGTGGACTTTGTGAGGTCGCTGCCACTCGTTGTGGACTTTTGTGAGGTTGCTGCCGCTCGTTGCGGACTTTGAAAGAGCTGTGCGAGAGATGGAAGAGGGCGGTGCTGGCGCCATCTGTCGCTGTAGGCGAGAAGGAGAATACGTGTTCGTAGATTGGTCCGGGTCACCAATGTAGGGAGAGCGTGCGGCGAGAGCTGGGTTTGAACCCAGGGATTTATGGGTGGTAGAAAGAAGCGCAATCCGGCTCGGTCAAAAGGTACCCATTCGACCGGCCTTCAATTGCCGGGTGTTGTGTGCGCGGAGGTGATCTCGTGCCGCCTTTTTGGATAAAAAAAAGTTTTTTTTTGTATATTATGGAAACAGTGTTTTTTTCGCGCGATAAAAAGTAGCCTATTTGTTAATCCTGGACTTTAAATGTCTTTATTCCAAATTTCATCCAAATCCGTCAAACCTTTTCAGCATAAAAGAGTAACAAACATAAATACAAACATTGACATTTATAATATTAGTAGGATAATATCACGGTACGACAATAATATGCACGTGTATGGAAGAAAAAAGCAATACTTATGCCTTCACAATGTTTTCAGATTAAACCACACGAATTTCTATAATTATAATTAGTGGTTTCATTTCACGTGATTAGATTATCAAATCTTTGTAATTTAAAGAGCAACGTGGCGTATTATCTCATATGGAGGTATTTATATCCGATAAAAATAGATCAGTGAAAAACATGAAATTAACTACTTTCCTTTCAATAGTCTAAATTAGATTTCACAAGCGAAACTGATGTCATTTTAATGTCATGACTTTAAAAAGTCATTAGATAATAAAATTTGCTCTATGAGCGAAATAATAAACTTCCGCAATATCCGCCAAAAGTAGATCAGTGAACAACGTGAGATTATTATATTTTTTTTTTAGCACTTGAGTGCTATTTCGCTCGATCACGGTTTTTGGTGTAGACACGATTTGTCTACACGCCGTATCACTTTTCAATTTTTATAAATTTGAGTATAGTTAGAAAACGCCTGGCGAATATTGTAAAATAGTTTTAGTAGGCGATTTAAATATAGATTTTAATTCCGAAGAAGTATTTTATAGAACAGCGAAGACAAGTACGGTACACTCATAAATTATGATACACTTAAGTGTAACATAATCTATGAGTGTACCGTATTTTCCAAATTATATTTACCGAAATTTCCAAATGATATTTATGAAGGTGAATTATAGTTTGACTATGCCTGGCGAAAATTTGTAAAAGTTATGGTAGGAGATTTTAATATAGATTTCTATTCCGAAGAAGTGTTTTATGGAAAAAAGAAGGAAAACACGGTACACTCATGGATTATGATGCCCATTCCAAACAGTATTTAATATGTATGTCTACGCGATAAGCCTACTACGCGATAAGTAGTTCGAATAAGCCTGGCGAAGATTGTAAAACAGTTTCAGTAGGCGATTTTATATAGATTTCGATTCCAAAAATGTGTTTTATTATTCAAGAAAGAGTTGATTCCTATTTTAACGCCCCTACAGTCATGGGTTTCTAGTAGTTAGGCACAAGTTTCAATGCTCCCAAAAGAACTAGATGAAAAATAAAGTGAAAAAGTGGGCGATAAACGCACAAGTTAAGGAATTTGAAGACAATTATTAAAACTACATTAATTGGCAACCCAAAATAAATTAAAAATGTAACGGAATGCTGTACTTATAGGTTGTTCCAAATCGCTATTTTAATTCTAAATTACGATTGCCACATAAATACACAAAATCGTCATGGTTACTGCATATGTTTAATGATTGCCACCTTGGCGAGAGTCGGAGCGTTAAAGTAGGTATCAACCCAAGAAAGACAAACACAGCACACTCATGGATTATGATGCACATTCGAAACATTATTTGAAACGGTGAAGTATAGTTGTATACTTGACGAAGATTGTAAAATAGTTTAAGTAGGCGATTTTAAAATAGATTTCGATTCCAAAGATGGGTTTTATGAAACAAGGAAGCAAAATACAGAACATTCATTAATAATGATACACTTTCCAACTTAGTGAAATAAGGAAGAAAGATGGGGACGACGCATAAATTATGATACGCTTGTAATATGCAGCACTATAGTGCGTATTTAAAATCTGAAAGTGTTTCAGATATTTTTTTTTTCTTTCTTTAAACAATTCAAGTTAGATATTGCAAGTGAAACTGACATCATTTTGAATAGGCTAAATCGTATTTCCTCCCAGTGGGGAAATGGAAGGCGCACCCCCTCTGCCCATCGCCTCCCTTCGGGGGGGGGGGGGGGATCTGGCACCATTAATCTGGATTCTGGAACATTAGAAACAACAACACATCATTTTGATGTCACGATTGTAAAGATGCATTAAATAAAAACCCGATTAATTCGTTAAAAGGCTTTGACGTAAAAACTATGCAATATGAAAAAAAAAAAAAAAAGAAAAATATTGCAGTTTGAAACCTCTTTCATCTTTTTTGTGGGACCAAAGTGGTTATTCACAGTAAATCAGAATTCGAGTGTATTTGGAAATTTGTTAATACTGCGGCTAAGATAAGGAATGACATACTCTGATACAAAACAAAATACAGTGTGAAATTATTTCCTTCTCTCATGTCGTTTGCGGAATCTTATTGGATTAAGAATGCCGATTTTTTGGAAATGCACACTCTTGGAGTTTTTAGACTCATCAAAATAAAACAAATAAAACATTAACATGATGGTGCTTTAAAAGGAATCTGATTTTTGTGTCTATTCTATTTTGCAATTTATGTCTGGTACATTTCGACGAAGCCCATTAAAGAAAACTTGGTAACTCCGAATGATTCAGGGGAGCATATGCGTTTGACCTCTTACAGGGGTAGCGATTTGGGGGTAGGTTATTATCGGAAAAATTGGAAGCGTTTCAAGAGCTATAGTTTCATAGATGATGCTTATCGTTCAATATTAACCTAAATTTATTAAAAAGAATTTACTTTCAAATTTCAAATGAAAGTTCTTTTTCGGTTAAAAAAAAAGCTTCACAAATACTTATTCCCTCAGAAGTTCAATAGAGAACACACAAATATCGTCCACAGGATGTCAAATGCTGAAAATTTGATGTTTTATTTTCCTTTTGTATTATGATGCCAGGTTACGAGTGAAACATCAATAGCTTTGCTCGGATTGGATAAATTTTAATCACGTGTGTTAGAAAAATATCTGCTTCCTACCCTATAAAGAACGGGTACACAGGTAGTTTAATATACACAAAATATTTATTAACACGGTGTCCTTTGCTCTTTAATCCACACTATCGTAGCAAGTTTCCTACTTTTAAACTTTGTCATTTAATTGCAAATTTTGGCAATCACTCGACGTATCAAAATTTACAGTATTTTGCAAATCTATTCAAAATTTTAGGAATTTTCAACATTTATTGTTTACAAAGAGTTACAAAGAGATTACATTAGAGTTACAAAGTACCACAATCCATGGAAGGTACCCTATATTATTCAAGAATAGTGTAGCTTTCTATCAGTTTTAGAATCAGTTTAGTAGTTATAGAGATGTTCATAGAGCGTAATGCATTAGAGTTCTTTTGAGTGCTCCTGTAAAAGAACTATTTATGTTATATGCATGAAAGGTAGCCTAAAATACTCAAGAATAAAGAACTTTTCTTTCAGTGAAAATTTTTAGAATTGGCTCAATAGTTACAGAGATAAGAATAGACCGTAATGTAATTCGTATGAGTGTCCCTGTAAAAGAAGTATTTGTGATGTATGAATGAAAGGCAACCTATAATACTCAGGAATAGTGCAGCTTTATATCATGTATAAAGTAAGTTTTAGAATCGTTTCCGTATTTATAGAGATACCCATAGAGAGTAATGTACTTCTATGAGTGTTCCTCTAAAAAACTATTTATACTGTATGCATGAATTTTAGCATATATTACTCAGAGATTGTGTAGCTTCTACAGTGGAAACATTTTTTGAATCGATACAGTGATTATAAAGATGCCCATATAGCGTTATGTAATTCTTATGAATGACTCTTTAAAGAAACCGGTATATGCATGAAAGGTAGTTTATATTACTCAAGAATAATGTAGCTTTCTATCGGTGAAATTTTTTTAGAATCGGTTCAGTTGTTTCGGTAATGCCTGTAGAGCGTAATATATTAGAATTATTTTGAGTGAACCTTGAACCTATAAAAGAAGTATTTGCGATATACAGGGTGAATCTAAACTCTTGGGCAAAACTTTAAGGGGTGATAGGGCACACAACAGTGACGGCCAGTGGAATACAGCAAGTACAGCCGGGCTGCACTTGAAATTATCAGCACATACTTTAAAATAATTTATTTTACTAATTTTCCTAAATTCAGATTAGAATTATGGAATTTCTACAGTATATTAAAAAAATCTCCAAAAAAACCAAACAAAAAACCATATTGTGGCCGGATCGCTCATTCAGACAAAAAGCACTTTAATCTTCCCGCAAATCAATTGGGAAAATCTTTGTTTCAGCCCAGAGCGCTGATAAGAAAATTGGCAGCACCGTTGCCATGATAACGACTACGTAATCAGTCCCTCCAGGATAGGCTATAATGGAGGTACGCAGCTAAGACTCAGGTGATGAAAGATTTTCAAACGACGGCTGCACTTGTAAATTCGACTCACTGATTGGCTCGAGAAGTGAGGGAGGGGGTAAGGAGAATATATGTTCGGAAAACTCTCGACTTTATATTGCTGAATTTATCAAGAAGGTAAGCCTGAATAGACGCTTATGAATGGACAACTACCCATCAAAGCAGTATTGTTTTTAAGTAAGCAAGAACTGGCATTTAGAGGACATGGCGAGCTAGAAAATTCTTTAAACATGGGAAATTTTAAAGAGCTTTTAAAATTATTGATATCTGAATTAAAACAACGCCTTTTTATGAGGGCATCACTGACTGATTCGCAAGTTTAAAAGAAATGAGGATTGATTTGACTTATAAAAAATAAGTAAGTTTTCTTTTTTTTTTTCTTTTCTTCTCAAGTTATCGTTACAAAAGTAAATTCTAAGTAAACTTCGAGTCAGACACGGATTAATGCAATTTTGAGGATAAGAGCGGCTGGTTGAAATTTATGTCCATTTTATGGAAGTAAAATAGGATCCCTTACATTTTTTATGTAATTTCTTTTTTTTTTCCTCGGTGAGGGCTTAATCCGCCAGATTTCGAATTCAGTAACAAAGATTTTCCATTCCTGTCCGGAGGAGGGGGGGGGGCTCATATGCTTCCGGCTGCAATAACAGTTTTGACCACGGGCCGCCACTGGCACACAATGAGGAATCGTAATCACATAGCAATCTGCGGTGAAATACGCAGTTTTAACTTACCCGATAATAATCACTTTTGGAAAAGCATTGAAGTGTCCGTCTAATTTCTTTCATAAACAATAAGTTTCATAAACAATAGGCTCGTCTCCAAAAATTTCATCCATGAAATGAAATAGAATTTTTAAACTATCAATTTTAGTCTTCTGTTTTCGAAGAAGAATACATTAGTTTCTGACGAACAATGGTCGGAATGTGCACTGTTGTTTCGGCACTTTTTTCCGAAGTGATTATTAACAGCTACACGAAGACGACGTTGCCAACCCCACATTGCTATGTGATTCTGATTCCTTATTATGTGCCCTATCACCCCTTAAAATTTTGCCCAAGAGTTTAGATTCACCCTGTATGCATGAATTTTAGCTTATGTTACTCAGGACTAGTAACGTATCGATTCAGTGGTTAAATCGATGCCCTTAGAGCATACTGTAATTATTATGAGCGCGCCTGGAAAATTGTGATATATGCATGAAAGGTAGCCCATAATACTCAGGAGTAGTGTAGCTATCTATCAGTAAAAAAGGTTTAGGATCAGTTCAGTAGTTACGCAGATGCGCATAAAGTGTAATTTATTAGAATTATTTTGATTGTCACAGTAAAAGAGCTACTTTACAGCCACATTTCCAAGGTAAAATCGAGGCACATTTCCAAAATTTCGCCAAGCTTGGTGATTTTTTCGCGAAATATCGCCAAATTTAGAGCTAAAAATAAATCCCCAAAAGTGACTTCACCTAAATCCTGGCACCAATATTTCTCGAGATTTCTAGAAAACCCAATGTTAGCCAATGGGGAAACCCAAAACTCCGTATCTCCCGTTCTTGCATTGATTTTGATTCAACAAAATGCAAAATTTAATTATTCGACTAGAAGTATACGAATTTTAAACTATTTTTAGCCTCTGGAAGACAGAACGAACCGAAAATTCGTAACACTAATAATGTAGCTTTCTGTCAGCAATGAAGAGTTCACACTCAAAAACAAGCAAAATATTGCTTCTATAAGCGCCAATACAGAACGGACATCTGTTTCTCGCAGAAGTCTGCAGTACAACTGACTCTAATACCGCTGTAGTGCGCTCCTTATATAGCTTGGCCGAAGTCGCTCATAATTTCTCGACGGTCCAGAAAAATCCCAATCAAACGCAAATTTCGAACCCGTAATAGAGCTACAGTTGAATCACTAGGCTATTGCGTAATATTAATGAAGGAAAACAAACTTTACAAGCAAAATTGGAAAAATCGCACGAAACATCCGAAATATCGCCACGCTCAGCGACTTTTTGGCAAAATATCGGCAAATATAGCGCCAAAAATAAGTCCCCGAAAGTGAGGTCAACTAAGCCCTAACACCAATATTTCTCGAGTTATCTAGAAAACCCTATGTTAACAAAAAGGGACACCCAAAACTCTCTCTCCCGTTCTAGTTAACTGATTTTGATACAACACAATGCAAAATGTAATTATTCGACGCGTAGAATATGAATTTCAAACTATCTTTAAGCTCTGGAAGGCAGAATAAACCGAAAATTTGTAACACTATAATACTCTGGAATAGTGTAGCTTACTGTAGGTGGAAAAAGTTTTAGAATCGGTTCGTAATTACAGAGATACCCGTAGAGCGTAATGTAATTCTACAAGTCTCCCTGTAAAAGAGCTATTTGTGATATATGCATGAACGGTAGCCTATAATTCTCAGGAAAGTGTAGCTTTCTGTTATTGAAAAAATCTGTAGAATCGGTTCAGTAGATACAGAGATATCCATAGAGCGAAATGTGTTGGAACAGTTACTCAACAAAGGGGTGTAATTGTTAGAAACAAAGCAAAAGTACACGATATAACAACACTCTTTAAGAATATGTGTCAATAATAAGCTTTGAAACAGTGACATAAACCTTCATTAAAAATGACTTTGAACAAAGGGATGTAACTGTTAGAAACAATGCAAAAATATACGGTATAGCAGTGCTTTTTAAAAATATGTGTCAATAATGTACTTCGAAACAGTGAATTTAAGAATACGCGTCAAAAATAAAATTTGAAACAGAGAACTAAGCCTTTATTAAAAATGCCTTTCAACAAAGGGGCGTAATTGTTGGAATCAATGAAAAAATACAAGGTAAGACAATGCATTTAAAAATCTGGGTCAATAATACACTTTCAAACATTGAAATAAACCTTGAGCGTAAAAATTATAATTATTTTGAGTGTTCCAGTAAAAGAACTATTTGCGCATGAATTTTAGCTTATGTTACTCAGGACAGGGTAGATTTCTAATAGTGACAAAATTTTTAGACTCGGTTCAGTGGTTACAGGGATGGCAATCAAGAATAATGTAATTCTTATGAATGTCCCTGTAAAATTGTGATATGTGCTAGAAAGGTAGCCTATATTACTCAAGAATAGTGTAGCTTTTTGTCAGCGAAAATGTTTTAGAATCGGTTCTGTCATTAGAGAGATACAAATGGAGCTTAATGTAATTCTTATGAGTATCCCTATAAAAGCACTATTTATGGTGTATGCATAAAAGGTAGCCTATAATACTCAGAAATAGTGTAGCTTTCAATCAGTGAAAAAGTTTAAGAATCCGTCTAGTAGTTACAGAGATACCGATAGAGCATGATGTATTAGAATTATTTTAAGTGTCCCTGCAAAAGAGTTATCTTTATGTTATATGGATGAAAAATAGCCTCTAAAACTCAGGAATAGACCAGTTTTCTATGAGTGAATAAAGTTTTCGTATCGGTTCAATAGTTACGCAGATACCCTTAGAACGTAATGTAATTCTATGAGTCTCCCTGTAAAACAGCTATTTATGCAATATGCATAAAAAGTAGCCTGTACTACTCAGGAATAGTGTAGATTTCTATCCGTGAAAAAAGTTGTAGAAACGGCTCAGTAATTTCAGAAGTGCCCATGGAACGTAATGCAATTCTTATGAGTGACCCTGTAAAAAAACTGTGATATGTGTATGAAAGGTAGCCTATATTACGCAGGAATAATGCAGTTTTCTATCAGTGAAAAAGTTTTAGAATCGTTTCAGTAGTTACCGAGATGCCCGTTGATCGAAATGCATTAGAATAATTTTAAGTACCCCTGTAAAAGAACTATTTGTGCTGTATACATGAAAGATAGCCTATAATGCTCAGGAATAGTGTCGCTTCCTATCAGGAATAGTGTAGCGTGAAATTTTTTTCAGAATTGATTCCGTAGTTACAGACATACAAATAGATCGCCATGTAAATCATATGGGTGTCCCTGTAAAACAATTATTTGTGATACATGCATGAATTTTAGCTACGTTACTCAGAAACAGTGTAGCTTTCTGTCACTGAAAATTTTTTTAGAACAGATTCAGTGGTTACATAGATGCCCTTAGAGCAGCATGTAATTTTTATGAGTATCAATGTAAATTTGTAATATATGCATGAAAGATAGCCTGTAATACTCAGGGATAGTGCAGTTTTCCGTTACTGAAAGTTTGAGAATCGGTTCATTAATTCCAGAGATCGTTATTTAATTCATATGAGCATGGGCGTAACTTGGGCTTCGAAACTGGGGGGGGCAAATGTCATTCTAAATGAAAGTCCATATATGCGTGCCCGTACACACACACACATATATATATATAAGCTTATATATATATATATATATATATATATATATATATATATATATATATATATATATATATATATATATATATATAACTAACAAGTAAAACACAAAACATACTACAAATAAGACATATCTCGCATAAAAGTAACAGCTATATATATATATATATATATATATATACATACATACATATAAACATTATATATATATAATTATACATTATACATATAAACATTATATAACATTATATATATATATATATATATATATATATATATATACATATAAACATTATATATATACATTGGCGGCTCGTCATTAAGGGTCAGAGGGGCCTGGCCCCACCGACTAACCACCGTCTAAACCAAAGTATCTTCCTATTATGTCAGACAGTTCTTTCAATAATTTACCTTCATTAAAAAAAATGCACGCATTTTACTCTATTTTAATACTATCCACTAAAAAAAGCATTTAAAGCAAAAAAGCATTTAAAAATCCGATAGTTATACGATTTTCCCCCTATCTAAGCCATGCATGAGCTGGCTTGCCCTGAATTTGGCGTCTTTTCTCCGTTCACCGGGTTGACATATTTGGCATTGACCACAAAAGCCATATTGACGCGGAATTAACTTGGCTTCCAAGAGGTTTATTTGGCGCTGTCTTCTGGCCCCAGATCTTCGGGCCCTCGCACGGTTATCTGCACGACTGTACGGGGAAATTTCGGCAATCGGTAGCTATTGGCGAAATTTTCCGCTTAGGAGGAAATCATTTTTTATGTGCGTGATCTATTTTTGCAATGCAGTCCCTAATATTTAGAATTTAATAGCATCAACGCGGAGAGCTTACGCCATTGCATTGCAATCATGGCACGTTTATGTTGGGTTGTTGCCACAAAAAGGATTAGAAAAAGGTTTTTCCACCTATCCATAGAAATTTTTAATAGGGCACCGTCCGTATTTTCAATTCGCAAGTGAGGATCGATGACGTCAGTTGCTTTAAGATACGTAAAAATTACGCCACAATTTTCTCATTTATTCCAGCTCTTTTTTCAACACAGGGAGACGATATTTTGATTAAAATTTACGGTAGAAATAAACTAAGAAATTCACGATTATTATTATTAGAAGTGGTATTTTAATCCGTTGCTTATTTAAAAATTGAAATGTCTTAACACAGCTGAAAATGTTCATTTTAAAAATTACAAAGTTCGTTTTAAAGCGCGATATATTAAAATTTTCTATTTACTTTTTTTTATTTTTGGCATTTAATTATGAGGCGGGCGTTGCCTAACATATCATGCATGCTGCGAGTATAGCTTTATTTTAACGTTGAATTACGTTCCTCCATAGTGGTCCTACATAAAGCAAAAATTTAATGATACCGTTTGAAAACTACTATGCAAAATATCGAAATTAACTCCCTCGGCCAACCGGGTATCCTTTACGGCAGTTAAACAGTGACATCATAAATTTAAAAAAAATGCTTAAGCTCTGCAATTCTAACGCCCTGTCACAATTAAAGCGGGAATAAATAGTTCCTCGAGATTACACAGTTTGATGTTTTTCAGGAAACAGGACCATGGAGGATATATAAGATATCGCTATATTGGATACATGGATATTTAAAATGGCACCCCTTGGATAGTTTCTCCCCACGGTGAGATGAAATTTTTTTTGGTGCTAAATACGCCAATCTTATAAAACTCTGCATAAATTAAATATATATGGAGAGTTTCCTTAATGGCAACGATTATGTGAAATGATTATTATTTATGTTAATGCGTAAATTGCAAAGAATCGCCATAGAATCAAAAGATCCCATCGGTGCCAAATAATCTAAGCTGCTTCTTTTAAGCGAGTTTTGAAGAGGGAGAAGCAAAGATAGATAGTATCATGTACGTAATAGGTAGTATTATTAGATTTGTAAGGATAATATGAATAAATCACAATATACCACGTTAATAAATATTTCATGAAATTAAAAGTGTTTAACCTTTTTCAACGGTTGTCTTACAACCAACTAAACGAAAAGTAATTCTAACTTACGTTAATATATCCCGCCGTAATTTCAACAGAGGCGATTTCTTGAACTTTTTTAAAAATAAAATTCTGTTTCATCACATGCAGATATGATTTTAGTAAAATATTCGCTTCTTCCCGTATGAAGAGCGAGTACGCAGCTATTTTAAAAACATCTCTTGAAAATACCATAAATGAATTCAGAAGACCTCAAAACGTGTAAATACGCCAAAATCTCGAAGTCGAATTTTTTCATGATTACAATATTTCCTTACATAGTACATGTTCGGAAACAAATAAACGGTTGTCCATTTTATGTAGTGTCTTAGGTATTTAATGCTACAGCTTGAACCTAAAAAACAGTATGATGTAGAAATAAGACATTTTGAAAGCCAGGAGTTCTCTGCAAACCATTAAGCTTTTCACTTTTTTGATAGTGAATGACACTGACGTAGTTTTTGAGTCATTATACTGCAATGATGCCAGGTTAGTACTCATGACGCAAACTTTACGTCAAGAGTCAAATAATTTTGCTTTTCTTTTTTTTTCTTTTTTTTTTTTTTAAGAAGATTCCACACCACGAATAAATTCGAATTACACATCTAAGGAAAATTTTCGTTTCCTACCGTGAGAAGAACGGGCACGCAGCTAGTATATATATATATATATAAACTATAAATCATAAAATATTTCTTCTATAACAATGGAAAAAATGCTGTACTAAAACGGATAAAATTTGAGAACAGTTATTTTTAACTCTTGAAAACAAAAAGTAAATAGTGCAATAAGTATAATTAATAAAATAGATAAAAAGGGCTTACTTTTTTCCCCTTTTATCAAAACAACTCCACAGCCACTGGTATCACTGGGGACCGAATCAGCTTTAAGCGGTAGAGTCTGCTCTAAGAGAGAGCTTTAAGCGGTACGTCCAAAACAAAGTTCATTGGAAGGATTGGAAATTGCAATATGTGTTCACTATAAAAAAAAAAAAAAAAAAAAAAAACTCCACAGCCACTGGACATGAGCAGGGCTTGACTGTCAAGAAACATTTGACGGTCAAAAACTGAAGCGGCCGACTTTGATTTTCAAACGCTCTTTCCAATAAGTAAGGAGAGGCATCATTTTTAATTTAAACAAAACTACATTTTCCCCCTCAAAGCGCAACTATAATGGACGTCTTCTATTTAAGGAATTCCTGAGAAACAAACCCAGATGATGTTCATCAGTACATTGGAGTCTTTTCTCCAGACTAATAGTTTATCTTTCTTTAAAATTTACCGATTTGACAAGAAAATTACGAAAACTACTTACCTGTACTCATGCACAAAGCAAGTTAATATTTCACTGCAGGATACAGATATTCGGCTGGTAAAATTCATTTAACTTAACCAAACTTGACACACAGGCATCATTTATTTAGATTAGCTCTTTGTAATCCATTCTTTGCAGCTCATTCAACCCTCTTGTACATCTCCCGTGTCCTAACATCGAGTCAATATGCTTGCGGGAAAAACTGGTCCTATTCTATTTAAGTGAACACAGATGTGACTGATTTTTGCGTTAACGGGAGATAAAAGGGCCGCGTTCGACATTTAAATCACTCCAATTTTTCACAGAATCTTAATGGTCATTTAGTGATGACATGTTCTTATGTTTTGTTTGTAGGTCCAGAAAAACGATCATTTTATGCCTTGTTAAAAAGCCGCTTTTCTTGCGGGGTTTGAAATACATTACAATGAAACTCATTGCACTGCACATTTTCTATTTTCTGTAACCTCTGTTCCCGCGGTACTTTCTTTAATGTTAGCGACCTGCTAAATTTACAGCATTCTAAGCTCAATGTTCATGTTTTTCCTTGACTTGGACAGAAAATTTTAAATTTTTAAGAGAGTCCAGTACGTTATTTTTATTTATTTATATTTTATTTTATTTTTTATTTATTTATTTTTGGGAGGGGGGGGGAGGTTGATATTGTAAATATTTTTAGAAAAATAATGTGGAAAAAGATATTTAATAATTTGAAGAGGTGGAACGACTTTTAGCGTGACTTCATTAATCAAAAGTTTGGCATAAGCGGGGAACAGGCGTCGATACAAACAAACATTGGGTTCGTTTTGTGGCCCTATAACAAAATTACAATCGATTTTAACGGAACCCCTTCACAAAAATACAGTCGATTAAAACTGCCCTTCATTGGCATTTTACCCTACATTTTAATGTGTTTCATCAATTAACAAAAAAAGTGACTTTTATTAAAATTTGGTTTGAAAATTAACAAAAAGTTCTGAAATTCACAAAATTAAGCATTAAAATTCACAAAAATAGGCAGTTTCTACAAAAATGGGCCCTGGAAAATATTCCTGGATTGACCCCTGATAAATTATGTATGTTATTGAGTTGAAGACGTATTCACGAAAAAAAAAAGGGGGGAGGTATATAAATTAGGTGAATGTACATATACTCTATAGAAAACTAATATTCTGAGATATTATCTTAGCTAGACTTATAAACGATTTTTTTGAAATGCTAGAAAATAGAATTATATGCAAACATGGGCGCCCATAAGGGGGGGCAAGGTATGGAACTTGCCCCCCGCCCTAAAGTTTTAGGTTTATGTCTCATGATGTTAGCAATGGCAAAAACAGAACTAAATTTGTTAAAAGTTTGAAATTTGCCCCCCTCTAGAAAATTTTTTTGAAATTTGCCCCCCCCCTAGGAAAATTACTATGGGCGCCCATGTATGCACATCAGCAGATCGTTATAAACAATAGCAGTGAAGGTTCTTCTTCTGTGTCGAACGTTGCTTCTCCGTATTGCTGGGAGCAACGCTGTTAGTAGGAAGTAATGAGGTGATTTGTTGCTATATTTTTCTAATGCATGAAAATCTAAAAGGGTTAAAGGTATCGAAATACTGACTTAGATAGTACTGCAACTAGAGTTTATCTCTCACGACGAACCAACTAGAACGGCCCCCTCCCATGGAACCATAACTTATTTTGGAGCCCCCTACCAAGTCTGGGGCACGTGTCCCTAGGTGCCCCTGGCAGCAGATATAAATCATAAAATCGCAGACCGTTTCTTATTCTCTTAAACTGCGTCGCATTTGAATTCGCAATTAGTCGTCTGTCAAGTCAAGTAAGTTGTGCCCGATCATAAAAGTGTGTTGTCTCTCTGCTACTGACCTTCAAACACCAAAATTAGGTTCATTAAAATATAAATGAGAAACTGGCCCCAACCTGTGACAGGGCGGCAAATAAAGGGGGGCAAGCGGGCACGGGACAAGCACCGGGAGACATTCTAAATGGAACGCCAAAATCAGTTATAGCTTCTTGGGATGGGGCGCGGCTCCATGCGAGGGGGCACACGACCATGGGCACCCATAAGGGGGGGGGCAAGGTAGGGAACTTGCCACCCCCTAAAGTTTTAAGTTAATGTCTCATTATGTTAACAAATGGCAAAAACAGAACTAAATTTGTTAAAAGTTTGAAATTTGCCCCCCTCTAGAAACTTTTTTAAGTTTGCCCCCCCTATGAAAATTACTATGAGCGCCTATGCACACGACACTAATTATGGTTTGCCCCGGATGACATAAACTCTAATTGCGGCATTGCCTGTGAAAATGACCTCTTTTTGCTCACTATTTACAGCAACAGGTCTTTTTTTCTAACGCTGAACAATTGATTTCAGACAAGTTTAAAATCGCTGCCCCTAATTTTTGCTTTCCTGAGAAATTATCTAGCTTGGCCATTTGGTAGAATCTGCCATCGTTCCTGTTGGGTTGAAAAGCTTCTGTGATTCTATTCTTTTGTTGATTTTTGCAGGGGATTTTTTTTTTTTTTTAATCTGATAGTATATTTGGGTTATAAATGCATGATTTGGGTTCAAAATCATAACTTTGCCCCCTGACTTTTTAGACTAGGGGGGCAATTTTTACAACTGCAGGGGCAATTGCCCCCCCTCGCCCCCCCCAGATTACGCCTATGCATATGAGTATCCCTGCAGAAGAACTAGTTGTAATGTATTGTTTCGAATTTTGTGGCTGTTCTGTGGTTTAAAGTAGTTTAAAATTCGTATTCTACGTGTCAAATAATTAAATTTTGCATTTTGTTGCATCAAAATTGTTTAACTTAACGGAAGATAAGAAATTTTGAGGTTCCCCATTGGTTAACATAGGCTTTTGTAAATCTCGAGAAATACTGGTGCTAGGGCTTAGCTGACCCGTTGCCTACGGTAATACTACACAAGGCCACAAGTCTTGTTTTTCAGCAATAAAACGTGCGAAAACTTAGTTTACTAAAATTATCGTTGGGGGCGCTTTTATGACCCTTCAACGTTTGTGTTTTACCGCTGTTTGAATGTAAACAATGAGTTTTCGAGACGTTTGAACATGTTAATAAGGCAACGCGAGTACTTATAGGACCAAAAAGCGCCATCTACATTTTCCCCAGTTTTGAAAGCCGCATTTCCCGGAATTGTGTAGTATTACGTAGGCAACAGCTGACCTCACTCTTCGGGATTTATTTTTGGTGCCAAATTTGGCGATATTTTATAAAACGTCGCCAAGCTTGGCCATATTTCGGACTTTTAGCGGGATTTTTCAATGAGTAAAAGTTTGCTTAAAAGTATATAAAGTTTGTCTTCTTGGATTAATATTACGTAACTAGCTGAAGTACCCGTCCTCGACGGGTTAGTGAATGCAAATTTCCAAAAAGCAAGAACTTTCGTCAGCATTGTAGGAGTACACAGAATGGATGTAGTATGTTGCCAAAGTAAAGAAAGCGGAGTTATGATTTTTATGTATTGTTAAAATATTACAGGTTAGAGAGTAACTAAGTAATATGATTTCATTCGCTTTAGTCGTAATTATGTGATGCGCGAACGAATATTTACGCATATTGAAATAATTTTCGCAAAATCTCAAAATTTAATCAACATTTTTGAAAAATTGGAAGCCTAGAATTTAAGTTGAGTGACAACCTATCATGTCACCCAAATTCGTTTCATTCCCTGCAGTCTTTATTTCGTGATGCTGGAACAAATTTTCAGCATTTTGAAACGATTTTCGCAAAATCTCAAAATGTAATCAAAATATTTTTAAAATTCTCTCTCTCAACACGTATAAATTAAGATTAGCAACTACCTATCATATCACTAAATTTCGTATCATTCGTATTAGTCGTTATTAAGTGATGTTTGACGAAATATAAACGTATTTTGAGAGAATTTTCACAAAATCTCAAAATATAATAAAAATGTTTAAAAAATTGGACTCCTATAGTTTTCGTTGAGCAACCATCTATCGTGTGACCAAATTTCATATCATTCACTTTAGTTGTTATTACGTAATGCGGGAACAAAGATTCACTCAGTTTTAAACGATTTTCACAAAATCTCGAAATCTGATCGATTTTTTTTAATTAGATGCTTATAGTTTAAGGTGAGTGACCACCTATCATGTCACCAAATATCATTTTTTCACCTTTGCAGTTATTACGTGATGTGCGAACACAAATTTACGCAGTTTGAAATGATTTTCGCAAAATTTCAAAATCTAATCAAGATTTTTTAAAAATTCGACGCCTATGTTTTAAGTTGAGTGACCACCTATCATGACACCCAATTTCATATCATTCGCTTCAGCCGTTTTTACGTGATGCTTAAAAAAAAAAAGCGTCACGGACAGGACAGAATGACAGACAGACAAGCTTTTTTTTGAGGGCCGCATCGGATTCCCGGGTGCTTGAAACGGATAGAAATCGCAAAATTTTTCAATTCCAAGAAATGTACAGACAAAAGTCTAATTTTATTTATATAGATAGCCTAGCGATTCAACTGCATTTCTATGACGTACTCAAAATTGGCGCTTTATGGGGATCCTTCCAGAAATTTCTCCTAGCTTCTGCGGCACCTATAAAAGGACAGCACATTGTCCCAGTTGAGTTTCAGTTTGCTTCTGTCTGCTGATGAGAATATTTTTAGAATCGGTTCAGTATTTACTGCGATGCCTGTCTAGCGTAATGTATTAGAATGATTTTGAGTGTCGTAAAAGAACTATTTGTGCTATATGCATGGAAGATAGAATTTAATACTCAGGAATAGTGTAGCTTTCTATCAGGAGTAGTACTGTGTGAAAAAAAAATTATAATCGATTCAGTAGTTAGACATACACACAGATCGCAGTGTAATTCACATGAGTGCCTTATAAAGGAATTACTTATGAAATATGCCATCAATTTTAGTTTATGTTATTCAGGAGTAGTGTAGCTTTCCGTCAGTGAAAAAATCTGATGTGGACAACACATGACTTCCTTGTGCATCTATTAAATCAAAAATATTTTCGGTCCACTTCTTCTAAACTTATTTTATTTGAAAGAGATAAAATACTGAAGTAATAGTAAGATATAGCGAATTCTACCCAAATATTTCCGATATCGCCAAGCAGGGTTCAATTTGAAATTTTCTTCTGGCATTTAATTTGGCGATATTTCACCAAAAGCCGACAAGCTTGAGATAGTTTCCGAGATTTTGGAGATAGCCAAGGTAGTAATTGACCATAGACTTTCAATGAATTGAATGTATCCATACACCTTAATCTTTTCTAAGTCATTTGGCTGACCCTGTAAATAAATAACCCAGTTGATTGCAATCAAAAAAGAGATGCACAGTTAGATGTTACAATAGTTCTAAAAACAAAATTTCAAAATTCTACGGGTAAAAGTTTTCGAGTTATGCAAAATACGTAATAATTTTTGTCCCCAAATTTGGCGATATTTCGGAAAAACTCGCCGACAAATGGCGAGATTTTAGGCATGGACCAAACAATGACTATCGCCAAATGTGGCGACATTTCGTCAAAAATCGCCAAGGTCGATGATAAATGGCGAGATTTTGGGCATGAACCAAACAATGATATTAATGTACCGAAATTCTTTTAGGTGGTCCTGTAAGTAAACTCTCCAGTAGTTTGGAACCAAAAACCGAGATTCAAAACTAGATGTTACAACAATCTTATATATGAAATTTCAACATTCTGCGACTAATAGTTTTTGAGATTTGAGAGTTAAATACATACACATGTACACCAAAAGTCGCCAAGCTTGGCGAGTTTTGGTGTAATTCTTGAGGGAGGCACGTGACCGCGGTCGGACCATTACCTAACTATATGGTTGGACGGTATTGTGCTTGAAATGGATAAAAAATGTCATTAAAATTGCCATTGACCGTAATGTATTGGAAATCTTTTGAGTGTTCCTGTAGCAGAACTATAAATGATAAAGACACTTTTTTCGATGGAGAAATTCATTTTGTAACCCTTAACAGCATATATCACTTCTGATTCGTTTGAAGTAGCCTAATACCTCTAAATTTCGCTTTAATTAATATCTGCCCATAGAGCGTAATGTATTTCAAATCTTTTGGGCGGTCCTGTAGAAAAACTATCCAGTCGATTCGGACCAAAAGGGGATGTGCACAACTACATGTTACAACAATCCTAAATACAAAATTTCATCATTCTACGATGAATAGTTTTTGGGATATGCGAGTTACATGCATGCGTACGTACAGACGGCATAGAAAAACTGGTCAAAGTAGACTCACTGTTGGTCAAAATGAGTTGCAGACGTATTTATATGATCGTGCATGCTAGCGTACGATGAGATGCATCGAAAAAATTCTTAAAATTAAATTAAGCGGTAGTCAAAATCAGTTTTTTCGTCGAAATTTGGCCCGCGAAATTATGCGGGATCACATTACTTATACTCTGTACAAGGAAGTAAAAAGTTTTAGAATCGGTTCATTAGTTCCAGAGATCGTAATGTAAATCGAATGAGTATCCCTGTAAAAGACCTATTTGTGATATATGCGTGAAAGGTAGCCATAATACTCCGGACTAGTGTAGCTTTCTATCAGTAAAAAAAGTTTTAGAATCGGTTCAGAAGTTAAAGAAATACCCATACAGCTTCATGTATTACAATTATTTTGTGTGTCCCTGTAAAAGAACTATCTAAACTATATCCATGAAACTTAGCCTTTAATACTCAAAAATAGTAGCTTCATATTATTGAAAAAAAGTTTTCGATTCGGTTTTCTAGTTACAGAGACACCCATAGAGCATAATGCAATACTTGCCTGTTCTTCTAAAAGAATTTTTTGTGATATATTCATAAAAAAGGCAGTCTAAAATACTCAGTGGCTTTCTATCGGTGAGAAAAGTTTTAGAATTGGTTCAGTAACTAGAGATATAACCATAGAATGTAAATGCATAATAATTATTTTGAGTGTCCCTGTAAAAGAATTATTTATGCTGCATACATTAAATGCAGCCTATAATAATAAAGAATATTGTATCTTTCTATTATTAAAAAAAGTTTAAAAATAAGTTCTGTAGTTACACAGATACACACAGAGCGTAATATAATTCTTATGAGTGTCACTGAAAAAAAAAAAATATATTTATATATATCTACATATACCTGCATGAAAGGCAGTGTATAATTTTCAAGAATAGTGTAGTTTTTATTGGTGATGAAAGATTGGGAATCGGTTCAGTAGTTAGAGAGATACCCATAGAGGGTATTGCATTTGAATTATTTTTACAACTCCTGTAAAAGAAATATTTATGCTATATGCACGAACTTTAGCTTATGATACTAGGAATAGTGCAGCTTTCTACCCGAGAAATGTTTTTAGAATCTTGTCAATGGTTACAGATATGCCAATTTTATGTATTTCTTATGAGAGCACCTGTAAAATTGTGACATATGTATGAAAGGTACTCATATTACTCAGGAGTAGCATAGCTCACTATCAGTGAAAAAAATTTCAGATTCAGTTCAGTGGTTACAAAGACCGTAATGAATTATAATTGTTTTGAGTGTCCTTGTTAGAGCTATTTACGCTATTACATGAAACATATTTTATAAGTTAATCCAGTGTATAAGCACTTTAACCCATACTTTTACATATATTTGAAACAATTACTTCCCTTTGTTTAATGTTATTCTTTAAAAAGTTAGCCCATTGTTTAGAAATATATTATTGACGGATTTTTAAAAAGCATAGTTATACCGTACATTTTTGCCTTAAGTCTAACGTAATGTTCCTTTGTTCAAAGGCATTTTTAATATAACCCTTTGATTCTATGTCCATTATCGACACACATTATAAACAGCATTGTTATACCGTGTATTTCTGCATTATTTCCAACAATGTACGTCCCTTTGTTGAAAGTAATTTTAAATAAAGGTTTAGTCCACGGTTTCAAAGTATCGTTGCAAAATACTCTGCTTGTTTCCCGGGTTCGTCGTTCTAAAGTCCAGTTGGTATAGAAAGTTCTAGTAAAAAGTCACTTGTCAGGATGGAACACAAACTTTATTGCATCTAGAACTTTAGAACAATCAGCTTTACAGAATTCACAGGCACTAACTGCCAGTAGCTCGTTTAAAACAGTCCACTCAGTACCGAAGCTTTCACAAATGCTGTAATTCTAACATAAAAAAGATCACATCCACAGGTAAAAATTCAGTGGAAATATTCAAGGGATAACACAAACAGTCCCTAAAGACTCAGCAATCAAGAATTTACACACAGCACTTTAAAACAGCTTCGAAAACGCACGCGGAAACATCGCTTCTATCACAGATCAAAGCGCCGTATACATCAGTAGCTTTATCAGGTCTCGAGTCTCGACCGGAGATCACCCCACACACTGCGGGAGCTAACTGACATACTGAACTCTCGGAGCAGCGCGCTCAGGTATTTATAGAGGAGGCAGAAGCTGCGAGGAGCTTCGAGAAAAGTTTATTTCTCGAAGATTCTACATAAAGCGGGAATTTTGATTACGTCATACAAGAGAAATGTTAGGTTATTATGCGTTTTTAATGCAGGAAAACAAACTTCCAGGCCCCATTGGAAAAATCACGCCAAATGACCAAAATGTCGCCAAGTTTGGCGACATTCAGCAAAATACCGCCAAATTTGGCGCCAAAAATAAGTCTCCAAAGTGAAGTTACCGAAGGCCTAGGACCAATATTTCTCGAGATTTCTAGAAAACCCATAGAAAAACAAAGGGGCAACCGAAACCTCCGTATCTCCGGTTCCAGTAGACTGATTATGATGCAACAAAAAGCACAATTTAACTATTTGAAGCGTAGAATACTAATTTTAAACTATTTTAAGTCCCAGAACAGAGGGTTGCCCGGAAACTTCGTAACAATATATTATTGACACACATTTTTAAAGAGCATTGTCATACCGTGTATTTTTGCATTATTTCCAACAGATACGTCTTTTTGTTGAAAGTCATTTTAAATAAAGGTTCAGTCCACGGTTTCAAAGTATATTATTGAAACACATTTTTAAAGAATATATCGTATATTTTTGCCTAAAAACAATTACGCCCCTTCGTTGAAAGTCATTTTAAATAAAGATTTAGTTCACTGCTTTAACGTACATTATTGACATTCATTCTTAAAGAACATTGTTATATCGTTTATTTCTGCCTTATTTCCAACAATTACGTACCTTTATTGAAAGTCATTTAAACTAAAGGTTTAGACCACTGTTTCAAAGTATATTATTCACACACTTTCTTAAAGAGCATTGTTATACCGTGTATTTCTGCATTATTTTCAACAATTAACGTCCCTTTGTGGCAAGTCATTTTTAATAAATGTTTAGTGCACTTTCAAATTATATTATTGACACATATTTTTAAAGAGCATTGTTATATCGTGTATTTTTGCCTTTCCAACAATTACGCCCCTTTGTTGAGAATCTGTTAAATAAAGCTTTAGTCCGCTGTTTTAACGTATATTATTGACATTCATTTTTAAAGAGCATTGTTATATCCGTTATTTTTGCCTTATTTTCAACAAATACGCCCCTTTTTTGAAAGTCAATATAAATAAAGGTTTAGTCCACTCTTTCAAACTATATTATTGACACACATTTTTAAAGAGCATTGTTATACAGAGTATTTTTGCATTATTACCAACAATTACGTCCCTTTGTTGAAAGTCATTTTAAATAAAGGTTTAGGCCACTGTTTCAAAGTATATTATTGACACACATTTTTAAAGAGCATTGTTATACTGTATATTTTTGCCTTATTTTCAACAATTACGTCGCTTTGTTGAAAGTCATTTTTAACCCATTTGTGCCTGGATATTTTTGAGACTTTCTTCGATTTTTACTGATAACAGAAATAATAGATAAATTTCTGATGTCAACTTCTTGAACAAGGGGATGGTTTCTTTTAAAATCATTATGTATAAAAATAGAAATATCAACATCCTACTTGCTCATGTTAAAATATTTTGTAGAGTTGAGGCTCAATACTCATGAACAAAGGCTAGGAAAAATAAATAACGTTTTCGACTAATAGCGAAAATGCCGTCCCAAAAAAGGGACACTAGGCATAAAATGGGTTAATAAAGGTTTAGTCCACTGTTTCAAAGAATATTATTGATGCACATTTTTAAAGAGCATTGTTATATCCTGTATTTTTGCCGTATTTCAAAAAATTACGTCCCTTTATTGAAAGTCATTTTAAATAGATTTTCAGTCCACTGTTTCAAAGTATATTATTGACACACATTTTTTTTTTTTTTTTTTTTTTTTGAGCATTGTTATACCGAGTATTTTTGCCTTATTTCCAACGATTACTTCCCTTTGTTGAAAGTCATTTTAAATAAAGGTTTAGTACACTGTTTCAAAGTATATTATTGATAAACAGTTTTAAAGAGCATTTGCTATACCGAGTATTTTTGCCTTATTTTCAACAATTACGCCCCTTTGTTGAAAGTAATTTTATGTAAAGGTTTAGTCCACTGTTTCAAACTATGTTATTGACACACATTTTTAAAGAGCATTGTATACGTGTATTTTTGCCTTATTTCGAACGATTACTTACCTTTGTTGAAAGTCATTTTAAATAAAGGATTAGTCAGCTGTTTCAAACTATATTATTGACACACACTTTTAAGGAGCATTGTTATATCGTGTATTTTTGCCTTATTTCTAACAATTACGTCCCTTTATGGAAAGTAATTTTAAATAAATGTTTAGTCCACTGTTTCAAAGTACATTATTGAGGCACTTTCTTAAAGATCATTGTTATACCGTGTATTTCTGCATTATTTCCAACAATTAACGTCCCTTTGTCGAAAGTCATTTTTAATAAAGTTTTAGTCACTGTTTCAAAGCATATTATTGACGTACATTTTTAAAGAGCGTTGGCATATCGTGTATTTTTGCCTTTCCAACAATTACGCCCTTTTGTTGAGAATAATTTAAATAAAGCTTTAGTTCGCTGTTTTAACGTATATTATTGACATTCATTTTTACAGAGCATTGTTATTCCGTTATTTTTGCCTTATTTTCAACAAATACGCCCCTTTTTTGAAAGTCAATATAAATAAAGGTTTAGTCCACTCTTTCAAACTATATTATTGACACACATTTTTAGAGAGCATTGTTATACAGAGTATTTTTGCATTATTACCAACAATTACGTCCCTTTGTTGAAAGTTATTTTAAATAAAGGTTTAGGCCACTGTTTCAAAGTATATTATTGACACACATTTTTAAAGAGCATTGTTATACTGTATATTTTTGCCTTATTTTCAACAATTACGTCGCTTTGTTGAAAGTCATTTTTAATAAAGGTTTAGTCCACTGTTTCAAACTATATTATTGATGCACATTTTTAAAGAGCATTGTTATATCCTGTATTTTTGCCGTATTTCCAAAAAATTACGTCCCTTTATTGAAAGTCATTTTAAATAGAGTTTCAGTCCACTGTTTCAAAGTATATTACTGACACACATTTTTTTTTTTTTTTTTTTTTTTGAGCATTTGCTATACCGAGTATTTTTGCCTTATTTTCAACAATTACGCCCCTTTGTTGAAAGTAATTTTATATAAAGGTTTAGTCCACTGTTTCAAACTATGTTATTGACACACATTTTTAAGGAGCATTGTTATACCGAGTATTTTTGCCTTATTTCGAACGATTACTTCCCTTTGTTGAAAGTCATTTTAAATAAAGGATTAGTCAGCTGTTTCAAACTATATTATTGACACACAGTTTTAAAGAGCATTGTTATATCGTGTATTTTTCCTTATTTCTAACAATTACGTCCCTTTATGGAAAGTAATTTTAAATAAAAGTTTAGTCCACTGTTTCAAAGTACATTATTGACACACTTTCTTAAAGATCATTGTTATACCGTGTATTTCTGCATTATTTCCAACAATTAACGTCGCTTTGTTGAAAGTCATTTTTAATAAAGTTTTAGTCACTGTTTCAAAGCATATTATTGACGTATATTTTTAAAGAGCGTTGTTATATCGAGCATTTTTGCCTTTCCAACAATTACGTCCCCTTTGTGGAAAGTTATTTTAAATAAAGGTTTAGTCCACTGTTTGAAAGTATATTATTGACATATATTTTTAAAGAGCATTGTTATACCGTGTATTTTTGTCTTATTTTCAATAATTACGCTCCTTTGTTGAAAGTCATTTTTAATAAAGGTTTAGTCACTGTTTCAAAGTATATTATGGACGCACATTTTTAAAGATAATTGTTATACCGTGAATTTTTGCATTATTTCTAACAATTACGTCCCTTTCCCTTTGTTGAATGTCATTTTAAATGAAAGTTTAGCACCTCTAAATACCAAACGGTTTACTAAACTCTAAAAACTAACAGTAATATGTATATTGTTAAGAATTTTCGGTTTGTTCTGCGTCCCAGATTTTAAAATTATTCTAAAATTCGTACCCTACGCGTCAGATAATTTAATTTTGCATTTTGTTGTATCAAAATTGGTTAACTAGAACGCGACGTACGGAGTTTTGGGTTTGCCCATTGGTTAACGTAGGGTTTTCTAGAAATCTCGAGAATTCGCCAAAAAGTCGCCAAGCTTTGCGACATTTCGGTCATTTGGTGCGCTTTGTTTTCCTACATTAATATTGCGCTGTAGCTTAGTATTACTAATTTCCATTTCCATGACATAATCAAAATTCGAGCTTATGGGGGTTCTTCGAGAAATAGCTCCTACCAGAATTTCCGCTTAGCTTCTGCGACACCTATAAATAGAGGCAGGGCAGGCCACCAGAGATAGTTATATTCGAACGTTAATTGAGTTCGATGCATTTCTCTGTAAATTGTGCTATTGGAAGCAATATTTTGCTTGTTTTTGAGTAAGAGTGTAAATTCTTCATTGATGATTCCTGAGGGATTGTTTATGATTTCCTTTGTAAGTTTTCATTGAATTTTTGCCAGTGGAAGTGTTTTATATTTTGTAAGAAATACAGCATCTGTGAAAGCTTCTGTACTGAGAGGACTATTATAAGCAAGGTACTGGCCATTAGTGTATGTGAATTTTGTTCAGCTGATTGTTCGACGAAGTTCTAGAATCAATAAAATTTGTGTCCCTCCGGACAAATGGACTTTTTACTAGAACTTTCTACAGACACAGGATTTTAGAACGGCGAACCCAAGAATCGAATCCCGACGAAGCCAAAATCTCTGTAATTATTGAACTGAATCAAAAAGGTTTTCTATAATAGAAGTCTTCTATTCCTAAGTATTATAGTTTTACGAATTTTTGGCCCAATCGGCTGTTCTAGGGGTAAACTAGCTTAAGATTCGTATTGTACGCGCCAAATTATTAAATTTCGTATTTTGTTGCATCAAAATCGGTTACCTATACTTCGCTCGCACCTATCCTGATAGCATTACCAAAGGTAGAATGAAGTGTGAATCCGCAAAAATATATAGTTCGCACATTTTTGCGGATTTTAAAACATTAGTTTTCAATTTTTTTGTCTAAAATCCTTCAAATGATTCTCAATTTTACAAGCTACTGCTTGTATGAGCAGTTAGTATAGAAAAATTTGCAATTTTCAGGAGTTAACAATAAACCGCTCGTACATCCCCATTCAAAGCATTCCACCAATTAGAACTTTCACACTCTAGGCGGAAAATTCAGTCTTGACCGCTGGTTTTCACAATGACCTGGTAACCCCCGTTCCTCCAAAATGCTCCCACCACCCCCGCGCAATCCCACATTCTTATCTTTTCTCCTGTCTCCGAGCTGAGCAGTGATTTCTTATTGTCGTCGTTTTCCTTGTATTTTCGTAATGGCTTCCTCTGCAAATTCGTTTTCTTTCACTTTCCAGCCTCATAAAGCTGGAAAACCCTTAAGGAGCTCTGCTAAGGTTATTGTCTTAAATGTGTACACTAAACTCAGAGAGCAACATCAGTCAAAATCAGAAAATGAAATTGTTCAACTCTGTTCTGAATTAACTGGTGTTTCGTCGGTTAGTATTTACCGAATGAAAACAGAAATAAGGAAGAGCGGGACTCTATCTACTCCCGGGAAAAAGCGGCCTTTAAAAGTGGCTACACGACGAAGGCTTCAAATTTATGATGATTTCACAAAAACTGCAATTCGTAGAAAAGTGCATTCTTTTTTTTTCAAAAATGAGATACCCACAGCCCAAAAAGTAATGGCCGCTATAAACGAAGATGAAGATCTTCCAAATCTCCGAATCACATGCGTCAGGAGCTTGATGAAAGATTTGGGATTTGAATATAAAAAGAGAAGCCGTTCTTCGATGCTGATAGAACGTGATGATATACTGCAATGGCGTCATCAGTATTTGAGAACAATGCTACGTTACCGTTCCGAAGGCCGAAAAATTTACTATACAGATGAAACGTGGGTAAATGCAGGGTACACCAAGGAACGTGTGTGGCAAGACTCAAGTGTGAAATCCAAGAGACATGCCTTTTTAAATGGTCTGTCAACTGGACTAAAAGCACCGTCAGGTAAAGGGGCGAGATTAATTATAATAGGGGCTGGAAATGAAGACGGGTTTGTTAAAGGATCCGTAGAAATTTTTAAAGCCAAGAAAAATTCTGGAGACTATCATAATGAAATGAATGGTTCCCATTATGAAGAATGGTTTGAAAAAAAACTTCTGCCTGAACTCCAGCCCCGAAGTATAATTGTTATGGATAATGCTCCATATCATTCAATTCATGTAGAGCAAATTCCATCAAGTGCTACCAAGAAAGTAGATATACAAGCATGGCTCACACAAAAAAACATACTCTGGAGTGATGACATGCTAAAGGCAGAACTGCTTAGCATTGTCAAGGATCACAAAAAATTATACGAAAGCTACAAAATTGACAAAATAGCTGCATTTCATGGACACACAGTACTTCGTTTGCCCCCATATCATTGCGAGTTAAATCCAATTGAGCTTGTGTGGAGCCAGGTTAAAGGCCATGTTTCAGCAGAGAATCGGACATTTAAAATGGACGAAATTATGAAGCTAACTGCTGAAGGAATAGAAAAAGCTTCTTGGTTTAACTGCGTTGAGCACGTGAAAAAAGAAGAAAAAAGAATGTGGGAGTTAGATGGTCTGGCTGAAAACACAGTTGAAACAATCCAATTCAGCGTTTCGGATTCATCTGAGGATACTGAGTTGTACACTGATGACGATGGTAACCTTAGCGGAGTTGAACGTATAGAGGAATAACAGTCCTTCTCAGGACTACAAACAGTCCTTCTCAGGACTACAAACAGTCCTTTTCAGGGCTACAAAGAGTCCTTTTCGGGGCTATAAAAGCCCCCTACGGGGCTTTTAAAATTATAGACAGAAAATCACATTACATTCTTTACATTTTCGATATACATACCCAACGTATATAACATGCGCAATCATTTAGTTCATTTGGCAGGGTGTCGGATTCGAATCCAGCCCGCTAAAAGATTATTATGTATACGTGGCGAATGTGCACGGTCTGTTTTCTCCAGATGTAACGTGCATACGCGTAAGAACCCCTTAGAAAGTCCTCTGACCAAGGTACTACCCATCCTTGGCAAATACCCCTCGTGCAGGTTTGCCTTACTGCACACAACACAACAATCTGATTCTGAGGCATTGCATGCCCTCTTGCTATTTAAACATTATTGAGCTTGCTTTAGGGCCAGTATATTACCTTTTCCTTTATCACTAATTTTAATTGTGGAGCCATGTATTTGCTTGCTGTTGGTTTGCTTTCTGGCTGTCGGAGAATTGTATTCGAATTCAGAGAATTGCATTCGCAAAAGAAGGCTTTCGCCTTCTATATGCGATGATCAGGAACATTAAATTTATGTTGTCTTATCTCACAGTGTTGGCCTCAAGGATGTATTTAAGGGTAGTGGGGGTTTACAAAATTTTGATTTTCTTTACGAAAATGATAATGTCATAATCTTTTCGTGAAAAATTCTGAAATTTTTTTTTACCGTTTGTACCCCCTCCGAAATGTTTTTCTGGATACGTGCCTGGTTGATCCCCTTTTCAGTGAAGCTTGGAATATAGTGTTGTTAAATATGAAATATTACTCACATGCATATACAGTAGTAAAGTCTGTTTTAAATGGCTTCAAAAGAGACTGAAAAAATTTACCGCTAAAGAGAGTTTGCTATTGAATAGGGGTTCAATTTCAGTAATAGTTCCGCTAACAAGATTTTGATTAATAAAGGCTTCAGTTAAGGCAGGTTTTTGCACGCATATACTATACATACATACATACTGTTTGAAAAAGAAAGTTTCCTTTTTACGTACATTCTTGCGTACTTTTGAGTTTTGAATTTCTTTTAGCCGTCAGTTTTTGATAGCTTATAAGAAGTAATTTTCTTGGGCTTAATGGTCTGTGCATGTCAAAGAACCTGATTTCCGATTTGTAAAATGTTATGGGAAGAATAACGTGTTAATTAACGTGAACTGGAACATCAATGGAAGAACTTCAGTTAGATGAAAATTTAGCTATTCTATCGAAATTTACGTTCAGCGTAAAATATAGCACAAAAACCTGAATAGACAAGGAATGCCAAACTTGTGGAAGCAACATACTTTTAAAATAATCTTCCGCACATTCAAATATCGTAAAAATAGGTAAGTAATGGCGTATTTAAAGTTTAAATTTATTAGTTTTAAATCTTCGAAAGTTTTGTACGGTACCGCTAATAGTGCACTTATTAGCGGTACCGTACAAAACTTTCGAAGACAGCCCAACGAATTGCCGCGAGTAGGGGAGAAAGAAGGTCGCAAGAGCGGAGGAGGCCCCCTATAGTGGAAGGGAGCTGTTCTGCGCCAAGTAATGGAGTAACAGCCAGCTGTGGTACGCAGAGAAAGTAAGAGAGAATTCTCGGAGTGATACATGCGTTACGGCCGATATACGAGCTGTAAATCGGCCGCTGTAGCTTTCCCAACGCTATCGGGTTAAGTGCGAGCGAAGTATAGACCGGGAGATATGGAGTTTTAGGTTTCCCCATTGGTTAACATAGGGTTTTCTAAAATCTCGAGAAATATTGATGTTAGAGCTTAGCTGACGTCTCTCTTGGGTACTCATTTTTGCCGCTAAACTTGACGATATTTCGCCAAAAAGTTTCCAAGCTTGGCGATATTTCGGATATTTGGCGCGATTTTTCCAATGGGGCCTATAAATTTCATTTTCCTGCATTAACATTGCGTAATAGTCTAATGGTTCAACTCTATTCCTATGACGTAATCAAAATCCGCTCTTTAAGGGGATCCTTCGAGAAATTTCTAATAGCTTATGCATGCGACAGCGTGCTGCCCCGGTTGAATCAGTCTGTTTTTGACAGCTATGAGAAATAGACGTCGGTTCTGTTGAGAGTATAAGACTCTGTGTTAGCGCTTATAGAAGCAGTAATTTGCATGTATTTAAAAGCGCGTTTTTAAGTGCTGTGTAAATTCCTTGTTGCTTAGTATTGAGGGATTGTTCCCGCAATCCCTCATAAGATTCGACTGAATATTTTGCTTGTGGAAGTATTTTATTGGGTGTGAATTACAACATCTGTGAAAGCTTCGGTACTGAGCGGATTGTTAAAGCAAGCTACTGGCTGTTAGTGCCTGTGAATTTTGTACAGCTAGAAAAAATAAAGTTCGTTTTCCATCCTAACAAGTGGACTCTTTACTAGAACTTTCTACTCCTACTGGACTTTAGAACGACGGACCCAGAAATTAAACAGAGTTTTCTGCAACAATTGGCTACCTTTCATGAATTTCTTAAAAATAAAATAAAATAAAAGTTTAAATAGTTCTTTTACTGGGACACTCAAATTAATTCTAATACATTAAGCTGTATGGGTATTTCTTTGACGTCTGTACTGATTCTAATTTTTTTTTTTTTTTTTTTAACTGATAGAAAGCTACACTATTCCTGAGTATTATATGGGCTACCTGTCATGCATATATCACAAATAGGTCTTTTACAGGGATACTCATTCGATTTACATTACGATCTCTGGAACTAATGAACCGATTCTAAAACTTTTTTCACGGACGGAAAGCTGCACTATTCCTGAGTATTGTAGGCTACCTTTCTTGTATATAGCATTACTTAGTTCTTTTACAGGGACACTCATAAAAATTACGTTACGCTCTATGTGTACCTCTAACTATTAAGCCGATTCTGAAAATTTTTTCACTCATAGAAAATTACGTTATTCCTGGGTATTAAAGGCTACCTTTAATGCATATAGCATAAAGTTTTTTTACATGGACAATCAAAATAATTATAATACATTACGCGCTAAGGACATCTCTATGACTACTGAACCGATTCTAAAGATGTTTTCACTAACAGAAAGCTTCACTATTCCTGAGTATTATGGACTACCTTTTATTTCTCTCTATTCTAAAAAAAAGTAACGGCCGCTGCCGCAAGCTTGTTCTGATATCTCCTTCGAAACCGTGAGGATTTGAGTTTCGACGAAGGTGTCCATGAATTCGGAAAATTCCGGGGAAGCCGATAAGTTGGCTTAAATTTCGAAATTCGAATTATTTTAGAAGAAAAAACTGAAAAAATTAGCATAATGGTTGCCAGGCTAGGCGATTTTCGCCAGCATAAAATCATTCATGTCTTTGCAACAAAGCAATTCCAAGTATGTAGAATCACGTGAAACTGACAAACATGAAGTAGAATGATACCAATTTTATGCCAAATTTAAAATTTTGTGACATAACTAAGTCAAAGTGTGTTGTACAAAGTTCCCTTAGATAACAGGAGTTTAGAATTACCAATTATTCGTTTTTCCAAAACAGAATAACTAATTTTAGCTGAAAGCGCCCTTTTGGAATCAGGCAGTGGTGCAGACGAAGGGGGACGCCGTCCCTCCACTTTTTCATTTTGACTTATGCGTCCCCCACTTTTTTTTGTCAGGGGGGACGCTGATTTTGCGAGTTAAAAAAAAATCTAATTTAATGTAAATTTTCCTTTTGTCATTCTACATAGGAATGAAAACCAAAAAGGACGATTTGGACCACCTAAGTAGACCTTAAGATTTCTTACTTACAAATCTTTTGTAAATACTACACAATGTAAATATATCCATCATCATACAACGGACTTTCGGTCAAAGAGAGTAAAAGGGGGAAAATTGATTTAAATGAAACAGTAATCAACCATGTAAATGTAAATACATTTGTTTTAAATTATAACTTTTTAAATCCTGCCTAGAAATTGCATGCTTTAAAATCACAGCATATAATTTGAGAGAAAAGTCAGATTGATTTTCAGGCAATTTATTTCTAAAAACTTGAGCACGAGCTAGGTAGTACAGCAAGTTCAAAATTCGATTTCAAAGCTTTAATGTTCCTCGTATTATCCTCCCGCCCCTAAATATATATATATATATGTGTGTGTGTGTGTGTGTGTGTATACTGTTTCAGAAAAGAATGCGTACATTTCGGTTGAATTTCTTCTAAAAATGAGCGTCCCCCTCTTTTTTTTTTTTTTAGGACTACACCACTGGCATCAGGTACAGGTACGATCTGGCAAAGACTGTCTCTCCAAGCAGGGTAACTCTAAAACGCGTTCTTCAAAATGTTAGCACGCAGTATCTTGAAAATGAAAACTAATTAAAATGCAAATTATGTAAAGCCGGTTAGGTTCAGCTTATTTGCTACCAGTAGAAATATTTGGCGGCGTTAGCCATGCCATTATAGCAGGGTGTCTACCGCTCCGGAAAATCCGGAAAGTCTGGAAAAAGCCGGGAAATTGGAAAATGGGTCCGGAAAGTCTGGAAAAAACCGGGAAATTGGATAATGGGTCAGGAAAACTCACCAAAAGAATCCATGCTTTTTTCCATGTTCTTTTTTTTTAATTACTGTACGATAAATGTTGTGAAGGTTGATGCGGGTGCGAGGTAAAGTATTCAAAATAAAATGAGAATAAGTTGATGCGTTTTTAATAAATTTTTAATTTCTCAAAAATGCGTGCTGCTTAGGGCGAAGCGAAGAAGCGAAGAGAGAGGAAATAAATGGGTTACATTAAAGAGGCGCTCACACAAACTGCGCCAAGGACGGTGCCAAATAAATTCACGCCAAATGCGTGGGTAAAGCGATACAAAACCGTTTAGGACTCAACATACCCCCCGACATTGAAGGGTTCAAACACTTCAATAATAAACAATTAACATAAAATATTTGCCATTACAGATAAACAATGTTACAACAAAAACAATACAGTGAATAACAAAATACAATAGGGTGAAACAATGGTTATACAATTCGTAGACTGTTGAATAAAAATATATATAGGTAATAATATGAAAATACATACATTCAGCAATTTCTTATCAAGGTTCAAGTGGTAAAATTGCTAATTTGGTAATTGGCCTTTTCAAAATACCCGCCTTGGTCTTCACAAGGCACACTCTTACCTTCTCGTCCTTACCCAGAATTAGCCTTTCAATTTTACCTAATAGCCAAGTTGCAGTGGGCATATTGTCTTCTTTAACTAGGACTACCGTGCCCTCCTGAATGTTGTTTTTTGAAAAATACCACTTATGTCTTTGTTGAAGGTGATTAAGATAATCACGTTGCCACCTCTTCCATATGATTTGAAGAAATTTTGTGATTTTTTGCCACCTTGAAAGTCTATTTTCATTTATAGATGCGAGATCTGGCTCTGGGATAGAAGTGATAGAACGTCCGATTAAAAAATGAGCGGGAGTAAGTACTTCGAATTCATTCAAATCGGACGATAAGGGAGTCAATGGACGCGAATTCAATATCCCTTCGATCTGTATAATGAGTGTTAAAAACTCCTCTAATGTCACTCGTGAATTTCCTAAGGTTCTTTTGAGATGGTATTTAAAGGATTTCACCCCAGCTTCCCATAAGCCACCGAAATTGGGTGCACGAGGTGGGATGAATTTCCAAGTGATTGATTCAGATGTTAAATAATCAATCATCGTATTATCTGGCTTCTCAACCAATGCTTGTAACCTTTTTAACTCGGCATTTGCACCAACAAAATTAGTTGCGTTATCAGATATTAGAGTTGAACTTTTGCCTCGCCTTGCAAAGAATCGTTTGAGAGTTGCTATGAAGGATTCAGAAGTAAGGTCAGAAACAACTTCTAAATGAATCGCTTTTGTAGCGAGACAAACAAACACTGCTACATACACCTTGTTATAAACACCCTTCCTTTGGTTCCTATATTTTATGAGAAAAGGGCCACAAAAATCCACCCCACAATTAGAAAAAGGTGGGCTAGGCGACACCCTTTCCGAAGGAAGATTCCCCATAATTTGGCTGTTGACTTGCGGTTTGTTTTTAAAACAAACGACGCATCTATGAACTATTTTTCTGGCAAGTGATCTGCCGTTGACAATCCAATATTTTTGTCTAACATGATGTAGAAGGGACTGAGGTCCTAAATGTAGGAATTTTTTATGATAATACTCAAAAATCATTTCACTCAACTTATGATTACTTGGAAGTACTATAGGATGTTTGCTATTATAACTTATGTGCGCATTATTTAGCCTACCACCTACTCTAAGGATACCGTTTGAGTCCAAAAATGGATTCAAAAATTTCAATTTACTATTAACAGGAATGGTCTTACCTTTTTCTAAATTCATCATCTCCTGAGAAAATGTTACATACTGTACCTGTTTAATCAACAAAATTTCTGCAGATTTGAGTTCGGAAGCGGTTAAGGGTCCCCTGATTTTTTTGGTTGAATTTTTACAATTACAGATAAACCTGCAAATAAAACTAAATATGCGTATTAACTTATATGAAACTATTAGTTAAATTAAAGATTTTGACATAGAAATCTTCAGACAATGAACATAATGCAGCTTCTGACTGTTCAAAAATGTTCACTAAATTTGTCCCACTAGTTGGAATGACTATGGTTGGAACATCTTTCATCTCCTTGCACAAGTCCTCTTCCTTGGGTGATAGAATTGGATTTTCAGACATTAAGAGGTCAGTGTGTTTACGAAGAAAGTCTGGTCCATACCACCAGAGATCATTCTCACGGAGTTTGTCGAAGTTCAGTCCTCGAGAAACAAGGTCTGCTGGATTTTCATCTGAACGCACATGGTTCCATTGGCATGTTTGAGTCAGCTCTTGGATTTTTGTCACTCTGTTGGCAACAAAAGTTTTGAGCAAATGCGGCGGAGTTTGAATCCATGCTAAAACTATGGTCGAGTCACACCACAAAAATATCTTACTGATTTTTATGTTCAATAAAGTTACCACCCTTGTTACAAGCTGTGATAACAATACAGCTGCACATAGTTCCAAGCGTGGCACTGTAAGCTTTTTCAGCGGGGCTACTCTGGACTTACTACAAAGCAAATTTGCGGATGAATTTCTGTCATTTTTACAACGTAAATAAATTGCTGCCCCGTACGCACGTTCCGACGCATCTGAAAACCCATGAATTTGAACTTCTGAAAATTCGTCTTTCAAAACATATCTGCTCACTTGTAAGTCGTTGATCGATTTCATGGACGCCGTGAAAAGCTGCCACTCCTTAACTGTATTTTCGGGTAGCGGATCGTTCCAGTCGAGCTTCAAAAGCCAAAGTTCTTGGATGAAGATTTTTGCCTTTGTTACTCCTGGTCCGAGTAATCCTAATGGATCATAGACGCGAGCAATGTTAGATAGTACTGTTCTTTTCGTGTAAGTAGTTGGCTCCTTGATTGCCGATTTGAAAGAGAAACAATCGACTCTTGTGTTCCACAGTAATCCTAAAGTCTTGATGCTCTGATTGTCATCTGAGTTATTGAATGAATAATCTTCTTGTCCCCCTGGGAACTGTAAAAGATTCCTGTGATTTGCACACCATCTATGCAGAAGCATTCCTCCACGTGATAGTAATTCAATTAATTGCGATTGTGCTTCTTGGGCCTCTATTAAAGTATGAGCTCCTGTCAATACGTCATCGACGTAAAAGTCTCTTTGTACTATTTGCGCTGCTACTGGAAAGTCGTTCCTTTCGTCATCTGCTAGTTGATTGAGTGTGCGTGTTGCGAGATATGGCGCGTTCGAAGTACCGTAAGTTATAGTCTTCAATCTGTAAATTTTAACCGGTTCTTCTTCGCGACTTCTCCATAAGATACGTAATAAGTCTCGTTGATTCTCCTTAATTTTAATCTGACGATACATTTTAATAATGTCTGCTGTGAAGGCATATTTATGAGTACGAAATCTGCAAATAATATCAAATAGTTCATCTTGAACTGTCCCTCCATTTAGTAAAACATCATTTAGTGAAACTCCCGTAGTCGTAGGAGCAGACGCGTCGAACACTACCCTGAGTTTAGTGCTAGATTTGTCGGGTCTATAAACGCCATGATGAGGCAGATAATATGAATAACTAGAATTGTCCCCTTCAGAAATTTCTTCTGAATGATCTAATTGATTATACTCCGTAATGAAATCTTCATATAAAGGTTTCATATCGGGATTGCGAGCAAAACGTTTATGCAAATAATTCAATCGTTTATTAGCGTTCTCCTTAGATTCGCCTAAAAGTAGAAGTCCTTCATCTTTAATCGGCATCTCTACGACATATCTACCGTCATCTTGTCTACAGTGTGTGCGGAGGAAATGTTGCTCACAAAATTCCTCCTCCTGACTCTTCAACTTTTTTGTTTCTTGAACGTTTTCTATCTCCCAAAATTTTTTCATAATATCAGATAAATCATCTACAGTTTCTACAAACCCACAGTAATTATCAAAACTGTCTTGTTGCGGCATGCATACAGACCCACTGGCAATGTATCCGAAGACCGACTGCTGAAAGATCAGCCCCTGCATACTTATTCTATCGGTCTTCAGTAAATCAAAAAATACTTCATTTGACAACAAAATGTGTATTGGACCTGGTTTATGAAACTCTGGGTCAGCTAAATCAACTGATTGCAACTGTTTAAGATCTGGTATATTTAGATATTTAGCAGGGGTTATGAGAGTTATTTTTGGAACAACATAAAAATTTAAAGTACGCATAAAACTCTTATCTGCGTTAGAAACACTTGCAATCACGCTTTCTCTAATGTTCATATTGATTAGAGATGGCCAATGATTCGATGAGTCGAATCAGTGATTCGAATCTTGGTACTGAGTGGCTCAGTCTTTACACTCACTCTCTACTGATTCGAATCTCAAGCCCTCAAGGGAAATACATTCCAAGTGCGAAGGGAAGAAAAACTTATTTTCCCTTTGCCGTTCCCAAGGATTTTCCCTTACTCTTTCAACTCTTTTCGACTCTTTACGACTCCTTTCGGCTCTTTTCGACTCTTTACGACTCTGAGTCGATAGATGATTTGAAACAGTAAATGAGTGGGTGTGGGTGAGTTGGTCACTGAGTTGGTGCAGCAACGAATCTTTACTGATTCAGTGTTTCGCTCTGTTTCGGTGATTGTATACTATCGTTGAGATTCGTTAGTTTTTCGAATCTTCTATCGACTCAGAGTCGAAAGGAGCCGAAAAGAGTTGAAAGGATGTTTCATTTAATTGGAGGGGTTTTTTCGAATCTTCTATCGACTCAGAGTCGAAAGGAGTCGAAAAGAGTTGAAAGGATGTTTCATTTAATTGAAGTTTTTTTTTCGAATCTTTGGTGTTTCATTTCTTGGTTGGTGGTCGGATTTTAAAGTTTTATCTGTCTGTGGGTGTGGAGTGGGTCGAACATCGTTTGCTTTTGGCGGGGGGCATAGGCGTTACTTCCTAAGGGCAAGAGGGGTCAATCTCCCCCCCGAAAAAAAAATTAAGAAAATCCCTCCTTCCAACTTGTCTGACTGATTTAATATTTGTTTAAAATTTAATGAAACATCCCTTTTCTACTTTTAACTTCAATATATGTCCCCCTGCCCCCACCCTCAAAAAAAAAAAAAAAAAAAAAAAAAAAAAAAGGAACGTTAAGTTTACATGGTGGCGGATTTTCATGTGAAGGGAAATAGAATGAAATAAAGTTAGGATTGTGCTTGTCACTTTTAATGAAGGATACAGGGGCGGTATTAAGCGCTCTCACAAAAGGACTTTGTAGTAAGCAAAATAACATTTCGCTTTATTGCAGCAGATTTCGTTTTTTTTTTTTTTTTAATTTGTTTTTCGTTTAAGGGGAATGATTTTATTTTCTTTCGTAATTCAGAGAAATACAAAATAGGGCCTAAAGCAGTGGCGTAGTTAGTGTTATTGACAGTGGCGTAGCCAGGATTTTATTTCGGGGTGGGCTGGGTATCAAATTTAAAGATAAAGTTCAATTGTAAGCTAAGTAAAGGGTCCCATTTTTTGGGGGGGGGCAGCAGCCCCTCAGTAGGACTGGGCCAAAAATCGACATATCGGTTTTATTTCAACATCAAATATCCGATATTCCCATTTTCATTTCAGTGAAATCTCGAATTCGATAAAGGGCAAAAATACAGGCCGGCCAGGGGCGTAGCCAGAATTTTTTTATGGGGGGGGGTTATGACTACTGCAACTCATATATATGTATACGTGTGTATGATAATGTAGTGAAGAATATACATTTTGTATGGCAAAAAATTCCTCATGAGGGGTTATGACCCCCCTAAACCCCCCCCCCTTGGCTACGCCTCTGAGGCCGGCGATAAGAAAATCCTGAGATCAATACCAGCTTGTGATGCTTTTGCTACTGCTTTCTCTCGGAAAGCTTCTTCTCTCATCGCAGAAAAAACAGCTCCATGGTTTATTAGTCTAATTACCATAATTAATTAACGTATATCTCGGAACCTATCCACCGGAGCGCGTTTTTATTGATTCTCGACCCCCCCTAGACTCAACGCCCCACCGATACTTAAAATTTCGAATGCTTTGACACCAAACTTAACCTTTTAATCTTACAGGCCCAGGGGGTCATACGAAGCTCCCCTATATTTTCAATTTGGGCATTTTAAACACTAGCCTCCTCCGACGGCATCTCCAAAGTCTGGAAACCATCCCAGAGCCAATTTCTACATGTTTGCAGTCCTTTTAAGCCTCAATCATGGTTAATTAGTCTAATTACCATAATTAATTAACGTATATCTCGGAAACTATCCATCGGAGCGCGTTTTTATTGATTCTCGACCCCCCCTCTGGGACCCCCATCGATACATAAAATTTCGAATACTTTGACACCAAACTTAACCTTTTAATCTTACAGGCCCAGGGGGTCATACGAAGCTCCCCTGTATTTTCATTTCGGGCAGTTTAAACACTAGTTTTACTGGAGCAAGGAGAGAGAGATCCTAACTGCCCGAGAACTCAGCGGAGAAGAAACCCGATGAATGGGTGAAGGGTGTTTAAATAGTACGGCTTTCGGCGCAGAGAGAGGGAAAATTTCTTTAGTTGTTTTATTGATTCAAGATTCGAATCACTGATACGAATCATCGAAGTAGTGAGTGAGTCGAGATTCGAATCAGTAAAATGAGTCGAACCGCCCATCTCTAATATTGATTCCGCTTAGTCCTGAGACGGAGGCGAATATTTTCTTTCCTCGTAGATTCAATAATTGAACACACTCTTTAGTCATGAAATTATTTTGACTCCCACTATCTAACAGTGCACGACAAGCTAAAAACTCCCCATTAGCACTCTTCAAATAAATTATAGCTGTGGAGAGTAAGACCAGTGGCGTAGCTAGGGGGGGGCAAGGGGGGACATCTGTCCCCGGGCGCAGCACCAAAGGGGCGCCAAATTGATGTTGCGAAATTTTAGAAGAAAAAAAAGGAGTTGTGTTTGTATTTTTATTTGTTGACAGAAAAAGAAAAAAAAATAGAACAATCACAAATGAATTTTTTTATAAAGTTATAATCAAACTTTTCACAATGACTTGTACAGGAAATGTTTGTAGCTATTTCAGAAGATTTTCTTTGGAAATCGAGTTGAGCTTCCCCATTCCTTTTTTCTTCTCTCTTGAGGGCTTCTGTGTCGTGTAACTGCGTTTTTTATATTTGGCCATTTCTGTCTCTGACTATATTCCTAGGATGTTCCAGAATTCTTGTTTACAGTATTTTATCAAGGTCAAAACATTACTCAAGTTTTCCCAAACTTTTAGAATGATCTTGGAGGATTTCGTTTTGGATATTTATGGTGTTACAAATCAAACTTTTATGCATTAGCCATGGTAAAAAAAAAAAAAAAAAAAAAACCTATATATATATGTGATTAATCGGTAATAGAGAATGGCATTCTCAAACCCAAAATACTCTCTTAAATTCAGATCAAGTTTTTCTCAGTTTTGAGTTCAAAATAGCGCCTCTCCGAAGATGGCGCCCCTTGCTTATCTTGCTTACTGTGTCGGGGCACTCCTGTGTTAGAGATGAGTTCGGGCTCCTTTTTTGAAGCCCGAGCCCGAAGACTTTTAATCCGAGCCCGCCCGAGCCCGAGCAATATTATTAAAGTTGGAGCCCGAGCCCGAAATTTCAGCTAAAGACAAATAAAATTAACTACTACATTAAGAGGATACAATAAATTTTGGAGCTTCACACACCTCCTAGTCCCCCGTGCCGCTATTTTTTCAAATAAGTACGTCTATTTATCCCATGAATCACTTTTTAAAATCTGTTTCAAGGAGTATGTTCAACAAAGAAGAAATTTTTCACGAGCCCGAGCCCGAACGCAATCGTGAATTACAGAGCCCGAGCCCGAGGCGGGCCCGGGCTCGGGCTGAGCCCGTCTCATCTCTATCCTGTGTACGATCCACCCGTTTGGTAATTAATAACGCAACTTTTAATATAACTCTTATTAGTATAATAAAATGCAGTATTATTTCTAATAAGAACGTATAAAAGATTCACCGATCACTATACTAGTGTAAAATTATTCTTTTTAAATTATTTAAACAATCTTGTATTTTAGATAAATTTAAACTTGATTTTTAACATTCATTAATAAAAATTTATTCTTTATACAATCATTATCAAAAATCAAAGCTGGAATCATTAAAGCTGTGGCCCACAGTTCAGTCTTCAAATTGAACATGAGGCAAAATATTTTTCAATAACCCGTGTATGTTTATCTAGAAAGTGCAAGAAATCAGTCGTAAATTTTTTGACTCCTCAGTTACCTTGTTGCCGGAAGACTATCGTCCAGAGGTTTAAGTGTATTCATTATGTCTACGCGTAGACCACCTATTATGTACTATCATCCGGTACTTGAGTCATAAATTACGTTCTGGATGCAGTGGCGGCTCATCCATTTGAGGAGATGAGTACGTGAAGCCCCAAAGTAAAATATCTATATAAATAAAATTAGACTTTTCTGTACACTTCTTGGAATTCAAAAATTTAAAAAAAAGTTTGTCTGTCTGTCATTCTGTCCGTGACGCTTTTTTGTTTAAGTATCACGTAAAAACGAGTGAAGCGAATGATATGAAATTTGGTGTCATGATAGATGGTCACTCAACTTAAAACATAAGCGTCGAATTTTTTAAAAATCTTCATTAGATTTCGAGATTTTGTGAAAATCCTTTCAAACTGCGTAAATTTGTGTTCCAGCATCACGTAAAAACGACCGAAGCGATTGAAATGAAATTTGGTATCATGATTGGTGGTCACTCAGCTTAAAACATTGTCGTCGAATTTTTAAAAAATCTTGATTAGATTTTGAAATTTTGCGAAAATTGTTTCAAACTGCGTAAATTTGTGTTCGCACATCACGTAATAGCAAAGGTCAAAAAATGGTATTTGGTGAAATGATAGGTGGTCATGCACCTTAAACTATAAGCATCTTAAAAAAAAAAATTTAAAAAAATCAGATTTTGGGATTTTGCGAAAATCGTTTCAAACTGAGTGAACTTTTGTTCACGCATTACATAATAATGACTAAAGCGAATGATATGAAATTTTGTCACATGATGTTGCTCAACATAAAGTATAGGTGTCCAATTTTTTAAACATTTTGATTAGATTTTGAGATTTTGTGAAAATTCTCTCAAAATGCGGTTATATTTCTTCAAGCATCGCGTAATAACGACTAATACGAAATTTGGTGATATGATAGGTAGTTGCTAATCTTAATTTATAGGTGTTGAATTTAAAAAATATTTTGATTACATTTTGAGATTTTGTGAAAATCGTTTTAAAATGCTGAAATTTTTGTTCCAGCATCACGAAATAAAGACTGCAGAGAATGAAACGAAATTTGGTGACATGATAGGTTTCAACTCAACTTAAATTCTAGGGTTCCAATTTTACAAAAATGTTGATTAGATTTTGAGATTTTGCGAAAATTATTTCAATATGCGGAAATATTCGTCCGCTCATCACATAATTACGACTAAAGCGAATGAAATAATATTACTAAGTTACTCTCTAACGTGTAATATTTTAACAATGTACATAGGGCCGTGGTAGCCCAGTGGTTAAGGCGTTGGACTCGTAACCCGAAGGTTGAGGGTTCGATACCGGCATACCACTAAAGACCACAGTGTACATGCGGTGTACGTGCACGTTAAATCCTTGGTTCCGAAAGTCCTCTCAGCGGTCGTTAGCAGTTTCCGAGGGGTGCCAATATTCAGAAGCCCCCCCCCCCGCCACCTTCTGATGAGGTTCCAAATTGTGGCGGGAAATTCCGGGAAGGACGCATATGTAGCTCTAAGCGACACATTCAGTGACGCGAGCTGTCCTCTCCTGGCAAATAAACAATATACATAAAAATTATAACTTCGCTTTCTTTACTTTGGCAACATTCTACATCCATTCTGTGTACTCCTACAATGCTAACGAAAGTTCTTGCTTTTTGAAATTTGCATTCAGTTTTTTTATACTAACCCGTCAACGGCGGGTACTTCAGCTAATATAAAATAAACACATTGACAAATTATTATTTTTTTTAAATATTAAGTACACTTCTAGATTTTTGTGAATTTAAAACGTCAGTTTTACTCTCTTCCCCCACTATTATTAAAATACTCTTATTATGGCTAACGCACTGTAGTGTAGGTTCTACAGTACAGCCTTTAATCGATCGCTCGTGCGAACGGAAAAATTCCCTTCTGATCCGCTCTCTGAGAACAGAAGCGGAGAGAATTGAGAAGCAGTACGGCTCTTCTGATATCATTCCGTTCGCACATTTTCGGTGTGGACAAGGGACATTTTTTGCGGTTATCTCTTCCGGATTTTCCCTTGGTTTGTTACGTTCGGTTAGTTAAGCCATTTTTATTTCATTTTCTTATTATTTTCTTCATTTCTATCCTTTTTCCACTAAAATATATTTTTTTTTAGAAACTAGAGTAAATAATTAAGATGGGAGTAAAAGAAGTGTTTCGGAGCTAAAGCAGGGACAATTTTCAATACTATCCTTTGACAAAAAATTGAAATAAAATGAATCAAGACTTGTACCTTTGCTAACACTTATCTTGGTGACGAAATGTAAGACAAAATATTACTTGTTTTCTTTCAGTTGCGTGCATTGTTTTCCTTTAACTGCTGGAAACGCAAATATATTTTAATTTGTGAGGTGCGTTGTATCTACCTATTTAATTTTCGACATTTGTTTTGTGAACCTCCATTTAAATAAGCCACGAGCCGCCACTGTCTGGATGCTCTCTCGTAATTCGGGGACATTTGAAGAGAACTGAATGTCAACGTGAGATATTTTTTTCTCATATGATTCTACTTAGTCTTTCATTCCTTACATAGTAATAATCTGCTGTACTCGTCTTTTTAAAAAGCTGCATATTTAAATAGAAACTGCTTTAAAGTCTGCGTTTCTGGTTCTCCTTCCCAAGAGAACCTTCAAGTTAAGGTAAGAAATATTGTACTTTTGCAGTTTTCTATATTGCTGAATGCTAATTATGATTTTTTGAAATAAAAATGCGTGTTTAAAATTTTTCAGTGCTTAAGGTTGTTCTTTTAATTATATTTTTACAAGTAATAATGCAAGAAATAATACAAGTTTTGAGCATCTTCTCGGGAAAAAAAAAAAAAAAAAGTTGATATCAGTAACTGGAAAAGAATTCAAAATGTCTTATATTTCAAATGCCAGAAAAAAAAAAAGCCCGAAAAAAATTCATTTTGATCCGTTTGGTAATCGGGTCAGTAAAATATTCGAATTGTAGAAAATAAATGCCATCATACGTACATTCATTATTAGCTGGTGTGCATAATCTATCGAAGTGCAAATCACTATACGCGATACATGGTAAAGCAAGTATAAATTAGTTTTGACTTGACATAAATATTAAATATAGTTAATTCGACTGCTGAAGAAGGATAAAACATTTTTGTATCACTGACATATGCCCACCCCCCAATGGTAGGGACTAAAGCCCGCCTGAATGTGGAGAGTTAAAAGGGAATTTTTTAAAAAAAATAGAAAATTGTCAGTTAATGAATTAAAATGTTTTATTCTTAAAACTTGTCCTCAGATTATTTCTATCACTTTTTTCACATAACGAATTACGTTGATAATGGGCTTCTATGGGTAAATGGTATGGCAACATGGTACAGAAGGTTTTGATGTTAAAAGAAAGTAGCTGTAATCGGCAAACAAGCCAAAATGCAATCAAGAAAGGAAGGGGGTGGGGGATTTAACGTATTTTAAATAATTGTATTTTTTAATCACATTTTTTTATTTAAAAATTTTTTAATTTTCAGATATTACAGTTTTCTGAAGAACTTTTATGGGTTTGCCCTTTCCCTTTTTAGGGGGAGGTGGAGGGGGGGGGGCGCAAAATCTTCAGTTGTCCCCGGGCGCTGGTAACCCTAGCTACGCCTCTGAGTAAGACTTGTTTATTAGCCGTGGATGAACTAGTCAAAGCAGAAGAGTTTTGAGGCGAACGATGTTTATCCTCAGAGGCGACAGAAGGTATCGCTTGTTCTGAAGGAAAGAATGCGTTTGCAGTTGCGGACAGCTGGCTAGTTTTATCAGGCGTTATTTTGTTTACATTATCATCTCGCGTTCCCTTTTCGAAATGTAATAAAGTATGGTGCTTTTTTACTAATGGCAAGCATTTTTTACATGAATTCCTACTGTTACAGGAATTAATTACATGTAATGACGACAAACAATTCAAGCAAAGATTTTTTGCTTTTACGAAATTAAATCGTTTTTTAGCGGTCAAATTTAAAAACTGATCACATTTAAAAATACAATGTCGGGCCAGACAGTACGGGCAAGAATTCGAGTGATTTTCGGAAACAGATGTCAGTGTCCTTGAATTATGTGGACGTTTCACTTCGCGAACTAGAGGTTTGTTGTGCTGTAACGTACGCGAATGTTCTTTTAAGAAGGATGTTAACTGCGTTATCGTTCCTATTTCGTCCTTTTAAAGAGATCTTTCCCACCAGCTTGTAGTATTTTTGTCGAGTTTTTCGACTAATATATATAGAATTAGCGTATCGCTGAAACCATTCACATTTTGTTCTAGGACTGACAAGGATCTAATACATTCATTAATGTTATCCACAAATTTTAAAAGCGACGGAGAAGAGTCAACTGTTTGTGATAAGGCAAGCAACTTTTTAATAACAGAGTTTATCAAATCTTTCTTGTTTGAGTAGCGTTCGACCAATAAATTCCAGGCGATGTCGTAATTTGCGTCAGAAATTGATATGGAGTGAATGATCTCTAAAGCGTCTGATTTACACGAACTTTTGAGGTATTGAAGCTTCTGAGCGTTAGTTAATTTACTGTTTTTATGAACAGCTGCGGAAAATAAGTCTTCGAATTCTATCCACTCCTCAATTTTCCCACTAAAAATGGGAAGCGAAAGCTTCGGCAATTTTATTTTTGAAGAAACAGAACTAGGTGAAATGTTCTCACTGACGTTTGTTTTGTCAGCAGTAAGCGTTAAAAGTTTCCGTTTAATGATCAAATTAATTTCATCTAATGAATCTATGATAGTTTCTTTTTCTGCTATGAAATCATCGATTTCTTTCTCATCACAAAGCGCAAATATACAGTCAAACACTTGTTTTAATTCTGTATGGAAACTTGCAACTTTCGCTTCATATACCTGAAGCAAGGCGAAATCTGTTTTTTCAATGTTTGTATTCACCTTATCTTTGAATTTTGTAATGTTTGATTTTATACATTTTTTGTTAGTTTTCGCAGATTTCATTTCTGCCATATTGATAAGTAAGTCAAAATGTACTTACCGACAATGAACTGCGTAGCTGCTGCGTAGTTTATTTTTAAAACTCCATTATATCCATAAGTCTAGTGTCCGGCGGCTCGACGGACCAGAAAATGTACGATAAATGTTGTGAAGGTTGATGCGGGTGCGAGGTAAAGTATTCAAAATAAAATGAGAATAAGTTGATGCGTTTTTAATAAATTTTTAATTTCTCAAAAATGCGTGCTGCTTAGGGCGAAGCGAAGAGAGAGGAAATAAATGGGTTACATTAAAGAGGCGCTCACACAAACTGCGCCAAGGACGGTGCCAAATAAATTCATGCCAAATGCGTGGGTAAAGCGATACAAAACCGTTTAGGACTCAACAATTACCCTTTCTCTCTAATTGTCAGACTGGAAACCGAAAGCAACAGCAAAGCATTTTTCCGACCGCGAAAGCATCAAGCGATGTGTTTGTATAAGGAGGGAAAAATGGGGTCTCATCAATCGTGACGGGAGGGTAAAAGACAAATTAGCTTACTGGGTAACTTATGGCTTAGGACCGTATTTTCAAGAATAATTAGTTAATTCTATCAGAAAGTGCGACTACTTCTGTTTCTCGATTGATGAAAGCTTAATCCTGTATACTTCAGTTAAATTGATTTCAAGAAGTTGTACAAAATATGCATATATAAAGACAAGGAAGGGGTCATTGTGCAATTTCCCAAAGTAAAATGCATTGGTCAAGAATTTTTTCCCGGGACCTCCCAAAAGTCAGGAAAAAGTCAAGAAATTGACTTTTTCGTCTACCTTCGTCTGACTTTTCTGTCTACCAAATTGACAGAAATTTGGTAGACACCCTGTATAGTACAGCTTGGATATTTCTCAGCGCGGCGAGATGATATATTTCGTGCTGCTAAATACGCCAATCTGCAAAGAATATGTATATAAATTTATGGATAACGATTTACACGTTGACTGTATATTCGCTAAAGGAAACTTGATGTAATAAATCTGAATCCTAATAAGATATATGCAGAAAAATAATATATATGTGAGATATTTCATAAATACTAATATTCATAGATGACATTTTCATTTACATCAAATCCTGATTACACAGGGAATTAATTTATAAGTTCTACACATTAATTTTACGTCCCTTTACAGTATTGTGCCCGTTTAATCGAGCCTGCAAAATACAGGCCTTACAATAAGAGTCATCAGGTTTTTTTTTTTTTTTTTTTTTTTATAAATGAGAAAAAAAAATTCCTACACATACATGATCAGATTGCAGTAGTCTTAGTGCAAATCCATGTAACTGTCTCATATATTAATAGGCATTATAAGAATAAAGCAAGGGAAAAAAAAAAAAAAAAAAAAAAAAAAAAGGAAAGAAATTTAAATTGAAGCTAGAGAAATAAGCATTGCAAGAATTTCTAGAATTACTAAAACAAGGGCAATGACCAAAAATCTTAATGTATTTAGCACAAATCATGCTTAATTTTTTGCAATACATTGCGCATTAATTATAACACTTTCCATCACAATCTTGTTTGGGCCATATGATTTAAATTTCCCAGGGTTGAGTATATACCAGCGCAGCAAGGCAAGCAAGAGGCAGTGTAGTGCTTCCTTGTGCTGCTGTAACTCTATGGCAATAAACACTAGTGCATCAGAGTGCGAAACATCAGAGACATATTCCTATTTGCAAATTGGAATTCATTTGATCTCGCAGAAAAATACTGTCCCGCCAGCGAACATCTCTTTCTATGTATGCAAGGCATGCACAATGTTTGCTTTTAACTTTTGAATGGAAGTTCAGAGTGCATCCACTGTACAGTCACGATTTGGTACCTTGTAACTTATGTATTCAGCAAACTCTAATATTTAGGTGGAAGACAGCTTTCCAATGATAATCATATTCAGAGAGGTGTTCTAAGGTGGCTCCATGACCAAGCAGCAATTTTCTACCTTAAAGTCACTAATGATTGATGGAACTTTCTAGTAAATGTCTGCAGCGACTGGGCATTACATAGAAGTAGTGTAGGGTATGTCTGTCATATAGTATTATAGCAAACCTCTCAAAAATGTTTTTTCTTGCTGTACATTGCATGAATGTAAACTTACTTTTTGAACGTTCTTTGTACATATTTTTGATTCACACTGGTATCTCTGTCGATACAAGATTCTGGCATATCATATTAACCCTTTAACACACAGTGTTCCCGCTCTGGGAACACCAAACTCTGACATTTTGACTGTTGCCAGTCATGAAGAATAGATTTGATTTCTATAAAAATAGTTGCAGACTACATAGCAGGGTTGCCACTCAATTTCTGAAAAAAAATTCCCCGACTTTTCCAGACCATCATGCGATAAAAATCCGGACTATTTTTTATGCTTATGACATCAACTTTGCATATGTTCTTTAATATTTTTAGCTTCCCAAAGTAAGGTTAAACATCGTTTGCTTACAAAACTCTGATTTTCCAGTCCAAACTATACGATTTTCCAGGTTTTGGGCCAAAAATTGCAATTTTCCCTGACTCTTGCCAAAATAAAATTTCCTGACTTTTCCAGGTTTTCCCTGACCAGTGGCAACCCTGCATAGCTCGATGAGAATCCTTTACTTTTTAGCACGTCATTTCCCGTAAAAAAATGGTCACGATTATTTTTAACACCACTGACATCTGCTGAAAAATGGAAGAATGCGAGAACAGCTGCATAGATTGCCCAATGCTGAAAAAAGGGCAGCCGTTGCCAACGCTCGATTTAACTACCAGCAAGATGGCAGACGATCAAAACGTTCATCGCGTGCCACAGATCTAGAGACCCTTTTTTAATGCAGCTGGCTGTGCCCAGCACAGCCAGCTGTCGTCAAAAAAGGGTCTCCAGATCTGTGGCACGCGATGAACATTTCGATCGTCCGCCATCTTGCTGGTAGTTAAATCGAGCGATGGCAACGGCTGCCCTTTTTTCAGCATTGGGAAAAGGTTGCACCTCAAAAGGTTAAAGTGCCATCATGGAACAGTTTAGAACACTTGTATGGATCATTCCCCCTTTTTCAGCATTGGGAAAAGGTTGCACCTCAAAAGGTTAAAGTGCCATCATGGAACAGTTTAGAACACTTGTATGGATCATTCACAATCTTTTATTGAGAGTGCATTACATTCTGTTGAAAATACATAAATGACATGATTTATTCATATGTAAAATTATGTAGAAAAAAAAATTTTTTTTTTTGACGTAGCATTTACTACCTCCTTTGCATAAAACACCATTTAGGAAATCCTGATATAAAGGTTGATTTTGTCGTATACCTTTTACTTTAGGAATGAAATTTTCTTTTTTGCTAATGTTTACTATAACCTATCACAGATTGTATAAATTTTACAAGTAATTTGAAATCTCGATTTTCTGTTCTGTTTTATGAACTACTTACAGGTTATAAGTCCTATGTAAATCTATACATACTTGGAAATATTCAGAAAGCCCAACTCTTAAAATGATAAGGGCCTACCAGACTGAGTGGATAAGGCACTCAAAATGGTACACAGCCGATGTGTGAAGGTTCCAGGTTTGGGCCTGTTGCACGTCTGTTGATCTAGTGGTCTGAAGTTTTGGTCGGTTTTCTCCAAATGTAACGCAGGACTTTCCATGTAGTTCTAAACAGGCATTAGAACTACATAGAAAGTCCCCCATTCTAGGCAGATACCCCGCATGCAGGTTTGCCTTACTATACACAACACAACTTATAAAATTATAAACACGAGAAGTCTGAAACATTCAAGAAAAAAAATCTTGAATATTAAAACAATGTTAAAAGATACAACATGTTTTTGCAATACCTTTTAACATCGAAAAAGCTTTGCCCAATCTTAAAGAGATTTGAAGAGATGATCGGAGACATTCATATACAAAAATTTTTTAAGAAGCAATTTTCTACATAAACAGTCAAAAGTTGATACCAATAGTATTGTGTTTCCTTTGAAAGCAGGCTTTAATATGTTGAGATAATCAAACAATACATTCAGTTGTGTTGTCTCTGTGTGTGAAGCCAGCCTGTCTCTTAAAGGTATGACTGCAACTGTTCAGGAAATACTGTAGTCGATCTACAACCATTCTTTCATTTCCTCCAAATGCATGTTAAAGAGATAGGTCAAAAATTATGGATATGAGTCTTTCTTAGCTCAAGACAGGAACAGTGTCTACTTTTCTCCAAATGCTCGAGAAAGCACCAACCCAATTTTTGTTTATGTTAACCGATTTATTTATAACTGTTGTTTTAGCATGAAAAAAAACTCCCATAACATTAAAATGATAAAGACTTGTGTACATACTCTAGTAGAAAGCATTGCATCAAATCACTTGATTAACACTTTATTAACAAAAACTATCTACATTTACAGTAAAATGTGTCATTACAATGTATACTATGATCTTGCTTCATTTTTCACTTCAGTTCTCATTTCATTATAGAAATAACAGAAAACAAAAGGTAGAAAATGTTAATTTAAATAGAAACTACAAAAGTAAAAGATGCAAGTAATAGCTACGAGACAGAAATTATTTCGTTCACAACAAGAATCTACAATAAATTTTGAATTAGACTGAGGCCCCCAGGAAAGTACAAGATTTCTGGCATCAAGAGTTTCCAGGTTTATTTAAATACATTTACGTATCATTTAAAATATTCTGAAGTGACAACTTTACCAACAAGGTTTCTGCCTGATACAGAGTTTATTATGATTATATGCTATTGAAGAGTACAGTTAATGTTTTAAAATATGCTGCTAACATTTAATGACAAACATTGTGTACTTTAAAATGTCGAATGTTAAAACAAAAATCTAAAAAGACTCTTAAAAACTAATAATTGTTTCAACACTATATTTCATAAACAGAAATCAACAAAAGAAATATCATGACTCATTTTAGTATCTTGATATGAATGACTTTTAGGTAATAAACAGTTTTTGTTTGATTTATAGGTAAAACAATAACAAAGAAAACATTATGCAGCCTTCTTTAAAAGCAAGTCATCAGGTGCACATAAATAATAAATAAAATGATTAAAAAAAATTGGCATCTAAAATTTTTTGTTGAATATATTTTATGGTCCTTGCTTTTAGTGGAATTAGAAACATAAAACACTTAAATAATGCAAATGCTCTAGGGTTCAAAACAATACAATAGCCAATTTTTTATTTATGAATTTTAGACTAATGTACATAAAATAGCCATTCTAACACTATCACTTACAAAATGATTCAATCACAGTCAAATAGGACGAATGTAGGAATTTATATAGGTTAAATAATAATTTTAAAAAAAGCTATGCATTGTAAAAAAAATTAGACAAGAAAAAAAAAATTTTTTTAAACATTTTTTTTTTTTAAATGTGAACCACAGATGTTCTGCAAATCTTTTTTTTTTTAAATCATAAACTATAATAATATTCTTTAAAAATTATCTGAGATAGGTTACACCATACATGCATAACTTTTATAAAGAAAATAGACTATTTTTCAGTCTGCAGTCTTATTAAAAAGCAAGAAAGGAACACCAAACTCACAATCATATAATAATTATTTATACAAACATACAAAATTATAATTTGTGCTTTGCACGTTAATATTGTACACACAATATACACATATATTTACACAAATGTATAGGTAATTTAATTTTCAAAGTGATTTACTTTTTCTTCCAAAACTTGTTTTTATATACAGAAATTCTGGTATGTCTAACAGTGCAGTAAAGAACAAGTAAATCTAAATTTTATATTATAAATAACAAAATTACAAATATTAAAACCACATATTATGGTAGTACTTTAAAACTTAAATAGCATAAAATTAATTCAGTTTTTAATTAGTTCAAGGTAATGCATTTAAGAAAGAATGAGTATATATTTTAAAAATATTGTTTAAAGAATTCAGTGAAGTATAAAACATTCACAGGAAAAATACTTTATGTAAATGGTGGATAAAATACTATCAATGTATGTGTACAGCTATTATAAATGCCTATTTTCCAAAGTAAGAAACCAAAGAACTATTTTAAAGACCGGTGGAATATAGACAACAATGCACAGTGTCCCAACCTAGCCTGGTACAAACCACTCTCAATTTGAATAATGAATCTAAAAACAATGTGGTTTGTTACAAATCCTTAAAATCAGCAGAAGGGTGGCTTAGATAATTCTTTTATGTATGCAGTTTGTTTAATTAAAAGTTTCCTTACGACATAAAATTTGCTAAAAATGATTTGTGTTTAGTATGTATGTGATTGAAGTGCCTTATTGCTTGCTTCAAAGTAACAATCTTATTTTCTCTGCAGACTTAAAGAAAAAAAAAATTATGAGATCTTATAAAATTTCATGAAAATAGTATAGTAGATACTAAACAGCTGGTGCAAGAGAGTAAGCTCATTTGGTATGGTGGCTAAAATTGCTCATGCTCATGGTGGCTGCCTTTTTTAAATTTTTGTCTTGATTTAGCAATGCTTGCATATTATAAGAATAAGTTGACTTTTTGATTAGATCCAGAAGGTCAAGCAAAAGTAAGAATAGTGCTAGATTTTTTAGCATAAGGTAAGTTGTGTAGTGATGAGACAAATACCCCAATCTGCAAGCCTACACACACTTATACAGAAAAATACGTTTAACACCAAATACTTAGAAAAATCTGTAACATGAAATGATACAGCAGTATCGGCAGTTTGCTCCCCTCAATTTTGAGTTAAACATTTTCCACTGTATATAGTCCCTCCCGCCCTCCAGAAGAAAAGGGAAAAAATGTATAGTATAAGGGAAAACTTTTTCATACATACTTTTGCAACAAAGTGTGGCCAGGTTAGGTCAAGTATTGGCAGATCTTTTTGGTAACAATGCTTTATACAATAATAACAAACACTATGATAAAATGCAACTAAGATTGTTTATCATTTTCAGATTTTCTACTCTGAATAACAACTGGCTGTAAGGGCGGTGGCAACAGTGGATGTGGTATCTCTTCCATCAGTCCAGTTTCTGATGTCAGAGGATCGATTAAACAACCCTCATTGGGATCAACACTATTATTTACAGATGCTTGCTCTACCAGAGAATCCAGAGGGTTTTCTTCTGTTTTATCAGGAAATATTTCAGTTGGGTATTCCAAGTCCTTAATGTTTAACACTGGTTGGTTAATGCTGCTTTGCACTGGCAGGCTTGAACTAGAAACAGAGGTGGCTGGAAGAACAACTTGCAAAGGCTGAATTACAGTCTGGTTGCTAACATTCACAGAAGAGTCAACATCGAATGACTGAGGTTCGCAGTTGAGGGACATGTCTTGGAAACCATCTAAAACATTATTTCCATTGAAGTTGTTTATAATACCAGGCTCTGGGGCAAGGTTGATAGCCTTTTCACCATTTTCAATTTTGCTGTCAATGTCAACAAGGATCTCATCAGATTCTTCCATGACGACCCTGCTCCTCAATATTTCTGGAGTTAAACTCATGTCCATATGAGCAGGAACTCGGTAAGGAGTTGGACTGATTTTCAAGGGTGAAGTAGGTTTAAGCTTTCGTACTGTTTCCTGCAATTTAAGACACTTACGATTATAATAATGTAATAAAAAACATCATCTTTAACTGTATAATATAAAAAGGACAATAATCTAGGGATGATTGCGAAACCAAGAAATGTTTTCGAGTTACTAAATTTAAAAGGGATCAACAGTGTAAACCTTATTAGGGACCTTTTCACTACTTATTTTCATGAATCACCCTGACTAAACTGATAAACTATGGATACTAAATATTTCCCTTGCAAAAGGGAATGACACCTGTGATTGGTCAAATAGCTAGGAAGGTGGTGCATCAGATTTTTGACTTACTTTCTCAATATTTTAATTAAGTATTACATTCAAGTAACAAAAATATGCAATTATTTTATTATTCAGTGATTGTAGTGATTATTTCATCACTTACACATGAAAAGTATTTTAGTTCTGTGTTAATTATTATAAATATAGAAGAAATATTTGAGATTAGTGGAAACAAACTGCTATAAGAATAAATCAGATTCTCTTTTTAGATGGTGGATATATTGTGTGCAATACCATGTAAAACAAAACTGTAAAACAATATATGCAGTCAATCCTTCTTAAGATGAAATTTCTCTTAAGACAAAGGAAATGAGTTCCTCAATCATGTCTTCTCTTTCAGAATTTTATCGATTAACTAACATGAATTTCGGTTAATACAAAAATTTTTTTTGGTACCCTTTGACTTTGTCTTAATAAGGTTTGACTGTATTTAAATAAAATGGTCGACAGATTTTGTTGAATAAACCTTCTTTGAAAACACTCTGCACATGCTAAATAGTAAAAATATGCAACAGATCTAACCCCCCCCCCCCAAATAATAACATTACCACTATACACTGGTAAAATAAAGATTGAAAAAATGGTTTTGTAATTTTTTTACACAGTATTATTTTGAAACTGTGTAAAAAGAGAATCCAGTGTTCTGTTCCAGATCATACTTGAATTGAGTTTAGAAGTCCATCCAGTAGACTACATATAATAAAAGGAGGGAGAGATATGTGGTTAGATAAAGAAGGGGGCATAGCAGGCATCAACTACTTTTAGATTTATATTTTCCAAAACACATAATGTTCTGTTTTGGAAAATACAAATCTAAAAGAAGTTGATGCCTACTATGCCCCCTCTTTATCTAACCACATATATCTCCCTCCTTTTATTATACCTTGTCTACTGGATGGACTTCTAAACTCAATTCAAGTATAATCACATAACAAAACACATAATGTTCTGTCTAATGCAATAGCTAAGTTTAAATTAAGAGAAAAGTCATTTCCAACGAAACACCAGCTCTGTAATATTAATGCTGATAGATTAACCACAAAAACCATTGTCAGGCTTAGAACCAATCATCATAGACGCATGAAGATTGATGGGGAAGGCAGGAGGGTCTATAGAAATTGTGATAACTGTCCAGATACGCAGCTGACACCGAGCCATGTTTTTGACTGCCCAGCTCTGGGTCCTGACCTAAGAATAATTGGAGTTGTTCCATCTTTGGTAGAGCTTTATGCTGGGGGTTCTTGAAGTTGCGCAGGCCGTGATCAAGGTATATGGATTTATTTAATACGACCATGATAGACACACACAAAATAAATAAATAAATAAATATAACTCTCTCTCAATGCAATAACATTTCAATGCATAGCAAAACAGGGTTAATACTCATTTTATAAAATTAACTTTCCCAAGATTTTCAATAATTTACATGTTATCAGGAAAAAAAAAAAAAAAAAACCGATAAATGCTTAATAACTACTTTCCATTTATATATTAATACAAGCCCCACTCTAAAATAATTGCACATTATTATAGCAATCAAAATTATACTCGCCCTCCCCCTTCTAGCATAAACAATGGACAGAATTTATATAAAAACATTCTTCCAATTTTAATTCCAGATATAAAAAATTATGCAGGAGATTTAAATGCGTGAAATGAGTTTTTTCTGGAACACTTCACTGATGGACAATTCAGGATAAATTTCTGATAGTGTCAGTATATGAGGTTATTGGTACACAACTCCAAATTCTTTTGCACTAGCACAGTTAAAAACTAGCAATCCTATGAATAAACATTGGAATTTTACATTTTAGAAGCTTAAAATAAAAGCAGCTAAAATTATAATAAAATGTAAGTATGAGCAGATTTTTAAAACCTTTTCTTTAAAAAACTATGGTTATGATTCAGTGAAGAATGATAGAAAACATTAAAAAGAGAACGTAGGAAAGGTGGGTAAAATTTTTAATATTCTAGATTAAAGCTCAATTTTTCATGTTTTTAAAGATCTCATGGAATATTTAATTTTTCTGTAAATAAATAAATAAATAAATAAATTTCCCATGAGATTTTTCTGAGTTTTAAGAGATAATTTTTAATCTTAAGTTTCCTGGGGCATACGAGCTGTGCAAAATATTTGGTTGCAATTGAGCTAAAACAGGTAAGATATAACTTCATGTGAAAAGTAAAATCTAATGTAGTACTTTTTCTCAAAATGCAACAAACCTCAAACTTTGTCATGTCATCTTTTAAAGCCATCATGTCGCTTAACATCTTGTTATGCTTCTCGGAAATTTCTGTAATGGTAGCCAAATTTTGTGATATTATGCGAATTCCTTCACAAGCTGAGATACTCTGCTCAGTGTATTCCACAGGCACTTCACCAGCTAAATAACGTTCAAACTCTTCATTGGTCAAGTTAAGTGACTCTGATGTCATGTGTTCAATAAATCCAACAGCACAACACTGAAACATTGAGTAATCACTTTGTAAGTTCATACCATCTAAAACAATTAAATTAGCTCAAACAATGCATGGTACAATAGCAAATTAGTGTTGAAAATAATCATAAACCAATACTCATTTTCTTTTTTTTTTTTTTTTTTCAAGTGATTAATTTCACCATGATTTACCATTTATATAAAATGCAGAATCATAGCATGAAGGCTATTTTTGAAAAAAATTATGCAACTGAATAGTTTGTAAAAAAACTGAATGTCTCTTTAGAAGTTGTTCTATGCACTCTTACAAATGGTAAGCTTATAAGAGTTTACACGCTCAAGAAACATTCTTATAACCAAGCTTTGCAAATGGTAAGCTTATAAAAGTTTACACACTCAAGAAAAATTCTTATAACTTAGACACTTAAGAAAAATACAATTCAACATTTCTGAAAATGAGCAATTCTCTGCAATTAGAATACTTTTCAGTCATCAAGGCCAAGCAGCAGTGAACATTATCAGTACTTAAGAGGGTAACAAACTAGGAAAACTGCATGTTATGCACAATTTTTTAAAAAATACATCTCTACGTGTATGTTTAATATTCTTATAAACAATGCATGAATGCATAATGACTATTTAAAGAAAAATGGTACATTATAATTTATATTGAATTCAAATAATTTTTTTTTAAAACTTGAAACAAATTTTAAAACTCTGGCAAAGTTTGCTCCTTTTTAAAACTGTTACAATTGTCTGACATTAAACTCTGATTTTAAAAGCTGGTTATAAAAAAGAGGAAATTTTCATTTTATTTATTACTAGCCGCCTCCAGCGACCAGTTGGTTCGCCATCTTAAATCTTGTTCAGAGAGAATCCTGTTCCTCACCGGCTTTCTTGGCACTGAAATCTCTCAGATTCTGAATGGAATTTAAAATTAAGATGGTTAAAAACAGGTGCGGCCCTAGGGTAAGTGGCGCTCCCTGCTAATTTAAAAGAAGACCCCCCCTTTTATCCTCCAGTTAATTTTTGAGTTTGAAATGACACCCCTTTGAAGCTGGCTCCCAGATGCGATGCTTACCGTGTCGGGCCGCCCCTGGTTACAAAAATTAGATAGTTAAATGACAAAAATGTACAAATTATTTACATCCTATATTAATCCTGAAGAGCTTCCGGATATACTGGCCTTTATCAAAAAACAGAAAGGGGAAAAAAAAGGAAGAAAATCTGATACACTTTCAGATTTTAAATACACACAACAGTACAATATATTAAAAGCATATTATAATCCATGGGTCTTCCCTATTTTTGTTCCTTATTTCATCAAGTTAGAAAGTATATCATTATTCATGAGTGTGATTACACAAAATTAAAATTGATATTTCTAACATCCTTTTTCTGGATGTAATACATTAGAAATAGATGGAGAAAAGCTGTGCAGAAAAATGCACAATTCCAACTGAATGAAAATTTCAAAAACTTTTTCTCAGGTGTATTCATAATCCAAGTAGCAAAAGCAGACGATAAATTGTGCCAAGCGTTAGAATCACATCTTCTCAAAATCGCATATCAACCATTTTATTTTTCGCCAAATTAAAAAGTTGATCATTTTAGTCTCGGAAAATTCCCAAATTCTGTTTTTCTTTTGAGTATAAAACATTTCATTCCTGTTCTGATTTCACATGCACATGATATTTTAATTAAAAAACAACCTTACAAATAATTTAATCTAAAAAAAAAAAGAATCGTTATTCTTTAATTTTTACTTCAAGAGTCTGAATCATTTAATAAACTTGCCAAATACAGCAACTTAGATATGCTAAATTCTCTGTCTTTCCACTGCGGGGGTTACAATTGCGAAATGGCGAGAGCAAAATTAGCCTTTTGAGACAGGTTCTTTATCGATATCTCCTAAAATAATTCGAATTTCGAAAAAATCGCTTTGAGGTATGTCGGGACCCGTCCTGGAGAATTTCCATACAAAATTTGGTAGGTGTAGGATCACCTGTCTAGGAGCTAGGCGAGAAACAGACAAACTAACCAACTAACCAACTAACATTTTACACTTTGTTTTATTTATATAGATTATCAAGCAGTAGTGCTGGTCCAGTCAGTTGAATTTGATTTCCATAAGAACACCTAGAGTGAAGCAGTGCTGATCTGGGTCAGCACTTGGTACGGTGACAATCTCTCTCGTCTGGACTCACGTAAGATTGTGTATGCTACTAAAGGGAGAGAATGCATAATATGTGGTGGCTCCAAAATGATAGCTCTGGGAGTGCCAATCCATGTGCTAGGTTCTTCATCTAGAATTGGTCCAAAATTAAGACAGCATTCTTAAAAGACACATTTGTCTGCCTTCTATGCACGCCTTAATTACCTTCATAGCAGTGTAGCCCATGGTCAGCTGATGACCCAGAAATGGAAAAAAGAGTATGTCTATTACTAATTACTATTCTGAAACCTAGAAGTGTAGCAGGTTAGTGCATTGTGCCAAAGATCCAGGATCCGATTCCAGAGCAGGACAAAGTTGATTCAGCTTTTCATCTCGAGTGGGTCAATAAAATAAGGACCAATCTTGTCTGGGGACTAAACACTGGAGACTTCATGTCAGGCTAACCACTTGGCCAAGGTATATGCTTCAGCAGTTGATTCCTAGTTTACGGTGCTTCTTAGCCAACAAGGCGCTAAAAAGTTTAATGTGGTAACCTTGGCGATTTTTATTTGTTTCCTGAGACAAGACAGGAAAACAAGCTGAATTGGAGATTTTTGAAAATGTGCCAAGAAGCACTGTAAAGTAGGAATTAACTGCTTCAGCACCTTAGAGAGTTCATGGTCATGAAGGCATGGTTGGGCAAGCACAGACCTTGGCACCCTATGAACTGCTGCACCAATGTTTAATTTAGTTAATTATTCAGTAAAAGAAATTAACATTTTAATGAGATTGTACACATTTTCACTTTCTGAACATGCACCATGTGAGGAAAGCATTTTAATAATGAAAAAATTCAACTTTGAGATTTTGATGCACTTAAACCTTTTGAGGTGTTCTGAATTCATTTATGCTATTTTTACAAGATGTTTGTATGCATGTGTGTATGTGAGTGAAAATGATAGCTCCTAAACGGTGCACTTGATTGAGGTTTAAGTTTGATAATTTTTTCAATTTAATCATGAGTACTATAAAAGTTTTCTCGTTTGAGAAAAAAAAAAAAACGAAAAACTGAATTTAAACTTGAGTTTTAGTTTATATCACCTAAGCCAGTGTGTAATTGTGTTATCATGAGAGAAATACTTATAACCTAACAAAAATAATTAAATTTCTATGAGCGTATTTGTGATTTTGTTCCAAGAAATTGTCACCCCAATCAAATCCTCTAAGCTAGTAATTTAAGCTATAATTTAGTTTAAAAATAATATTCTATGCATTAAATAATCAAAGTTTGCACTTCATTGCATATGAATCATTTTAGTTAGAGCACTCCACAAGATATGGATATGTGAAATTCCCATCACAAGCTTATGTGCTCCTCCAAAAAATTAATGGAGAAAAATCCTTAGAGATTTACATGATCGCTTGGAGATATCAAAACTCTCAACTCCAAATTATCAGAATTTCATCCGGTCATGCTCATATTTAGAAGAATCTGATTTTGCTTCTGGATATTTATATAATTAATATTTTATTTACTCAGTATTACTACATACTATATTATATTTCTTTCTTTCTTTTTACATCTTTTGCATAAGTCAATGAATACATATTATACTTATATAACCATACTTATAATTTATTTTACTGCACATTTTAAACATTATTCATCCTGTATTGGTATTACTTATGAATAAATTATGTGTGTTAAAACTTTAATAATGATTTTTTATTACATTCAAAACCGTTAACTGATCATGTAATGTACTAAGTTTGGCAAAAATAATTTTGTAAACGTAGATTAAGAAAATCTCACACATTGCCCCCCCCCCAAAAAAAAGCTACAATAGAAATATGACACACTTTTACATTCCGTACATACTTCCGTACGTATGTAATAGATTCTTCAAACTCAAATGGACACATGTTTCCCCATTAACAACAAAGCATCAAAACCAGTTGCTAAAAATTACTCACCATACTTGTAAAGTAATAAGCTCCTTCTCCACTTCTCAATCTTGCTGGAATACTATAACTTGTGATATACTTAATATTAGAATGCAGCAGTGGTGGGTTGGCTTTTAATACTACATAGACCATGGCGGGTAAAAATTCATCAGCACTAACAGTTACGCCTTGAGACAGGTTAATGATATTTAAAATATTCTTACTACAGTTTACAATACAGTTGATTTTATCTTGCGGGGCAACTTTAGAGTCCATTTCAATCACATCTGAAACAAAATTAAATTTAAATAAGAAAGCAGTATACACAGTAGTCTCTCTACAAAAATTTATTTATTTTGTGACCACGAAAGACTGTCCTTATCCTTTACAGAATCAACCATTCGATGTAATATAGCATTGTCTTTCAAATAAACACATCTTTTTAAGAGTGTAGTTAAAAAATCTGATGTGTCCAACACATGACTTCCTTGCAAGTCTATTAAATCAAAAATGTTTTTTACGCACTTCCTCTAAACTTATTTGTTTGAAAGATATAAAATATCAATAATAGTAAGGTTTAGCGATTTTTAGCCAAATATTTCGATATCGCCAAGCTGAGTTCAATTTGAAAGATTTCCTTCTGACACTTTATTTGGCGATATTTCACCAAAAGCCGACAAACTTGAGATAGTTTGCGAGATTTTGGGGATAGCCAAAGTAGTCATTGACCACAGACTTTCAATGAATTGAATGCATCCATACACCTTAATGTATTTAAAGTCATTTGGCTCACCCTGTAAATAAATTCCCAGTCGATTGCTGTCAAAAAAGATATTGAAAACCGTTAGATATTATAATATAGTTCTAAATACAAAAGTTCAAAATTCTACGGCTTAAAGTTTTAGAGTTATACAAAATACGAAATAATTTTTGGCGCCAAATTTGGCGATATTTCGGCGAAACACGTCAATGTCGACGACATTTGGCGAGATATTAAGCATGGACCAACAATGACAGATTATCGCCAAATTTGGCGATATTTCGACAAAACTCGCCAAGAACGATGACAAATGGCGATACTTTGGACATGGACCCAATGACTGACTATCGCCAATTTGGCGACATTTCTGCAAAACTCGCCAAGGTCGAGGACAGACGGCGAGATTTTGGGCATGTACCAAACAATGACTGTCTACAATTGTATTATATTGAAGATGTCCATAGACATTAAAGTGCTGAAATTCTTTTCGGTGGTCCTGTAAATAAACTCTCCAGTAGATTTTAACCGAAAATCGAGATGCACAACTAGATGCTACAACAATCTTATATATGAAATTTCATAATAGTTTTTGAGATTTGAGAGTTAAATATGCACACACGTACACGAAAAAGTCGCCAAGCTTGGCGACTTTTGGCATAGTTCTTGAGGGAGGCACGTGACCGTGGTCGGACCATTATCTAACTTATGTGGTAGGACGGTATTGTGCTTGAAATGGATGAATCTCCTAAAATTGTCATTGACCGTAATGTATTGGAAATCTTTTGAGTGTTCCTGTAGCAGAACTGTAAATGATAAAGACACTTTTTTTAATGGAGAAATTCATTTTCTAACTCTTTACAGCATACATCACTTCTGAGTCGTTTGAAATAGCCCAATATCTCTAAAAAACGCTTTGATGAATTTTGGCCCATAGAGCGTAATATATTTCGAATCTTTTAGGTGGTTCTGTAGATAAACTATCCAGTCGAATGGAACCGAAAAGGGAGGTGCACAACTAGATGTTACAACAATCCTAAATATAAAGTTTCAACATTCTACGTCTAATAGTTTTTGAGATATGCGAGTTTAATGAATTTCGGCCCATAGAGCGTAACGTATTTCGAATCTTTTGGGCGGTCCTGTACATAAACTATTCATTCGATTGCGACCAAAAGGGGAGGTGCACAACTAGATCATAGAACAATCCTAAATATCAAATCTCAACATTCTACGACCCATAGTTTTTGAGATATGCGAGTTACATACATACGTACGTACGTACAAACGGCATGGAAAAACTGACCACAATAAACTCGCCGCTGGTCAAAATGAGTTGCAGACGCGTTAATAGGATCGTGCATGCTAGCCTACGATGAGATGCATCGAAAAAATTCTTAAAATTAAATTTAGAGGTAGTCAAAATCGGTTTTTTTGTCGAAATTTGGCCCCCAAAATTTTTCGGGATCACATTACTTCCTTATACTACGTACAAGGAAGTAAAAAATATATTATTTGCGAACATAATATAAAAGAAATTATGTCACTGGTTGCCCTTCACAAGCTGCACATGCAATGTAAGAAATAATAAACCTATGCCAGTTATGAAATTTTAAGAAAAAATTCACAAATGTGCAATATTTTGGTAAATATATCATACTTCAGGAAATTTAGAAAAGCAATGCTATACTTAAGAACTTTTTTTAAAAGTTGCACTAAACTTGTATAGTTTTATTGTTTATTACAGCTTATAATAAATTATTTGAAAAGGCATTCTGAAATTGTTTTAAATCCCTAAAACAGTTTATTTTAATTTGTGTTCAATGGCTTTGAAACAGGGTTTGTTTTTCAAACTACAATCTCATATACCAAGAATCATTTCTATTTTAATAAAATAACTTTAACGAAAAAGATTACATTTTCTGTCTATTTTTATAAAAACTATAAAAATATCCTGTTTTTGTTTATTTTTTATATCAGGCACATAAAGAATAAAATATTTTAACCCATTAAGTGCCAAAGCTCCCGTTACGGGAACATCTATTATATATTTTTTTCCTTAAAATATTTTAACGTAATTTACGAAATACACATTTTATATAAACATTTACACTATAGGGTGTGTTATATAGTGTAAATGCTTATATAAAATGTGTATTTCGTAAATTGCGTTAAAATATTTTAAGAAAAAAAAATATAATAGATGTTCCTGTAATGGGAGCTTTGGCGCTTAATGGGTTAATTAACACTTATATTTCTTTGATGTAATAATTGTATTTAAAATTTTATTAATTGAAACACAAAATGACACTATAGAAGCAAGCCAAGTATTAAAATGCAGAAACTGCATCTTCCTAACTCATTCAGTATTAGTTTTATTAAGAGTGAAACTTTTGAATGCTTAATATTTATAAAATACTAGCAGCATGGCCCGGCGTTGCCCGTGCAATGAGAAATGCCATTTACCTTAAATATAGATTGTTAAGGGAAGGAATGTGAATCCTCCCGCTGGAATGATAAAAAAAGGACACATTTCCCGCTGCAACCAAAAAGAAAAAAAAATGAACATGGCACCTAATAGAATACAGAGGTTGCCAGGAATTGGACTTGGCTAGGCTGGTATGTGAATCCCCCCGCTGCAATGATAAAAAAAAAGGACATGGGACTTCCCGCTGCAATGATAAAAAAAGGACATGGGTCTTCCCGCTGCAAAATAGAAAAAAAAAAGAACAAAGCACCCGATGGCGTAGAGGCTACCGGGAACTGGACGTGGCTAGATTTCTCCTCTTCTACCTGTCTGTGTTCTAACAGTCATTTATCGCTAATACCTAAGCAAATCATAAAAAAAATAGAGCCCAATCGTCAGTATGAAATTGTAAAGGGAAAGAATGTGAATCCTCCCGCTGCAGTGGTAAAAAAGAGACATGGGACTTCCCACTGCAACGAAAAAGAAATGAACATGGCATCTGTTGGCGTACAGAGGTTACCAGAAATTAAACATGGGTAGGTTGGAATGAGAATCCTCCCACTGCAGTGATAAAAAAAGACATGGGATTTCTGTCTGCAAAGAGAAAAAAAAAGAACACAGGGCTTGCCAACGATCCGAGTTACCGAGAATTTGACGTGGCTAGGCTTCTTCCATTCTACCTATCTGAGTTCTAATATGTAGTCTTTTATCACTAATGCATACGCACCAACGTAAAAAAATAAACAGTTTCCAGTCATCAATATAATAACCAGTCTGCCTGAATTTCACGTAGTGGTGGGGCGAAGGGGAGGGTTGGTCGATTAGATTAGCATGGTCGCCGTCCCATCTCTCTCTTTCAATCTTCACTAAGGCGACCATATTTCTATAAGAGTGTTTTGGGGACAAATCAAGTGGCTAATTTTGTGATAATTTTTCATGAAACTTTGTACACCCTCTAAAAAAAGTATTCCAGTGCAAGAAAAATTTCGTACGTAAATTTCATATTTAAAACATGATTCTTCATGAAAAGTGATTAATTATTAACAAAAATGAAATAGGAAATTTGGCTCATAGTCGAATACTTTATTGAATGTCTGTACACGCTATACACACACACATTGATAAAAAGAAATTGCAGAAGGTTGGAATTTCAAGACTCCTGGGGGGAATATGTACCTCTATAGTTTTATTTTTAAAAAAATAAATAATTTATCTCTGGGGGGGAAAAATCTAAAAATTCGTTAGTTTTATTTAAAAAAAAATAAATGATTTATCTCGGGGGGGGGGGGGGGGGGTGTAAAAATTCGTATTTCCTAATGCAGCGCTGTCCTCTCTCTTCACTCCACTCCCCTTCCCCACCCCCCTGTCTCTCCTTTGCTCGCCTGACGTCAGAAGAACGACCTTGAAAATGAACAACCGAGTAGGGAAAGTTAGGTACCTTCGTTCCGTTACTTGCATTCTGGAGAATATTTTAATATGTGACTTTTTAGAAAAAAAAATCATATAAAAATATCTAATAAACATTTCCGCACGGTTCGAAATTTAAAAGAGGGAGAAATAAATATTCAATCAGCGGTAAAAAGATGGAAAATTTTTGCCCATTAGGTTTTTCGATGCGACAGTTTAAAAATAGCATATTTTTAAAAGCAGTACATTTTCTTCGAAACAGGATTTCCTTTAAAAAATTCCCAAAAATCGGCAAATGTAACTATGATTTTGTAACAAATTTTATTTGAAAAAGAAAACTCTGTAGTTTCTGATGGTATAAAAAATATAGTATTCGGACGGAAATTTAGCTCGTGATAACGTAAAATGCGAGAAAAATGGCCAAAAACCTTACAAAACATAAAATAACTCAAAAACTATTACTCCGATTAATTTCATTTTTACGGCATTAGCTTTCTCTTGCCCTATTTAGTCAGTGTGCCAAATTTGGTACAGATCCGTCGAAATGTCTGGACGTGTATAGCGAACAAACAAACTCTTCTCTTTTATATATATAGATATAAGATCATTGTGTGCACTTACCATTGATAGCTTTATCAATTAGTTCTCGAATTTCAGGACTGTTTTCTTTAATGTCCAGGCCTAAACGTTGAGCACTGATCCAGTTAAGACTGCGGATACGATTCTGCAAGGTCAAGTCTTTCTCTTCATACTCAGAAGAAATTTGAGCAACCACAACAGCATTCATGTGCTCCATAATTTTCTGCTCAATTATATCGAGAAGCCGATCAATCTGCTCTGATGACATTTCTGTAAAGGAAACAGCAATAGTTAGCTGATTTTTAGAAATGGAAATGTTAAGAATAGAAAGATTTTTTTTTCCAAAAAAAAAAAAAAAAAAAAAATGCTGCTAAGTATTAGGAAAAATTTAAGAACTTTATTGCTATTACACCTATAAGTGTCAATCATTAATTTTTTATTACTGAAAATATAGATAATATTAATAACTGTTTTAAGAACTATAAGATAAAAATAAAATCAATTTCTTTCCATTTAAATTGCTCATATGAAATCTATAGGTACAATCTACAGATTAACTAATTACAAGAGCTTTGAGTATCACAGAGTGTTTTTTTTGGGGGGGAGGACTTGACGTACTAATTGCTTAAATAAAATGAAATATATATATATATTTATAGTTACTAAAATATGAGCATAAAAAATGACAATTTTTAACTATGTAAGCACAAAATACTTTTTACTTTAAAAATTTTTCTAAAAACTACATAGGTTACAAAAATTCTAGTTAGATATCATGATTATTCTAAACATATTCAGTGTTATAATGAATGCATTCTAGTTATTGTAGGAACATAAAAGCACAAAAAGGATGATCCACAATATTTCATTAACTTAACTAGCATGTAATTTATCATGTAAAAAAATAAAAAGCAAAGAAAATTTGTAAAATTTAAAAATATGCAGTTGAAATTTTAACAAACTGCTTTATATTATATAGTTAGTCAAACAATTATAAAGAAAAAACTAATATATTTTACACATCTACAGTTAGGTATTTGTATCACTGAATACAAAATGTTTTTATTTCAATGCACGTTTCCCTTCCTATTGTTCATTATTCTGAAAGTCATGGCAAAAAAATATTTGGAAAAACGTTTTAATAAGAATATATACAGACAACTCCAGTTATAGTGAACCTCTGGGGACCATCAAATTTTGTCCACCATATCCAAAGTTTGCTAAAACTGAAGCGTACCCATGGTGAACAGGGATACTGTATGTGAATCGGGACTAATGGTTTGTGTTCACTACAGCTGAAAGTTCATTATATTCAGTGGTATTCAAACTCTTTTTTCCCCCTAGACATCTAGGTAAAACGCTAATCTAAAAGATGCCAGGTATATTGTTATAACTGGAAACTCAAACAAAACACAACAATAAATGCATCCACTATGTCTTTAAAGTGTGTGATGGTGGACATTTAATGAAATTTCAGTTTATAAACCAATATTTTCCTCAAAAAGTTTGCCAATTGTGTAGTCAATTAAATTTGTTTATAATTTTTGATCCATCATATGATCTTCAACAACTGCTATAGCCTCTTCAGTGGCATCATAACTGAGTTCAACTATATTGCTTATATAACAAAACTAACCTTGATAGTACGAATGTGTTTCAAATCTGTTGGTCATAAAATTGTAGAAATCTTGCATAACTTCTGACTGTTCATCAATAGATTTATCATAATGTTTACTCATGAGTTCAAGCTGATAGTTCATCTGTTTAATGATATCTTTTGCAGCATTTTCTTTGAGTTGAAGCTCCTTGCTCATTTGTAATATTTCTGCAGTAGTAAACAACTCCCGAGATGGAGATTGAGTCATTTGAGTCATCGTATCTAAATATATATAAAAAAAGGTCTTGTTAATATAAAAAAAAACATGCAATTAAAAACTCTTTTCAAGGGTATCATCAAATTATACATAATGATTTATAATCATAATGTATAATTTGATGATGTAGTTTTGCAAATAAGAATTCCAATGAATTTATTCAATTCTTTCAATTCAAGAAGTTTTTTGTTTGTTTGTTTAATTGGGAAATGAAATATTCTTTTATAATTTCTGAATCTTCTGTGTTACAGCACCTTAATGCATAGAAGTAAAATCATAATAAAAACATATGGTACATTCCAATATTTTCTGCGAGAAAATATAATGGGAAAGTGGCAACTCACAATATTGGGTAAAATATAAAATTTTTGTATGGAAAAAAAAAAAAAAAATTCTGCACAAGAATTAAATGAAATAAAGATTCTCCTAATTTCAAAATTCTAGGTGATAAATAATACACAAATTAATAAACATATTATGGGACAAAATACTTTTCTGTTAAGTTACATTAACAAAATTGCCTAATTTTAATTTAACTTTAGAATATTAAAAACTACATTTTTCAAACAAACAAACAAATTAATTAATTTAAAGCAATTTTTTTTTCTTTTCCCATTTGGCTATGCAAAAATTTCATGCAAATTCACATACTTTTCAAATCTCAGAATTACCGTGTTGTGATTTCTACGATTGCTAACTTTAAAAAATCAAGAAATCTATAAAAACAAATGAAATAAGCATATGTGTACTTTGTAATAATTAGAGATATGAATATACTTAAGGTAAAATATTCATTTACAAAAACGACTTAAAAAGATTGAAATTGAGTTAGCAGGAACACAGAGATTGGCAGATTATACAGTCGAGAGCCAAAAATCCGCCGACCTAAAATCTGCAAACGTTTGAAATCCGCACACCTCTGGTGGAAATAATGAAATTCGAAGTCATCTGCCAGTGATGAAACTGTTGAAAAGTGTCTTGAATCCAGATAAATATGATTCTGATAATGAAAACTTGGGTAATAATAATAATAAAATCCATTTGATTAAAGTTTAAAGTTAGGAGAAGAATACCTTAAATTTTTAGAACAGCAAAGTTCTGCAACAAAACAAGAAATAATAATATACATTTTGCACAACAAAACCATACACAACAAAATAATAATATACATTTTGCAAAAATAAAGAAAAGAAAGGAAGAAAAAGAAAAAAAAGAAACAAAGTAGAAAAAATAATATTTTAAAACAAATCGCCATAGAACATGCTTTCAAAATTAGAAAAAGGAAATTTTGGAACCATTTGCTAAGCTAGTCTTCATGTAATTTTTTTCTCTCATGCTTTTGTATTTAATGTGAAAATATAAGTGAAATACTTTTGACTGTTTTTATTTCATTGTAATTGTATTCTACTTTTTTAAAATTAGAAATGTAATGATTTTTCCTTTACGATCCGAAATCCGCAAAATCCTAAAATCTGCACAAGCCATGGTCCCAAGCTGTGCGGATTTCTGGCTCTCTACTGTATATATATTTAAGTGTAATTTGCACTTTGTTAAAATAAAATCGAAAAATGACTAAAGCATACATTTTCATGCCTGGAGATACATTCATTATTTCTGATAGAACACAAATTACAATGTCTGCTCTCTTAAGAAAATTACAATCTATGACATTTCTTTTTTAAATGCAACCTATTAAAACTGCATTGTATTTAATTTCTGCTGAACTAGCAATATTTTCATTTTAAAAACAGATGACAAGATAATGTCAGAACTAGAGTTTTCATTACCTGGAGCAAACTTTAATTATGGAGATCTCTTCAGCATGGCACCAGAACTACCTGCCCCACTTGCCCCCCCCCCTTTTACTGCTGGCTTGTGACAAGATATCAGAGTATGAGAAGAAAGTATGAAGAATATGAGAGGTGGCTCATATTCTTGGGTTAAGCAAATTAACAGACAAAAACAGCATTGGGAAAATGGAGGGTGAGAGTGATGCAGTAAAACAGAAGTTGATGCACCCATTTTCATGGATACCAAGGTAAATTAAATTTATTTGTGAATGAACAACATTTGAAACTGGTATGGACTTTTACAAAAACTTTTCTCCTTAAATAAAAGCATCTAATTTCATGCAGTGAATTCTTTTCTCAAGGCACAAAAATGGTAGCGCGAGTCTCATGTAACCCACAGGCTACCAGTTGGAAACCCCTGTTATATATATTTAGAATTAAATGAAACTTTTAGCAGCAAATGAAGTAAGCAAATTACCTTTTGATGTCTGACCTCTCTTTATTATACTTTTGATAGTTTTACTTCTTTTTTCAGACTGTTGTTTTTTCTTTTCTTCAAATTTTGAAAAACCCAAAGACAGAGAACTTTCATGAGCATCACTGTAACTTCTTAATACCCTTTACATAAAAGGAAGCCTCACATTAAACAAGAATAAATCAGACATGTTTCAATTACATTTGATTAGTATTTAAATAATGAAAATACATAATTTATACATCTAGTTTAAGTAGAACAATTTTTTAGATGACACAATAATTTCAGTCATATGAAAATAATTATAATAATAAAATGTAAATAAACAAACCAATCAAGCATTTTACAGAAATCTGCTTTTCTAAACAATATCGCAGGCCAGCATTTTAAAATATGAGAAAAAGGAAAAATATTTTCCATAGGGTAGAAAAACTGGCTGCATAGACTAAGTACTGATAAATCAGTTAAACACTTAGTACATCTTTCTCTAGTTTACACTGAAAAACACAAAGTAACACCAGCATAAAACTGAAACCTGTAAAAATCATAAAAATATTAAGTAGTTAGCCTTATAAACCTTACATCTCTTTAACTGTATACTAGTCTGGTCTAGCATGTTAATATACAACCATTTAATACATTTACTAAAGATTTAATATTTTATTTTTAATCTAGGTTTATACCTATACATAATAAATTTGTAAATAATAGAATTTTTAAAAAATCAGAACTAGAATTATGTTTAGAAAGGTTTTACTGAATCTTAGAGGTTTTACGACAATTTACTAAAAATACTCAGAATAGGAAAATGGTTACACTTTGTCTTGCTTACTTTTTAGAGGAGGTTTTAACGTCAGGCTGAGGCTTAACTTTTTGGTTTAACTCTCTATGGCATTTTGAACAATAACCTTGCCATTCTGGATTACCAAAATAACCACAGCCATTCTTGCACTTCAGTTCCTGACCATGCAGAACAGCTTTACGTTTATGCATGCTAGAAACTGACATTATAGCCTGCAATAGAACAGAATACATATTTTTAAATGATATATCAAGAAGCATGACATAATAAATAAAAATACTCATAAAAATAAAACCTCTTAACTCTCTATTATCTAGTTGGTTTACATGAATAGAGGAAATATATGTAGAAAAAACACTATTGCATGGCATCGTTAATTTAAACCATTTAACTCTTTATAGCCAATTAATCATTGCTTGCAGCTGCACCTTAGACACCACAGAAATTTTTTACCTTAGATATTTGAATTGAAACTCTGGGTAAATTAAAATAGATTGAATGTTAAACAGTTAGTTCTGTCAAATACAGGTTAATGAAGCTGTATTTGACATACTATTACTTTTTGCCTATAATATTATTAACAAGTATTTTTCTCGTCCAACTATTATACAAACTGTTAGATAAATCTATATTTCAGAAAAATAAACACTGAGCTACTGTCTATCAACTTGGATTGTACTTAATCATAAATTTTTCATCATGAATGGGAACCTAGCAGCACAATGTAATCTGTAAAATGCAGACAATTTATAAAAGAGGATTTTTGTGTTGAAATTCACACAAAATAACACATTCCTTTTTGCCAGTGGCACACACAAGGGAGGGGTCTATAGGGTCTGCCCCCCCCCACCCCAAAAAAGAAGAGTTATCAACTTTATTTTGTTAAATCATCACATCATTTTTGACAATATAACAGACTTATAAGACTATCTTATTTTTCGTAGTTAAGTTAAATAAATAAAAAAATAATTCAAAAACATATATTGAAGGGTGGAAGAGTCTATAAAAGGTGGTCAGGTGAAGTGTTCTTCCTAAGGTTTCTTACAAACCTTATGCTTTAGTTTTTTCTGTTGTGCCGCCCGCCCTTAAATTTGGCAGCCCACATGCAGTGCACCCTCTCGATTTCCCGCTAAGATCGATTGTGGTGGTTTGAGTCACAACTTTCAGACTCGACCCCCTCCAAGAGAAAATCCATTGTGCGCCACTGCTTTTTGCTATAACTGTTTGCAATAAAGGAAGTTTTAAACTTTCATAAATGTATTTCAAAAATCTAGAGAGACTCATCTGACAAAAATGTTTTACTTAAAATTTGTTTCATTTTTTTTACTTAAATACTATGCAGCACAGACATTTTACAGTAATTTTCAAGAACAGGGCATCACACATAGTAAAGCTAAAACATTGATGACAGTTATAGCAAAACTAAAATTTTATTTACAACGTCTCAATAAAAATAAAATAAATCATGAAAACATTTGCAACAAACACAATGTTGTTAATCTTAGCCTATTAGCATATATGTCCTATTTTGCTTTAAAATAAACTTCAGAGGGCATTTGACTTACAAGACAAGACAATTTGACAAAATAATTTCATGCATGCAAATGCTCATTAGGCCAGGCCAAAAATGCACTTTTGCACCGATCTTTGAAATCGATGAGAGCCTAGTGTGGAAAAGTTGTCCCTTGGGCTGGTTAATAACCGTATAAAATTTTTTTGAAATCGGACAATATCTTCAGTTGACAATGGAGCCTTTAAAATTGGGAATTTGGGCCCAAATACATATTTGTCTCCTGAAAACACAATTTTTACGAATTTTCGGAATCTATATTAGCCAAGTGTAGAAAAGTTGTTCCTTGGGTTGGTTAATAACCATGTAAATTTATTTTTGAAATGGGACATTCTTATGTCTGAAAACATAATTTTTGCAAATTTCAGAAATCGATATCAACCGAGTGCGGAAAGGTTTTTACATGATATACTCTAAAGATAAGAAGCAATTTTACCTCATGGCTGATAAAAATTTCCAAAAATCGGTAAACTTTCATTTTCAGGTAAAATGATTGTTTTGGACAAAACACCCAATTTTAAAGGTGCCGAAGGCACTTAAAGATATTGTCCGATTTAAAAAAAAAAAATTTTACACAGTTATTAATCAACCCAAGGGACAACTTTTCTGCACTCGGCTGATATCGATTTTGAAAATTCGCAACAATTATGTCTTTGGGAAAAATATATCTAATTTGGCCCAAATTCCTGATTTTAAAGAGGCTAACACCCCCTGAAGATATTATTCATTTCAAAAAGAATTTACGCAGTTCTTAACCAACCCAACGGACAACTTTTCCACATTAGGCTCTCATCGATTTCGAAAATTGGTGTAAAAGTGCATTTTTGGCCCGCCACAATACACTGAAATGTGTCTAAGCTTAGGGCAGCAGGCTGAGTAAAACCTTTTGCACGTCTTCGTTTTAATAAGAGATTTAGGGTACTTACGCATTATCCCGGCGTTTTGCCATGACGAGCGATTTTATGCCAAGACAAATGAAATTATTGATAGCTCAGAAAACAATTGGCAACAGTTTGCCAGCGTATTTAATGCAAAAATAGTTTGGCGGGAATGACCACCGGGATAGTATGAAAGTACCAGATTTAGTTTTAATTACAAATTCCATGCAATGAAATTAGAATAAAATATCGATCATCTGAGTTTCCACTTTAACTGATCTATTAAATATTTTCAGGATTTCTTTCTTTACATCTTTTTAAAAATACTGAAAAACATTAGTTAAAAAATACAGTTATGGAGGAAAGTTATAGATACACACAATACAGAACACCATTAGAAAGTCCAATGGCTGAAAGTAATGCTGAGCTGTATTTGTTAAAATATATTTAAATCTACAAGATTCATTTTATTTATAATTTTCACTTAAAATAAGTTCTTTTTACATATGAGTTAATCTTGCTCTACTTTAACTCAGATAGTTGGAACTCTACTGCATCTCAATCACTTTTTAAATTTTAGCAATTATTGGGAGGAATCTTCCCATTCTCAAACAACACTCTTAAGTTGAATCTGTATTTAATATGATTTGATGTTTTAACTTATGTTTGCTATTATCTTGCAATTTTTTTTTTTCCAAAGCAGAATCCAAGAGCTTTACTTGTACAGCATTTATAAAAGTGTATGACAGTAATATTCTAAAATTTTTTGTGCGTCTGATGTAATTTATATCGAAATCGTTTAATAAACATTTTTTTAAATGAAAAATAACTTTGAAAGACTTACAATTCCTTGCACAAACAAAATTTTCATGAATATAGATCCCCCCCCCCCTCCGGCAGAAAATTCAAGTATCCCAACAGTCAAGCAGATAAACAAAATTTTCTACATTTTTAACAGGACTTCAGCAATCTATAGTACTGTTTAAAATAATGTTTATTAAACTAAACAATACCACAGGCTAACTTACTGACCTCCATTACACTAAAAATTAAATTAGGTAATATAGATTCTGTGAAATAGATGTGAAATATTTTTATCTTGTATCTTCCAGAAACACGAACATTAAATCAGTTGTAACTCTGAATAAATATTTTAATGGCCACACGATCTATGATTAGATATTATTTTCTTTTTCCTAAAGAAAAAAAGGTTGAAAAATAATCAGTGTTAATTTTGTTTGTTGTATTAAATATAGAATATTTATTATATGTATAATTTAACATACAATAAATGATGAACAATAGGCAAATACTAAATATTTAATTTTAAAACAAATTTTAATTTTGAAAAATGAAAACATAACAGTTAACATTTTGGTACAAACTTCTCTGGCATTTTGGCACCACTTATCAATACTTCCACAAAGTAAAATTTTTTTGCATCTGCTGCCATTAAAGTAAATGAAGAAACAAAGTTAACATAAAAATAGATAAAGCATTACCATCCTTGGCACATTAGCATATTTTTATTACAGTAGAGTCTCACTTATCCAACTAGTTTAATCGACATTCCATATTATCCGATGTTGGGCAAAATGACGGGATTAGGGATTAATAAGGCATGTAAAATTAGGCTATCTCGTCTCACAAAACAATTGCAAAAGTTCTGTCTCATCTTACAAAATCTCTCAGAAATATGCTTGTTTCATCTCACATATCTGTCTCGTGTCGTCTCGCATTCATCCCTAGACGGGATGCAGTCTATTTTTAACCCATGACTCATTCGTCTTCGAAGCAACAGGAGAGTCTATTTTTTGTCCAAGACTCATAAGTCTGGCATTTAGGGTCGGCTTTTAGTATGTTACATGCGTATGTATTTCAATTTGACAAATGTTGTTTTATTTTGAAAGTTTAAATTTACACAAGTATGATGATGATGATGAAAAGGAAGAAAGTTGTTGAATCGATGGAACAAAAACTAGAGGCAATCAGGAGTAGGGATGGATGCAAGACAAGGCAGGGATTTATGGCTTTTTTGATAGACAAGACAAATATTTTTAAAATTATGATCTAGGGATTTTGCGAGATGAGACAAAGTTTTTGGGCTGTTTGCGAGATGTGAGATGCCTATTTTTTGTCTCGCATCCATCCCTAATTAGGAGATTGGACAAAGAAGAGACAATACAAAAGATAGCTGATGATTTTGGTGGTGGACGGGTAACAGTAGACTAAAAAAATATGATGACAAATAGAAAAGTGGTGTGCATCAAGAATTACAGATGGCGCATTCAAAGGAAGAAAAACTATGAAAAAATTAGTGAAGCCTGGTACGTCTAGTTTACACAGTTCAGGAACAAAGGTGTGCCTATTTTACAGCAAAAGGCTTTCGTAAAACTTTCGTAAAACGTACTTTCGTAATGAATTCAATGAAGGGGACTCATATTTCACAGCAAGTGTCAGTTGGTTCAACCGATGGAAGAAAGGGCATGGCATCCGTCAGTTGAAGGTTTGTGGTGAAAAACCGACATCGATCTTTGAAGAAATGGAAGCATTCAAGATAAAATTTCAGAAATTTATTGAAACTGAAAACCTAATGGGTGATCAGATATTTAATGGTGATAAGACAGGGCTTAGTTACAAAATGCTACCTAATAAGGGTCCCACAGCCAGAAGCGAAGCGGCTGCCCCTGGTTACAAGCATAGTAAGGAAATATTAACTATTTTAGCATGAATCAATGGCACAGGAAACCTAAAAATTGACCTTGTAATAATTAGAAAGTCCAAAAATTAGTAATCCTGTAAAATTCAGTAGAACCTCGATCTATCATTTTTCAAGGGGCGCATAGAAAAAAGCGATGCATGCGGGAAAATGACGAATGCGGGTTAAAGTCAGAATACGAAGAAAACAATAATTATGAATGCACACAATGTATTCATACCAAAAATACTAATTTGTTACCAAAATGTAAAAGAAACAAATTGGAGTTGAAGATAATTAAGTGATATTTATTTCTAAAAAAATCAATAACTTTACACTGGGTTTTTCCTTAATTTTTTTAATTAAACGAAAATTTTAAAGATTTACAATATTTTTATTGCCTTTCTGTGTTTTTATGTTTGTATATAAAAGTTCACACAATTTCAAATACTGTAATTGCGTTCGATAAACTTGGCACTAGTATAGGCTGTCTCATCGGCATGAATATTATTCTCCTTTTCTTCGCCATTATTTTTATATTTCTTCCATTCTTAAGATACGTCGCTACGTCTATATTAAAGGAAATATAATCTCTAAATTTCACACTACATGCTCTGCTTCATGTAACAACTCTTCATCATCACCGTCACCAACCCAAGAAATCATACCAGAAAATAAATAAATTTGTATGCCATATGGATCCATCTGAATTTCAGTCAGGCGAAATATTTTACAACGATGAATGCGGGAAAAACATTTTTTGACTAACGATAAATGCAGGATTCATTAACTTTATTTAAATACAACTTGTGCAGGGACCATAGAAATAAAACGACCAATACGGGAAAACGATGAATGCGGAAACGATAGATCGGGGTTCCACTGTACTACAGCTAGAATAGTTGGTTCACTTTACGACGTCTTTCACAGCAATCAACTGAAATCAATTTTCACACCATGAGTATATAAGTATTATTGCTGAACATATGTTTAAGTATGATTTGCCAAACCATGCTCCACATCTTAAGCCTTTCATTTCTCTACATGATTGTAATGGTCACAGTCATTTTGGAGAATAATTAGTAAAATAACACAATCTCATTTCATGAATTTTTGAACAAAATCTTTTATTGTGCAACATTCCCTTATCTTGGAAAAATTCAATCACATTCTTTTCAGTACTAGGTAAGCCACATATTATTAAATCCATACTTAATAATATACAACCAAAGCTATACCATGATAACAAGTTTTGAAGTGCACTCTTATTTATTTTATATTGTAAACTGGGGGTAAAATCATACAAGCCGGTGCCCACCCCATGTAAACATGGCGACAGTCGCTGGAGCTTGGCGGCCGCCAAGCTCCAGCGACTGTCGCCAACCATTTTCCACTATCAGCACATTAAAATTGCACATATATTCCGCTAAAAATGAGCAACCAGTGGACCGTTTTTAACTAAAAAAACCTCAGTGGATTCAGCAACCTAGTTGTACAGCTATCTAAACTAGGCAATCAGTGGTCCGTTTTTAACTAAAAAAAACCTCAGTGGATTCAGCAACCTAGCTGTACAGCTATCTAAACTAGGCAACCAGTGGCCCGTTTTTAACTAAAAAAACCTCAGTGGATTCAGCAACCTAGCTGTGCAGCTATGTAAACTATGCAACCAGTGGACCGTTTTTAACTAAAAAAACCTCAGTGGATTCAGCAACCTAGTTGTACAGCTATGTAAACTATGCAACCAGTGGACCGTTTTTTACTTAAAAAAACCTCAGTGGATTCAGCAACCTAGTTGTACAGCTATGTAAACTATGCAACCAGTGGACCGTTTTTTACTAAAAAAACCTCAGTGGATTCAGCAACCTAGTTGTACAGCTATGTAAACTACGCAACCAGTGGACCGTTTTTAACTAAAAAAAAACAACAACAGTGAACTAAGCAACCTAGTTGTACAGCTAATGTAAACTGGGCAAACACTGGCCCGTTTTCAACTCAAAAAAACATCGGTCGATTAAACAACCTAGTTGTACACCTCTTATAAAGTCTATGATTAGAATAGCACGTAAATAGCACTTACGAAAACATAAACACTTCAAATATCAATTTAAAATTCGCATTAAAAACCTTAAACATCGAAAGATTCGTTAAAAAAGAACACTTACCTCTATTTTTTTGGTAAATAACCGCTCAGAAATGTCCCCAACACCCACCGGCTTATAACGTACTATATTTCTAACAAACACCCACAAATTCTTTTCTTATATTAACATAACACATTTCATTCCCTTCCATCAATAACGCAAACAATTTCAAATTCCCAAACCTGACGAAACACGTATTCTTTATGGTTGCCAGTCACAACTACCACCAGCAGTTGGCGGTGCATCGCTCACTCTCGCGTCAGATTGTTCGCCAATGATTTGTAAACAAACCATTGACATGTAAACAAAGCACCGTATACGGAATATAGTCCAAACTGGGATATGTACTAAATGTACTAACCATAAGATAAAAACACAAGGATACAAACTCTGGCACATTATCACTAGTGTTATTAAAATAGAAAAGTACCACAAGTACCAAGTGGTAAAAGTACCACAGTCAGATAATATAGATCCATGCATGAATGCTATGCGAAGGTCTTGCAGATAACTTTATGGTTATTTCAAGGTTTTGTGAAAACTTTTTTTTTAAATAGATGGATAGTTACCAAGAAGAAATATTTGTAAGCCAATGTAGCACAAGGCATGTTGCATATAGTGTGTACGTATGCATATACACATGTTCATATATGCACTACGTATTCTGTTATGACTTTTGTGGACTGATTGCGGATAGTTTATCTTTTTATCTGACTATGGTACCAAAATTTTTTATACTGTCAAAATCAAACACCTTCAACAAAAAATTTAAGAAAGTATGCATATTTTATTTTATGGCGTTATCTTATATATTTAAACAATCTAAAATGTAGGACACTTACGGATATGAACATGTGCTGATACTAATGTACATAAATTTAGACCTCATGCTAATATCCAAATGTAAATATTCTCACTTGATTTTAATAAATCTCATTGATGCTTCATACATATATTCAGGGATCGACAAAAGTTGAAAAATCTCAGGAGCGAGCAGCATTTTTAGGAGCCACATATATATTGAATTTCATTAATATTGAAATATATATATACCTATATTAAGAAAAAAAGCTAGTCGCCATGGGAGACTTTTTAGTCGCCTTGGCGAACGAGGGCCTGAGTTTTGTAAGACCCTGAATATATTTAATACAGAAGCACTTTGTATTGCTTTCAATGTTATTCAAAAACTCTCACAGACTTATTTTTTTGGTAGGGCCTCATGTGTACTACATTGCATTAAAATATGTTGTATTGAAAATCAAATAATTCTGAAAAGTTATAAAATATGACAGAGACATTTTATGTGCGATAAATTGCTATTGAAATTTAAAAAAAAAAAAAAAAAGAAAAGAAAAAGAAAGAAACAAACGGATGGAAAACAGGACTAAACGATTAAGTTTTAAAAATGCAAATAAATAAAATACAAACAATTCTATAATTTAATACATAAGACCATGGCACCATATACTAAATATTATAACATTTATATATATATTTATTATTAGTTCTTTAATGCACAATTTATTGATTATAATCTATCGCTATACAACATAGCTCTCCTTCCCCAACTTTAAGGACGTTAAAAAAAAAAAAAAAAAAAAAAAAAATCTAAACTGTAACGATCAGATTTATTCTAAACTTCTGGCTTCGCTAACGAAAATAAATTAGACAGCTACGTTACGTAACAGGAAATTACAAATTCTTTAAAGAAATTCCTTGCGATGACACACTGCGTTTGAGCCATAGACAAACAAAAACTGCAATCCAAGCAACGCTAACTAAAATCATAAATAAGTTTTAAAAAAAGTTACGAGGGTATGGTAGAATTAAAAATACTAACAAAATGATACTTACAAATTAATTAATTGTATCTCACACACAGAAAAATGCACGAATTGCTGTTAGAAGACTGCAAAGATAAAATTCTAATCTAAAATATGATTACATTTTATCAGTACTGGAAAACGCAAGAGATATATATTTTATAGCTTAAAATAAAACGCAGTATGTAAGAAACGATGGTTAAAGGTAGAATGAACTTCCTGGACTACTCTCTGTCAATTCATTACCCAGCGAACTGAAAGCAACATCCAGAATAAAACAACTCGTGGTTACACATGATGTTTAACGCAGAAACTAACAAAATCACGTGTTAACACGAAATTCGGAAGAACGATAAATGTACTTTATTGAATTTATGACTAATCAACTTCCGAGGTAAACAAAACGGACAAAAGGAAAGGAAACATTTCAGTTGCCATTCTTGAAAATCAAAGTTCAGAATTTGTAGCTATTTTTCAGTGGAATAATTTGCTCATCAAATATCGTAATTTTATAAATGTTTTCTGAGAATTATTGGAAAAATTATAAAAAATATTATATAAAAATATATTTTAGATATCAACCAAATTTAGAACAAACGATTTTTTTGTTTTAATTCATATTAGAACAAAGTGCATGGAAGTAGCTGATCTCCATACCGCATCGTCAGACTAACGTAAACCACTCAACTCTTTATTCACTCATTTGTTTGTAAACATTCTCTCTAAAAGTTGCAGTTCACGTTTTCTTATCTATCGTATAAATAATCTGAAGTTTGTTATTTGTGAAAGCAAATTCATATGTAATTATCTTTTCTATTTTAAATTATTTTTATTAGTGTATATGAGCCATAGAAAATTCTTTTTATTAGTGTATATGAGTCATAGAAAATTTTTATTGAAAGTTGAATTTTTACCGGTAAGGAAAATTGTCACGTTGCCTAAATTGGTCGCACAAAAAGTATTTTGACCTTTAAAATTTTACAAACATAAAAATTTTCAAATATTTTGATAGTCAGCATTGTGGTAGAAATTTCTGCAAAGTGCATCTTGCAAAATTTATGTACAACCCATTATTATAACATGTATTGTTTTGGTATTAATATATTGCACCGTTTTGTGCAATTAAGCAATTTTGATTTATTTGATTAAGCGCCAATAACGCAAAGCATTTACACAAGGCCTTGTTACTAGTTTTGTAGTACTATTTCATTATATTAGATCGCTGCTTACTTAATTTGCATTAACATTTGTAATAACCCCAGCTGTAAATGTTTTGACTGCCGAAAAGCTTACCCATTTAGGTACTTACGTATTATCCCAGCGGTCATTTTCGCCAAACTATTTTTTCGTCAAATGTGCTGGCAAACTGTTGCCAATCGCATTCCAAACCATAAACAATTTCATGTGCCGGGCATTTATCTTGGCGAAAAATCGCTGGTCTTGACGGACCGCCGGGATAATACGTAAGTACCCAGATGTAGTATGTATTATAATCCTTTTTAGGTGCGATATTTTGGTACTTACGTATTATCCCGGCAGTTCGCCAAGATAAATGACGGACACATGAAATTATTGATGGTTTGGAATACGATTGGCAAGAGTTTCCCAAGACATTTGACGAAAATATAGCTTGGTAGTAATGACCGCCGGGATAATACGTAAGTACAGATTTCCCCCTCCCCCAACAAATTAATGTCGCCAATCATTTCAATTTCTGTTCTTCTTTTTAAAGGAATGCATAGATTTTTGCATTATATATTTGTAGATTTTGAATTACTAGACGTTCAATTGATACTTACTTCATAAACAAAAGGCAAACCATGTCTAGTCATTGCCATATAATGTTACATATCACACAAAACGTCGCCAATAAGCACAGTGCCAAAAAGGAATGAGGCCAAGCTATATCACTGAAGTAGTCCCCTGTATGATATGTAAGCACCCAAGTTGTTTTAATCTCAAACCGTTATCCATATATTACATAATCCTTTGCAGATTGGCGTATTTAGCACCACGAATTATATCATCTCGCCGCGCTGCCAAATATCCAAAGTGTACTATAACTGCTATAATGCACAGTTAACGCCACCAAATATTTCTACTGGTAGCAAATACTCTAGCTGGACCGAACCGACTTTAAAATAATCTGCATTTTAATTATTTTTCATTTTCAAGATATTGGGTTCTAACATTTCTGAATTCGCGGTTTAGATTCATCCTGCTTAGAAAGATACCATTTTGTCAGATCGTACCTAATGCCTAGTAGAGATAAGACGGGCTCAGCCCGAACCGGGCTCGAGCTCTGTAATTCACGATTGCGTTCGGGCTGGGGCTCGTGAAAAATGTCTCCTTTATTGAACATACTCCTTGAAACGGATTTTAAAAAGCGATTCATCGGAAAAATAAACGTACTGATGTGATGCTAGGACTTGCAACAAAATAATTGATGGGTAAAAAGCTAGCTTTTTCACATAATTTACTAAATGGTGTGTTGTGCTATTTCATTTGCGTATGTGTGTTAAAATGCTGTTAATTCAAAATTTTGGCCTCATTATTTACTGCTCTATCTTAGTTAAATGTATATATTCACATCCTATCATAAAATATTTTTTAAAAATAATTTTGTTCCTACCAACTAAATTCTTATGCAAATTTATTAAATTTATTATGCAAAACCTCTTTACTGGACGTGTTTTAAATATAACATTTTTTAATGTCACTATACGAGATTAATAACTTGTATTTTTCTGTATCTAATATATCTAAGTACATACGAATGTTTAACACTGATGTGACTACTCAACGGAATTTTTAATAAAAATTGAAACATTATTGTTATTTGATAAACATGGATATAAAGAATTAGAAAGTGCATTAAGAGTTTGCAACTATATTTTTCTTTAATTTGCACAAACGGTAAAATTTATCGGATTGTATTAATGAAGTAACCGAATTTTATTTATCTTTAGCTGAAATTTCGGGCTCGGGCTCCGACTTAAATAATATTGCTCGGGCTCGGGCTTCAAAAAATGAGCCCGAACTCATCTCTAATGCCTAGATGGCGTTTCTAAAATCAGTTACAATTAGTTATTCTGTTTTGGAAAAACGAATAATCGCTAATTCTAAACTCCTGTTGTCTAAACGAACTTACTATTTGAAAATTGTCAACTTTGTGTAACACACTTAGAGTTATTTATTTCCTATACTTTTTAATTTGGCGTAAAAAGGGTGTAATTCTATTTCATATTTGTCAATTTCATCCGATTCTACATACTTGGAATTGCTTTGTTGTAAAGGAATGAATGATTTTATGCCAAATCTGGCAACCATTATGTTTCATTTTTTCATTTTTTTATTAATATCCTCTAAAATAATTCGATTTTCGAAATTTAAGTCAGCTTATCAGGTTCCTCGGAATTTTCCAAATCCATGGACATGTTTCTCGAAATTCAAATCCCCACGGTTTAGGAGAAGATAGGCAAACAAGCTATTGATAGCGGCCTTTACTTTTTTTTAGAATAGAGAGATACTTTCTTCCTTTCAAGCTATTTTAATACAAATTTCGCAGTTAATATTTTATCAGCTAGTGCTAAAAATGAATGGAATGTCCTGTGACATTCGTGTGTTTGAAGTAAATTAAAAGTTAATTTTATTATTATTTATTCATTTACACCATATGCAGTATTTTTTTATTTGATTTGGAAACATTTATTTAGTATGAAATTAAAACAATTTCAGTTTTATGTGACTCTGTCAGATAAGCCTTAAAGTTCAAAATTCTAGCAAATTTGTTGATACCTAGGCTACTATCATTCATAATAAATCTAATACTGTATCTAAGTGAACTGTATTTATTTTATTTTAGAGCAGTGTAAATGGAGTGCGGTAGAATGATCATAATCAGACCGCGAATTATATGCAATCGCATATTTGCATATGCAATTGCACATTTCAGGTGTTTTTGGTGATTTTGCATAAAATGACATATTTTCTCTGTTGGATGCATATTTCAATCTTTTTAGCTTTGAGTTTGTAACTCTTTTTACCTTCCTTTCAGTATTTTTTTTTTCTTTAACTCTTTAAGTTCCACTCGTTGAAAAATTTATACAGCCTCAGGTTCCCAGCAAAATAGCCCAAAATTTTTCGTTTACCTTCCTCCACTCGTTATTGTTCACAGAACTATTGCACACCTCTTTCAGGGGCTGAAGAAAGCTATCTTTCCCCATACTGGTTAATTTTTTTATCATAGCAAGATTCGTTAATGATTCATTGAAATTATTGTGGCCTGAAAAAGACATGACTGATAACGTGTTAGAATTCGTTACTGACGCAGCACCTTATATGATAAAAACAGCATCTGCACTTGAAGTTTTTTTTCCAAATATAAAACATATTACTTGTATAGCCCACGGGCTTCACAGAGTAGCAGAAAAAGTAAGAGAAATATACGCCTCTGTGAATAAACTGTTATAGTGCGTTAAGAAAGTATTCTTAAAAGCCCCTTTGCGCGCACTAAAACATACAGAGAAATGTATCCAACCTCCCACTGCCACCACTCCCTGTATTGACAAGACGGGTGGGCACTTGGTTAAATACCGCTGTATTTTATTCTGAAAATTTTGACTTCATAAAAGATGTAGTTAATGCTTTGAACAGCGCGGACTCTTGTATTTTCATTGTGAAAGAAATGCTTAGCAATATGTCCATCCGAAAAAGTCTATCGATAACACAGGCCTGCAAAACTGAAGTTTTTGAAAAATACAAAAGATGTGTTTGGTTATTTTTATATTATTTGGTGTGCTGATTTCGAAAATGGCCTCATTGTTTTCCCATCACATCAGGATTTTTTGTTAAATCAGCATCGATATTTTTGTAAAATCCTATTTGAAAAAGAATTATCACGAACAATTCTGCATGTACTATAAAGCAGAACTAGTTTTTATCCATTTAAATCTATGTAAAATAATCTATTCTTGGTGAGGCAAAATGATTTTCCATCATTTCATGTTATTATTTGTTTTTTATTGGTTTAAATGGATGAAAACCACTGTTGTCAGATCGCAGGAGTCGACTCTGGTTGAGAGAACCGAAAGTTACCCCGATTTTAAACTTTTAAAATCAAATTATGGTACAGCTTCTAGAAAAAGAATCACCAGTATACTATTTTAATCTGTTTTTATTAAAGTATCTTTCTGATAATATTAAAAGATATTAACCAAGAGGAGCAAATGTATGTATATCAATATTGCAATTTGAAGCAAATTTTAAACTGAGCAAAGAACAAAAGAAATAAAAAAAAATGTTTCTATTTAAGTACGTACTCTTTTTAATTTGAAACCTCTTTTCGACGTTCTTTGTTTATGTTTAATATCAGGCCTACCTCGTGTTAACATCCAACAATAGTCAGCGAGCATATTCTTGTCCCATCTTCCTTGATATTTACGCTCCATATCTTTGATGTCTTCGTGGAACCTCTCACCCTGTTCTTCGCTGACTGATCCTAAATTTTCAGGAAAGAAGTCCACATGTGGGTGAAGGAAATGCATTTTGAGACTCATGGAGCAACCCAATGCTTGAAATTTGTCCAGCATATTTATTACAATTGTTTTGTAGTCAGGATGCTTGTAATTACCCAGAAATTTACTAACGATATCTTTGAAGGCAACATAAGCTTCTTTTTCTTTTGTTGACATGCTAATCTCAAATTCTTTATCCTTCATAAGTTTGCGGATATCTGGACCAAAAAAGATTCCCCCCTTCAACTTGGCTTCGGATAAATATGGAAACTTTTTGCACAGGTATTTGAAACATTCGCCATCTTTTGGAATTGCTTTAACAAACTGCTTCATTACACCTAACTTACTATGGAAAGGGGGTAACAATACTTTTTCTGGATCAACTAGGCTGTTTCTGATAACATTCTTCATGCCTGGTTCAAGTTTTTGTCTTTTTGGCCATTCTTTCTTGACCCAATATTGACTCTTATCACGGCTGTCCCACTGGCAAATAAAACATGGGTATTTTGTATAACCGCCTTGTTGACCAAGTAGCATGGAGATAAATATTAAATTCCCGCAAATGGTCCAACCATGGTCGGCATATTTTATTTTAGTGAGGACGAGAGACAGGTTTTCGTAGCATTCTTTTAAATGCACAGAGTGTCCAACTGGTACAGATGCACACTGGTTTCCGCGATGAAGAAGGACAGCTTTAAGGCTCCTTTTCGAGGAATCTATAAACAACCTCCATTCATCTTTATTATAAGTGATATTAAATTTGGTCATCAATCCAGGAACATCAGAACAATATACCAGATTTTCTTCTTCCTCAAAGTAGGGTTATTCTGTAGGTTTCAGTTTCGGTTTCACCATGGTAGAATGATGGTCAATCACGAATAAATAAAACGGCCCAATATAAATCCATGGTCAGGCAAGGAACGAAGAAATTCAACCCGAAACATTTTTATTGTAAATGTTGATAAAAATCCAAATAAAATCGATTTTTTAAAAAAAACGTGACCTGATAGAAATTTTTTATTACTTTTTTTGAAATCATCATAAAAAATATAATAAGTTCAGCTTTCAGTTTTCTTGTATTTTTTTCATCACAGGCTTGTGTAATCGAAACACAGATTTCTTGCTCAACATCAGCCATCACAAAATTAGAATCTCAAAATCTGCTGCTGAGTAATGCAGTAAGTCAAGTTGTAAAAGTACAGGAATGCGTTGGTAAGATTCCAGAATCATTAGGAGAAGAAATCAGTGAGAAATTGAATTTTATTAAAAAAAAAGAACTCGGGATTTTTGGTAGTGAATAAAATAAATAATTTTATGAATGGTGAGGGGTGTGAATTACCGGAAAAAAAGTAGAACAATCCAAAGCGAAATATTAAAAGTGCAGTCCAGATAATAAAAGACAAAATCTTACTATTGAAAATTTAGAAAACACTTAGTTGTGTACTGTAACAAAAATCACTGAAAGCAGTTTTAATTCATATTTCATATCACTAAGAATGTGAATAAAAGTTGATTCTGCTTTAACCCATAAACAGTCTTCGTTATTTTTTATTCTGTCTTGCATGGTGTTTTCGAGTTTCAAAGAGAGAGAAAAATGTGCCATAATTGCAAGGCAAGTGATATAAAATACTTTTGCAAGTAAATACGTTTTTATTTTCAGTTATTATGAGTATATTTTTTCAGTTATTTGGTGCTTATTTTTAGATTTTTAGTGCGTATTTTAAGATTTTTTGATGCATATTTTGTCATTTTTTAAGTGCATATAATCCGCGGTCTACTCATTACTCACTCATTTTCAGTTCAAATTTGTTGAAAATTGGTATCCGGGGTTAAAATGAAGTGGAATCTAAGGGTTGCTATTGGGAGAAAAAATGGTGCAAACTTAATATGGAGATGGCTCCTTATGCAATCTTTATGCATAGCGGCATAGCATATTAATGTGTACGTCAATCATAGACGATTAGTATATCTGACTTTGCTGTACAGCGAATGACGCCCGAATAAAGTACAAGTGGTCGCCCCCCCCCCATTTTTAAAGAATCTATTGTTTAAACAGCGTAAAAATTAAAATTAGATATTCCTTCATTGTTAGAACTAGTATCCAATCAAACAAAATTACCATTAAGAATTTAAAAATAAAATGTGTAGGATGTTTAAAAAACAAACATTTTCAATATTTAACGTGGGTGTGTAGTTTCTAGGTACAATTTGATGAGAACAAATCAAGGATCATCTGTACCACCGACTATTCATTTTACGCATCTAAAATGTTGATCTTGTTGTTAAAGGCCATTTTATGTATGTTGTTATGCAACATTTTTATTAATTTTACATATAACTACAACTATGGAAATATTAAAATGCAATTTATTCTATGAAAACCAATAATTTCAATTAAAATAAATTGCTAATAAAAGTAATTTAGATGGCAACTGACAAATAGTATTTTAATTGTGAGTATCTTTCATTTTGGTTCCCTTGTTTGCCAGTGGCAACTGATGATTTTTCTTTTTATGTAGAGAACGTTTTAATGTTTTAAAATTAAAGCATTTCGTTTGACTTGTAATTTTCTCTGCCATTTTCTTTTCTTACAGACACTAAACCTGTACTTTCCAGAATGGCCGAGAAACAACTAAATGCTTCTGCATTGCAAGCGAGCACTGAAACTGACATCAAACCAAATGTCGCAGAGCCTGTTGCTCCCGAAGACAGCACTGCAATGTCCCACCAAGAAGCTCTTGCCTTCGTGTCCAAAGGGATACTGGACATCATTGAGAGTGACCCCCTGCTTCAGTATCTGCCCCCAGATGTTACCCTGGACGAGCTCAATTCCATGCTGGCTCTGGAGCACGGCCGCGCAATGACAGTGGTCATCCACCGGGCGGACGGTCAGTCGTACTCTGTGGTAGTTGAACAGAAAGCGACCGTCATTGACCTTAAAAAGGCGATCCAGCGACATGTTGCCTTGAAACTAGTAAGTGTTACTTAAAACCCTTTGAAACGCAAGCATTTTCACATCAATATAGAAGATCAAATGGATAGACTGCCCAACGCTGAAAAAATGCAGCTTTTACCAACGATCCATTCAACTACCAACAACATGACGGTAGAAGCTAAAGAAGTTTTCTGACACAGCTGACACACTCTGTCAAAGAGCTTCTTTATGGTGCCTGATGGGCGATTTGATCGACCGCCATGTTGTAGTTAAATGGATCGTTGGAAACGACTGCACTTTTTCAGCGTTGGGACAATTAAACCTTTTTTTTTTTTTTGCGACTAGCTGTCAGGGATGCCACTTTTCCGACGATTGGGGGATTTCCACTTTATACATATATATTTGTTATTTATTTTTTTATCATTCTACGTATTCAGAGAAATTTTTCTAAAAATTCCATTGTATTTACATTTTCCCCCGTATTCCGAGCAGTCATTAAGTATTAATTTCCAGCATCTCAATTTCAATCTTTATCCATCGGTCTTGAAAATTAATATTTTTCCTTTAGCATTGCTTTATTTAAATCTACAATGCAGTAAGAATAAAAATTAACTCCTATTTCAAATTTAAATTAGTTTTGTTAAAGAAACCAGTAAAGAAAAACTTCTCAAAAAAGGAACAGGTTCAGACGTTAATAAAAATAATGTGAAATAGTTAAGTAAAAGTTGAAACAAAGAATATTTCGTCAATGAAAAATAAACATTTATGAAAGCAAACAAAAAATAAAGTAATGTATTTTTCGATGCATTACATTCTGTTTTGAAATTGCTTTTCACTTTGTAATATATTGCGATATTTTCTTTTTTTTTTTTAATTTTAAATGATTTCCACTCTTTCTTATATTTTTTATTCACGCGGGATTTCCACTTTTTTTCGCTATTTTTGTTTATTATTGCACGGTCTGCTCTTTTTTTTGTTTGTTATTTTTATGAGTGGCATCACAGTCTGTGAAAGCGTTGAAATAAGATGTTGTTCCACGTTGCAGCCACCGCTCCTCAAAGGGTTTTGAGAAATAAAAAGTGTGATTACTCAACAAATAGATAGCTTGGGCAAAACTGCCCTTGTGATATAAAAGTCCCAGTGAAGTACAGGCAGGCACTGATTCATGGTATTTTAAGTTACGTGCCCAGAGCCTTCAAAATAGCTCAGGTTATAAATGCTCGTTTTAAATTTAACAGGTTTAATTTTTAGGCGCGAAGAATATTTTGTTAAATCAACAATGTCTTGTTAACCCTTTGAGGCGCAACCCTTTCCCAATGCGACAGCTGGCTGTGCCGCACAGCGAGAGGCGTCAAAAAAGGGTCTCTAGATCTGTGGCACGTGATAAACGTTTCGATCATCCGAAATCTTGCTGGTAGTTAAGTCGAGCGATGGCAACGGCTGTCCTTTTTTCAGCATTGGGCAATCTATCCAGCTGTTCTCGCATTCTTCCATTTTTCAGCAGTCAGTGCTGTTAAAAATAATCGTGACAATTTTTTTACTCGAAATGTCACGATTTCGAGTAAAAAAATTGTCACGATTATTGCTAAAAAGTAAAGGATTCTCGTGGAGCTATGTCACCCGCAACTATTTTTATAGAAACCAAATCTATTCTTCGTGACTGGCAACAGTCCAAACGTCAGAGTTTGGTGTTCCCAGAGCGGGAACACTGCGCATTAAAGGGTTAATTCACTAAACATTTTATCGATTCAACTAAGTTATTTAGCTAAAATAGTCCAAACTAAATTTTTGTTGAATGAGGGAAATGTTGTTGAATTCAAAATAATAAATCTGTCTGAATTGAGGATAATTTGACTGTCAATTTTATATAGTGTTTTTAAAATGTAATTTATCATTCTAATTTTAGAATTATTACTTGTATGTTATAATAAGTGTTTGAGCTTGAAAATTCTTTCAGAAATTATTTCATACTATTTTGTCCACCTATGAATAAAAAGCTTGATTTTTTTTAAACTTACATTTTAGAGCAGATTTTCTTAAACTTTTAATGATGGAGCACATTGAGGGTCTTAGACCGAGCTCCATGTACAGTTTCACGAAGTATCTTGTGTAAACTCGTGTCTTGTGTGCCATAGGCTAAGGGTGTCCTGAGAAGAGAGATAAGTTGGCGATTTAAATTTAAAAAAAAAAAAATGTTCAAATTAAGATAAGAAAAAACGTTCAGAAAAAATCGTCTAGTTAATTTTCAAAGAGTGACACTTTTAAAATTTGTGTTCTACTCCCGCACGAAAAAATTCCCAATTAATAAAACCTGCCCCATATGCTAATGAGAGGTCTTGAACAAAAATGGTCTGGGACTAAGCATGGCTTTGTATGTAAACATTTGTCAGAGTGAAAAAAATTATTTTTCGTAAGAGAGGGGAGAGGGAGTCTGAGAAATCTTATGTGCCCTAACATGGGGATGGGGGGTTTCAAAAAGGCCAAAATCGCCCTTACGTAATTGATGAATAGCCCCTAGGACCCCTGAAACGCCATCGTTTGACCTGATTTATTTTCCATTCAAGAGACATTGAAAAGTGGTTTAAGTCAGCATATATTTATCTTCATATGTCTAAAACTTTTTTACGATAGAATTCTCAAACTTCGTACATCACCTCAGTAGTATACGGGGCACGTTTTACTAATAGATTTTTTTCTTTTGTTGTTGTTGTTGGAGGTCATATAAAAATTTAAAAAGTGTTACTTTTTAAAAATTAACCAGAAGAATTTTTTCGTAGAGTACTCTTTTATCCTACACTATTTTAAACACTTTTTCAATTTACATCGCCCTCTTAACCTCTAATTGACAAAGAATTAAAGCGTGTTATCCGTTCTTGTAATACCCTGTATATGTTTTCGAGGAACACTTGCTACCTCCTCCCGGAGCAGTTTGAGAAACTGCTTCACAGTGTATGACTGCACGATGTAATTATTGCACCCCACGCAATGGCGTACGCAAAATTCCGAGCCCCCCGTTAAATTATTTATGTAATTACTAGTTTTTTATGCAATCCCTTGCATTTACGATGCAAAATGAATGGATATTAATAATTGTAAATATTCGAAACAAAATACTGATATGCTAGATTCGTAAATTTAAATTTATGTAAAACGTACCAATCACTTAAATATATAAATATTAAAGACTTTTTTTTACACAAATCAAGCATTTTGTTAATGGTTGAGCACACTTTTATTAGGAGCTAGCAAATAGGCCGTTCTTCACACGGGGGAAATCGCTTTCTTTACTTTTTTTCTTATTCTTTCTTATTTTCAGTTTGGCAAAATCTGAAAATAAGAAACTGGAGGTCCATTGCAGGGAAAAGGGTGGAATGGGAGAGACTTCTGAAGAAGGGCAGGGCCCACAAAGGGCTGTCATGCCAATGTTGATGATGATGATTACTTTATTTATTTTGTTTGAACATATAGAACCTATTATGGAAGTTTTAGATGACACAAAATTTCGCTGAACATTACATCATAAAAAAACTGAAGCAAAACGAGAAATGGGTACGTGCAAGATTTAGTAGGTATGTAGTAGCGTAGTAGTTGCGTAAATGTCTCCTCTCCATAGGCGATTGTACTGTATAAGGTAAAAATATTGTGAAGTTTCGGAAAGATCAGATATTTTCTAAGCTTTAATTTAGGCTAGAAAGAATGTTCCAAGCTTAAGTACTCCAAATTGACATTTTGTTGCATGTAAATTATTACTTCATTAGTCGTTTTTCGTGAAATATATCACCAAAAATTGCGAATTTTGACAATCATTAGACACGATAAAAAAAAAAAAAAACTTATGAATCGTGACGTAAGGCATTTGCAGTCTCACTTGAAATGTAAAAATGAATTATAGCTTCTGCAGAAGACGAAGAAGCCCAAACAATTCCTGTCTCACGACACGAAAATGGATTGTAACAAAAGAAATTATTCTCAATCTAATCAGAATTCGAGGAACTACGGAATGATTTCAAGTCTGACATCACTTTTTCATTTCAGTCTGTTACCATAACTGAGTTTAGAAATTCAGTCATTTTTAAACTCTTGGCATCAGAATAACATGAATTTCACTTGCTGTAGCTAGCTTTTGATTAAAAAAATCTCATATTGGTCACTTTTTACTTGTTTGGGTATCGGAGAAGCTCTTTAAACGTGAAAATTTGGAAAATTCAATAAAATCCGAAGATCTGGTAGATTTTTGAAATCTATAGCCACTTCCATATCGCTTTACAAATATGTGCAAATTTTCGAACAGTGTGGATTTCTATATTAGTTAGACAAACTTTCACATTTATACGTCTCATAGAACTAGGTTATCAGCAGCATAAAAGTATTTGAAATATATCAGTGAATAAAAAATATGGTGTTACAATTATTTAAGGTGAGGGACTATCGAGAGTTCTATGGGGAAAAGAATAAGCTCTAGAAAAAATCATACTCTATACTTTTTGGACGCCCTATATCTATGTTTTTCTGCCAGTTTTTTGTAAGGTGTTGCAAAACAAATATTTTATCACTAATGCCTTGCTGTTACCTTAACCCTTTGAAGCGCAATCCTTTCCCAATGCTGAAAAAAGGGTAGCCGTTGCCATCGCTCGACTTAAATACAGCAAGATGGCGGACGATCGAAACGTTCATCGCGTGCCACAGATCTGTGCCGGGCACAGCCAGCTGTCGTCAAAAAAGGATCTCTAGATCTGTGGCACGCGATGAACGTTTCGATCGTCCGCCATCTTGCTGGTAGTTAAGTCGAGCGATGGCAACGGCTGCTCTTTTTTCAGCATTGGGCAATCTATCCAGCTGTTCTCGCATTCTTCCATTCTTCAGCAGATGTCAGTGCTGTTAAAAATAATCGTGACAATTTCTTTTACGGGAAATGACGTGCTAAAAAGTAAAGGATTTTCGTGGATCTATGTCACCCGCAACTATTTTTATAGAAATCAAATCTATTCTTCAGGCAACAGTCAAAACGTCAGAGTTTGGTGTTTCCAGAGCGGGAACACTGCGCCTCAAAGGGTTAAAAAAAACGAAAACTGAAAATTCACATCTGTAAGTATATTTTATTTTTTAAATAATTCATTGTGTGTGTGTGTATGTCTTCAGTCGACCCACCTCTAAAGCACTGCGGGGGGCTTCCCCACGTACATTTTTTTTTTCTTTCTCACTTTTTGATTTTCATTTACAGAAAAGAGAAGGCTGTGAGAGAACTTTAAGCTGGAGGTATGTTTGGAAAACGTACTGGCTGTACCACGGCTCTGAGAAATTAACGCAAGACAGCAAACACCTGAAAGACTATGGCATTCGGAACAACTCAGAACTGACTTTTGTAAAAAGACTGAGGAATAAGTGACTGAAATATGCAAAAAGGGTGGACACAGCAAATATTGTCTATTTCTTGGTTTCCCAAGTAATATGCCGCCGAGTCGTTTTTCATATGTCAATGTGTTTAGACCAAAAAATTTGTTGCTGATTTGTTCAAGGTACTGACATCACCAAGGACACTTGGAAAGCCCACTATGTAAATGCAGTTTATGTATAAGAATTTTGTATTTTGTGTAAATAAAGTTTTATTTAAAAAACTCTTATTGGGAAATTTTTATTTGTCATCACTGGAGGGCGTTCATTTCAGTTTTTTTTAAATTTAGTTGGTCATTTCTATAAACCGCTCCAGAACATCTACCACTTTGCATTTTGCAAATAAAAAGAGAAATATTTGAAACGTGTATTTTGCAGTTAAAAGTTCCTAAAACAAGACAGCCAGCACAACATTTTAATCTACATGTTAAAAAAAGTCTGGTTCTCAGTAACTAGCTTAATGCTGAAATTAAGATCAGTTCATTGTCAATCTGTTTCTATTTGAAGCATATTTTGTTTTAGAAATCAATTTAAACTGAATTGTATCGGATAAGAGTTCATAAAATAACTCGGTTATGCTTTTTTTTAAATAAATAAATTTATTTAATTTAAGACAGAATGTTAATTACTGGTTTCAAAAATGATTTCACCAGTAAGTGATACTCATGTTGGTTGTTGGTGTTTCAGTCAAATTCATGATAATTGCGTAAAATTTCTAGGAAATGCAGTAAATAGATATCCAGAAAGTTATCTGCAGATAATTTTTTAATATGTATAAGGTGTCTCACAAAGGAAAGGACACGCTTTAATTCTTTATCTATTGGAGTGAAGTGGGCAGTATTGAAAAAAATGTTCAAAATAAGGTAGGAAAAAAGACTAGAGTAAGTGCACCAGTATCTGACAATTTACCGGATAATTTATTGGGTTGATGGGAAAGTATTGTCGTTTTCAAGGAATAATTTTATAAATAATACTTTTTTTTCTTTAAAAAAAATGGACACCCTCCCCCCTTTTTTCACGTCTACCCTCCATGAAGAATCATATTCGAAATGTTCTGAAATCGATTTTTAGGCATTCGCGGGGGCTGTATTTTGCAGAAAGAATTTTTATGGATATCTCTTTTCTTCTTTGAGTTCACGCAGGATATGTGAAAAGAATGTTTTGGCCCCCTATCCCCCATGTTACGAATTTTGGAAAATGCTTTCCAATCTAACACCTGCGCTAAGAAACTCACATACGTGCCGAATTTCGTATTATTATCTTCAATAGTTTTGACTAGGCAAAATATGGACATACAAAAAACGACATGATTCTCCGATCAACCCAACATTATAATAAAGTGTTATTTCAAACCTTTTATCAAATATTGCTCTCCAATAATCGCTTATTGTCTCCAATTTAGACAATATCTCCAATTTTATGCAAAAAGGTTTTTTTTTTTTATTATTATTTCCAGGCGGCTCTAGGTATCAAAAATTGAGATTTTAGACTCAGTGCTATAAAAATTCTAATTCTCAGTAGCTATAGCTTAATGCTAAAATTGCCCTATATAAGTTCATTTTCAACCTGTTTCTGTTTGAAGCATATTTCTTCTTAGGAATTAATTTATATTGAATTGTGTGTGTGTATCAGATAATAGTACATAAAATTTTCTAACTCAGTGCATTTTTTATGACATTGATTTTTATCTTTATCTGATAAGAGTTTTTATAAAATTGAAAAATATTTGTCTTTGTATAATATCTGTCATGGTAACATCCTAGCTTTAGAGAAAGTTTTATGAAAACTTTAAATTATTATTATTAATTTACAAATTTGTCTAGTATTTTTCTTTGGTTTTTCGAAATAACTCAATGTGAGAAAATATCTTTTAACAAAATAATTTTGCTGTTCCTTTTAAAGTTTTCATAAAAAAATAAATGAGCATGTTTTTCTACTCATTTCCTAGGTGTCAGCTATTGGAGCATGAAGTGCCAATCACTGGAGCCAAAATGTAAATTTATTGTAAAATTTTAAGTTTAAATAATGTTTCGTTCCCTATGTTTCTTCGCCTTCTTTGAAAAAAAAAAAAAAAAAAAAAAAACTGTACAATCACAGCGATAGTGTGAACGGTTCCGGATGTGTTGTAAAATCAAAGAAGACAGACAGCACAGTGAAACAACATTTACAAACACTTTAATGATTATGAAGTGAGTCTCACTTGTTTTTTTTTTATGTACATATACAGCTGCAAAATGTATAAAAAAAATGCAAAAATCGTTTTAAATAGCAATAAATAGAGGTTAAAAAATAAAATAGAGGTATGAAGCCACGAACGAGGTGTTGACAATGAAGAATACGTTTTCGGTTTTCTCATACTATATCCATAAATCCCGCCCACTTTCCCCAGCAACGTCCCCTCAGAGTACAGAGTCATCGTCGCTTTCATCGTTGGTATCGTGCGGCCACATGACGATGTTCTCGTTGATCGGCCGGCACAGATGGACGTACGCCGAGATGGAAATGTCGTCGCTTACTCTAATGCAATGTGTGCCCTCTTGGCAGTCGCACCTAGAATGAAAAAAAGGACTACGTAAGCCATAAATGAGGGAAAAAAAAAAAAAAAAACCTTTTTGGTTTTATGCAGGCTGTGCCCAAAACATTGGCCTAAGCTTTTATTCCTTAAATATTGAGCACGGACAAATAAATTACAAAGTTACGTAAAAAATGGTACAGAATTTTATGGCACCCCTTAAATTTATCGGGAGATTAAATCTAAATGAAAACAAAATTTGAATTATTATGCGGTCTCCTTACAAAAAAGGTTTAGATATATGAAAACAATTATTTGTTGACTTAAACTACTTTTCAATGGCCCCCGAAGAGAAAAAAAAATCACATCGGAAGATGGCAAAATTGGCTGAGTCGCTTTCTATTTATAAGGGGAAAAAATATTGGCAATTACTATCTGCGTTTTTTTCTTTTTTTTTTCTGAATACTTTAAAACGTTAGTAGTTTTGCCATTTATAAGAGTGACTAATACAAATTGTAAAGACACAATTTAATTTTTTTTTAGTCAATGGCGTAATTTGATTGTTTAAATGTTGCATTATACCTTCTGTCTGTCTGTTTTGTTTTAATGGATTATGGAGGCTTAAGTACTTCTGCTCTTACAGCATTTTGTACCAACCCCAAATTCAGATTACATCGATAGCGGCAATACCTGTCAAGGGTGTGTGTGTGTGTGGGGGGGGGTTGTTAATTTCTACCACAAACTCCCGAAGAGTTAATTTCTACTTCATTCAGGAGCCGATAGATGGCAGCACTAGTGATTGTAAGCGCGGAGGGGGGTTCTTAATTTGAAGCAAATGCCAATATTTCGGTCCATGAACAATGCTTTGTCTTCTGTACACTTCCCCACAGTGAACGAAATACGAAAATCCATTGATGACTTCATCGCATCAAAAGATGAATCCTTCTATGCTGCTGACATCCGTGCACTACCTGACGGATGGTGGAAGGTGCTGGGAAATAATGGAGATTACTTTGACGAATAAAGGGATTAGTATAAGTTAGTATAAGCTTAGGAGATTAGTATAAGCAGAAGACACCAAGGCTTAGTTTGCCGCCTCCAGGCAAACATGGGAACTTGGAGGACATGGCGACTACGACGTATTTAACGTGTCCTAGTCGCCATTAGCGAGCACAGCGGTCTTTGGTTAATTCCAGGATCGAATTCACAATCTTTCGGCTACGAGATACAGCGGCCTGCATTATACCTTAAACGAATATAAATAGTTTCTTATCGGTTTAGAATAGCTCATGTCCATGCTGTGGAGGGGAGAAAAAAAAGCAAATAATGTATCAGTTGTATATTGATAACTATAAATGTTAAGTGAATGTGTCATATAAACATCATAAACCTATCGATTTTGAGAAAAATCTATTCTTTCTGATTTTCAGTAAAAATATTTTTAAAGTGTATCACAACGGCAAGTTCATACTCGGTACTTTATCATAGTCTTTGAAAAATCTCATTTTAACTTCAATTTTTGATATATATTGGGTCTAGTAATAAGTTTTAAAGCGTGTCAAAGAAATGAATATGCAATTTAGAACTTGTAGTACCTTTATTCGTCAAAGTAATCTCCATTGTTTTCCAGCACCTTCTGCCAACGGTCAGGTAGTACACGGATACCAGCAGCGCAGAAAGATTCATCTTGTGATGCGACAAAGTCATCAATGGATTTTCTTACATTCGTCCATCGTGGGGAAGTTTACAGGAAACAAGGTATTGTTCGAAGGCCGAAATAGATGATAGTCCAAAGGGGCTATGCCAGGGCTGTACGTCGGGTGTTTCAAAACTTCCCAGTCAAACTTTACTAACGTGTCCTTGACCGGTTTTTGCAACATGAGGACTTGCATTGTCGGGTGGGATATGAAGGGTGTATTGTACTACAAACTACTGGAGCCCGGTGAAAGTGTAACTTCTGAAAGCTGTAAACAACAATTGCTGCGACTGAAGGAGGAAATAGACCGTAAACGTCCACTTACTGGAAAATGTTTGCAGCCCAACAATTTGCTCCATGACAATGCAAGGTCTCGTGTTGCAAAAACCGGTCAAGAACAAGCTCGTAAAGTTGAACTGGGAAGTTTTGGAACACCCGGCGTATAGCCCTGACATAGCCCCTTCGGACTATCATCTATTTCGGTCCATGAACAATGCTTTGTCTTCTGTACACTTCCCCACAGTGAATGAAATACGAAAATCCATTGATGACTTCATCGCATCAAAAGATGAATCCTTCTATGCTGCTGACATCCGTGCACTACCTGACCGATGGTGGAAGGTGCTGGGAAATAATGGAGATTACTTTCACGAATAAAGGGATTAGTATAAGTTCTAAATTACCCATTCATTTCTTTGACACGCGCTTTAAAACTTATTACTAGACATAATATATATATATATATAAAGATGTAAGCAACGATTTTCATTATGCTGTTTAAAAAAAAAAAAATCTGGTACTAAAACGTATACTGCTGAAAAAGAAAAAAAAAGTTGTATTTCTTTTACTTACGGGCTTTTAATGAAAAGTTCCACATTTCTCATAAAAGGCCTATAGACTTCCCAGCCACAAGGCGTTGACCTGGAGCAAAAATTTGTTGTATCTCGTCTCTGAAAAACAAAAATAATGAGTGTTCTACTAATATTATTCCAACACACGCGCAGCATTAGCAAATATTATAAAACTACCGTATTTACCCACATATATACGTCGATCCCGCGTATAAGTCGACCCCCCACTTTTCTGATTAAGAAATTTGAATTTTTAAAGCCCGCGTATAAAAAAGTCGACCCACCACTTTCCACCTTATCAAGAAACTTTAATTTAAAAAAAAATACATTTATTCAAAATCATCTGCAAAAAAAGAAAGTACTAAATATACAATAATAAAGATAATAATATACAAAAGTAGTATACAAAATTAAACTGAAAATAATGAATAATAATAATAGGACGCTACTGATAGTATGATATGGTAAAGTACTGATATGCAAAGTTAAATGATGCGATTCAGTACTATCGGACTCGTGAAACAATTCACAAAATTCCTTCGTCGTCATCGGCTCATCCTGATACGCGTATTGGCTTAGGATCCCTTAGAAAGACCGCCACGGGGGCACCCTACCCTTCGGCCCAGAGCCCACGTGTATTTAATTGGCCGTGATCCCACAACAGCAGCAACATGATACACGTTTTTAATCTTTTTACCGCTACATTCTTCCTGGTATCGAAATCAACCTTAAACGACGTCATTGTGTTATGGAATGCGGGAAGGGAACAATTATCTTTTAAAAGGGTATTTTTGACTTCTGATTAAAAAAAAAAAAAGAAATTAAAAATTAAGGACCCTCGTATAAGTCTACCCCCCCACTTTAAAGAGTTTTTTTTTTTTTTTCCAAAATTTCTCGACTTATACGCGGGTCCGGGTAAATACGGTATTTCTAAAAATGGAAAAAGAACAAGTTCAGTATGCATGATTAATGAAATATTCTGATACGTGCCCTCTGTCAAATCTATGTTTCCGGGGAAACGATCACTTTAATGCTTTTCTACGGAGAAAACTGTCTTCCTAAAATTCAGGATTTTAGGAAGAACTATTGAATATTTTTCAACCTCTTTCTTTTCTATAGGTACCGTTATGGAATTAATGTTATTTTAATTGCATTAAAAATTGTCCAGCTTTAACCAGTGCCAGATTCATAAATATTTTGGGAAGGGGTTAAATTTTGAAAAAAGATTTATATTTCAGCCAAACAAAATGTACAATAAAGCAAAATTTACAATAACAATAAATTTGCAATTACAAAATTTACAAACAAAATGTACAATAAAGAAAAATTTAAGTCTTAAACCAGTGTAAATTTTTTTGGGAGAGATTAAATTATAAAAAAAGATCATTTTATTTATTTAAAGTGTATAATAAAGCAGAATGTTATCATTTAGCAATCTTTTTGGGGGTGGGGTGGGGTGGGAGGCTGAAGCTCCCTAGCCTCTTCTCTGCTATTGGTCAAAACGTTAGATGAATATTTTTACGCTTGGTTTTCGTTTTGTGGTTAAGACAAAGCTACACTAGGTCTGTCTGCCTACAGAGGGATGCCTTGGGAGGATCACTTTTTAACCCTTTAACGCGCAGTGTTGCCGCTCTGGGAACACCAAACTCTGACGTTTTGACTGTTGCCAGTCACGAAGAATAGATTTGATTTCTATTAAAATAGTTGCGGGTGACATAGCTCCACGAGAATCCTTTACTTTTTAGCACGTCATTTCCCCTAAAAAAATGGTCACGATTATTTTTAACAGCACTGACATCTGCTGAAAAATGGAAAAATGCGAGAACAGCTGGATAGATTGCCCAATGCTGAAAAAAGGGCAGCATATATACGTTATATACGTATATATACGTTACATCTGGCGAAAACCGCCCAAAACTCCAGACCATTGATCGACAGCGGTGCGATATGCCGGAACTCTGAAACCTTCACACTTAGGCCATCTGCCATGCTCAATGCCTTATCCAATTGGTCATGTTGCGAATGTTTCCAAGAGAGATAAAAAAAAGAATGGTTGAGAAAATATTTAATAGTTTGTTCTGAAACCAAAGACAGTTTTCTCTATAGAAAAGCATAGTGGTGATTGTTTTTCTAGAGAGTGTAAAGAAGCCCTTTCTTTTTATATTATAATATATAACTTTTTAACTTAGTCTGTCTTCAAATGGCTATTTTTTATGACAAATTTGAATTTTTTTTCGCATTTTATAGAGAGAACTTTAAAGTTTCCAGAACACCTTTATTTTTGTTTGTACGATAATTAGAAACGAAGTTATACTGAATAAAGTAAACAAATAGAGCATACTGTTTCCGCAAATTAAAATCTTTAAATCCGTTTTCTGAAAACTAAATTTTCAATAATTTTTTCCTCACGATGAAACTGGTTATTCCAACAGTTTTAAGATGTTTACACACATTTTTTTTTTTTTTTTTTTACATTATTCTATATGTATGTTTTTCTATGCTATGAATTAAGAGCTTAAGATCCGTGTTTAAATTTAGCGATTTTACTAATGCTTGCTTTTATAAAAATAAATTAAAAAATATTTGCACTTTTCTATGCGATTGACGTATTTAAATTAATTTAAGAAATATTACAAAACCTGTAGTTCATTGCACAGGTAAGTGTCTTAGTAATGCACAGTATACAGGAAATTTATTCTCCACCATGGCTGAGTGGATAAGACACGCAAAATGGTAGACGGCCGAAGATGTTTACACACAATTTTTTTACACTGTTCTATACAGTAAAACCCGTTTAAGAAGCTCCCGCTTAATAAGTTTTCCCGCTTAAAAAGTTCTTATTTGCTGTTCCCAATTTTTTCCTATTCTTACAATGTTAACACAACCCGTTTAAAAAGTTTCGTTCCAAACATTTTCCCGCTTACAAAGTTTATTTTCAGTACTAAATTTAATTTCCGAACTTGTTTACATGTGCCTTTCGTCACCCCACCACCTTTTTTTATTACTCTTTGTAAAAATCAATGTTTAGGAATGAAAAAGATTGTATTGGCCAGTTAAATGCTTACAGTGGATGAAATTCTTGAGGCTGCAGAGAATTAAGAAATGAGTGAAACTGTATAAGAGGTTGGGGAAATTCTTAATTTTCCGGATGTTGTAATAGGACTAGAAACGTTTCGTCGTTTCATTAAAAGGGTAGAAGATGTGAATGAAACTTTTTGTAAAGATCGTGACAAGAAAAGGCATAATTTAAATACGTCGGAGCTAATTTAGGTCGTTTTTTTAACCCTTTAAGGCGCAGTGATTCCGCTCTGGGAACACCCAACTCTGACGTTTTGACTGTTGCCAGTCACGAAGAATAGATTTGATGTCTATAAAAATAGTTGCGGGTGACCTAGCTCCACGAGAATCCTTTACTTTTTAGCACGTCCTTTCCCGTCAAAAAATGGTCACGATTCTTTTTAACAGCATGACATCTGCTGAAAAATGGAAGAATGCGAGAACAGCTGGATAGATTGTCCAATGTTGAAAAAAGGGCAGCCGCTGCCATAGCTCGACTTAACTACCAGCAAGATGGCGGACGATCGAAACGTTCATCGCGAGCCACAGACCTAGAGACCCTTTTTTGACATCTGCGCGCACACCCAGCTGTCAACAAAGGGTCTCTAGATCTGTGGCACGCGATGAACGTTTCGATCGTACGCCATCTTGCTGGTAGTTAAGTCGAGCGATGGCAACGGTTGCCCTTTTTTCAGCATTGGGAAAGGGTTGCGCCTCAAAGGGTTAAGCGTGCGCAACACTAAGAATTGATCTTAAGCCACGTCTCATGCTTCTAGCGATAAGTGTTTTCGTATTGCAAGTTATTTTAAAAAAAAAATGTCTCGTTGTGCGTAGACTCTATAGGAACAGCTATTAAAGCAGGAGCAAATGTACAAATATGTTCTCAAAGCATAAAAGAGCATTTGACCAAACACGCTCTCAGAGCATGCACAGTATGCATGGACTCAACACGTGTGTTTGTTTTGCAAGAAGCGATTTCGTTCGGTAGGTTCAAAATTAACTTCCGATACGGCGTATTAACTGAAAGAGGGCCGTTAGATAAGAATGTGAATATAGCTGAATTTAGTTATTCTGAAAATGATGGTAGTTATTTTAAAAGGCATCTTTTTGGAGTTCCTATCACACTCCGTTTCTCAACCTTAAAGTTTTAAATACATTTGAAACATTTTCCAGCGAAATAAAGAGATTGAATTTGTTTATCTGAATTATATAAAAAAGATACTTAGCTAAGTATCTTTTTTTATATGAGTTATTTTACTAAGTTTTTAATTAATTGAACGGAAATAATGTTTTAATTTTTGAAGGTGATTTATTATTATGATTATCATTAAATTTTTAAAAAATTATTATTTTAAAAAATCCTATAGGTTTGAGCTGTCAAAACTGAAAATCGTCCATTTTTAAAAGAAAAACATGCCCTTTTCCGTAAGCCAATACCTTCTGTGCCAAGAGCAAACAATGGAATCGGCAATTATTTTGTGTTCTACTGCGTCCAGGCTGAATGATTCGACACACAGACTCATGGTTGACTCTTGGCACAAAGGTCAAGATTATGCGTATAATTTTGTATTGATGTGTGCAAAATTCTTAGAAGTTGCTAATTAATTTAAAGCTTAAAAATCAGGCTTCTTTGGTGTTCTTATTATTTACATTATTGGAAAGAGTTGGTAACCAACAGAATTATATAAGTTAAATTCAGATACGAAATGTGACTATTTTTTAGACGGCAGAACATTTAAATACTCCATTAAATTACTAAAACTATGATATAAAAAGTGCATTTATAATATATAAATTATTATCATAATTTTATTACATCCTGAACCTGATGATACATTGAGATATAAACTGCATTTGAGTAGCTGCCTAAATCGAAAATAAATTTTATGATCTTTTCCGACCGCCGGAAATACACATACAAATTCGGTGTGTGGAATTTCCTCCCCCCTCCCTTTTTCGATGGAATTTTATTTACTAAAGAAACATTCCATCCACTCTAGTAGAACACCAGATGATGGGCCATTAACGCCTGTTGTGACCTTGTAAAATGTTCAATGTTTACATTCCAGTTGTGAGAGCGGCACAGTTTATAGCTATGCTATTCGAGCTTTATAAAACGAGCTGCCTATAAGGAATTTTTACAATCCTACTTATCATATTATATCATATCACATATGTATACACTTTTAAACACCTGCTTTAAAATTTTTTGAGAGGAAAGTGACGTGGGAAATGTAAATTGAAGAAAATTCCAAATTAGGAAGAAAAGTTAAAAGACAAACATATTTGAACATACGGGTGGTCTTACATTAATTAACTGAACACTCGAGACACGTTTTTTAACCCTTTCAGTCTTGATTAAATAATATCTCTCCAATTGATATTATAAGTGAATATTTTTATAGTAATAAAGGTTAAATTTGTTATAAAATAAGTAAAATAAAAAAATCCTGATTACTAAATTCCCGCAATCTATACAAAAGCATTTTCAACTTAAAATCGTTAGTATTTACTTAGTAATATTCCTTGATAAGTTCTGTCCTTTATTGTAAACATCTGGTCTGAGAGGGTTAAGATATCTTCTGCAGTTACTATATGGCAGCCTATGTGCATTTATTATTGGGCCCACATTTCCTATACCGCCCCCCCCCCTCCAAAAAATTATAGTAATAATAATATGAGAATAGAAATGTTAATGTTAAAATTGGAAATGAAATTAATTACTCTGACATTGTTTTTATGTAGAACGTTTAAAAGTGATTTAGTAAGTTAAATGCTAACAACATTGACGAAAAAAAAAAAATAATAACATCACGATCAAGATAGTTTCGCAAACCTGAAGTATGGAATAGAAGCGTTGGAAGGTATTTTTTTCTGGTGGAGCAAGCTGATTTTTTGCTGGGGGGGGGGGGGGGTAAGCTGATATATTGTTCGATAAGTTTATAAAGTGCTCTGTCTTTCAATGGTCACAGTTATTGTTCTAACCTCTGAGCGTTGGCCGGACTCCCCATTCACCCCGTACCCTTTAACACAGGATTGGACTATTATTGCAATTCCAAAAATGTGATGGATCAGGTTTGATTTCCCTGATCTTCAAACATACTACTATCATCTCAATCCTTACGTTGGAGGAGCAAATGGAGCCTTAAGTGTTACCCCAGACAGCACAGCAAACTTAGATCAAACTTGATTTATCAAGTCAATAAGCTTGAAAATTTCAAGCGTGTAAGCTTAATGCAAGCTTGAATCCAGTGTTCTAGTTTACACTTGCCCAGCTTGCATTAAGCTTGACATAGCAAGCTTAATTTCAAGCTTAAAAAAATTTCCTAAATACACGGCGCGCGAGTCAGCGAACTCGCCCCACATATTTTATTTTTCCATGCATTTTCCCCTCTACGCTGAAATTTCAAGTTATTTTAATGTGTTACCATAAAGCGTCCGCGGCTGGGATCAAACGCAGTACCTAAGGGTTGGGAAGCCAGCGTCCTAACCACTCGGTCAACCTGAGTTGCGCTGATATGACTAAAGTTTGAAGTGACTGTTATGGTTATCACGCCGTTTTCCGGCGAGATCGATCAGTGGCCGATGTGTTGATCTGTTTCTTTTATTTTTCCATGGGATGAATCAAAATTAAAATAATGTTATGTGTGATTTAGAGACTCTACTAATAGGGAAATAAGCATAATATAAACTTAAAAGCAGCACACGTTTTAAAACTTTCAATATCGCGACACTCATGTTGGGCAATACTGGCCAAAATCGAGACAAACGACTGACTTTGAAATCAATTTCGTAGTATAATTGTATTTTATTTTGAAGAATTTCAATATTTGGAAATATAGAATCTTTTTTTTTTAATTCTATGGTCAAGTACATTTATGACTGATGATAAATTATTTGTTATGTGGATGTGGCTTTCCAAATCAAGCAGTCATCAAATTGTATTCAAGCTTGACAGTTCAAATGACTTCTCCAAGCTTGCTGCAAGCTTAAAATGAATTGAACTGTCAAGCTTGTATTAATACATCAAATTCAAAGAAATGTCAAGCTTGATTTAAGCTTATGTGCTGTCTGGGACCGGATGTATGTGCACCTTCTCTCCATGTGTGCACCATGGTAATTATATAATCAACGATTATAATTACCATCCAAATTTCCAAATACTGCTGTTGATTATGGCAGAGGGTGCCCATAGATTCTGGTGACACTTTCTTCAATGCGCAGTATTATCATTATGATCCCTACCTTTTAATTAATAAATGGGGTTTAAATCTCTGCCCAAACCAATTTTTCAAACAAACTATTTATCGTATCTGCAATATCGTATTCTATGCTTTTGCTGCTAAGTGCAGGGGATGCTTATAGATTCTGGGGACACATGAAGCGTACCTACCCACTCTATGGGCTTGGCCATTTTGTGGTTTTGTCCGTATTTATGAACTTCCCTGTTCTTCAAAAAACACATTTTACACGATATATTACAAAAGAAAATGTTTGATGGTGTATCAGCAAAATTTCCGATAAATTCTGGATTTTGAAAAGTGGGGGGGAGCAAAAGCATACTTTGACCCCTCAACCCCAAAATTTCGGGGGTCGAGTGCCCCTCCTGCCCCCCTGGTCTGGCGCCAATAGTATGGAACCAGAAGCAAAGATATAAATTATTTACGAGACAAAAATTTGCTGAGACAAGCATATATACTACAATTTTTAATTTTGGCAATACTTTTTGCCTAGCCTCCCATGTGCTTGCTACCACTCCAGAATGGTATGTCGATTTTTCAGTGCTTTTTCTATTATTTTGAACTATTATTGTTTTCCTCTTTCTTTTTTAATAGAAGGATAGAGCCTAAAAGTGTGGAGTGAATATCTCTTTTAATATGCCACACAACCGAAATCCTACTATTTTGATTGTCTTTAATTATAATTATCTGAGTACGGCTCCTGAGGATGGTCCCGAAGGTTATAATTTCCATTCCATTCATTCTTTTATCATTTTGTTTGGCTCTGTTTCATTCCTTTTTTATTTTTTCCACTTGAGGTATGTCCTTTTTGCAGTAATATTCATTGTGTTTTACTTTTTAATGACTACGTCATTTTATCTCTCATCCCTTTTTATTAAAAATTGTCCGAAAAATGTGTCCCCAAAAGCGACATAATTTTACATATATTTAAATACTATTAGTTCACAACAGCTTTAATATATTGTTACAACATTTCGTAAGTTCTAGAATATGCCTCACATGTATTTTTTACATATACTATTTTAATACTATTAGTTCACAACAGCTTTAATCTATTGTTACAATATTTCGTAAGCTGTAGAATAGGCATCACATGTATTTTTCTATAAATAGGTTGCAATAACAAAAATTTTAACATAGGGTTACCAGGCGAAACACACGAAAGATGAAAGATAAATCGTTAATATCGTTTTAATATGGCAATAATGAAACTAAAAAATTAGGGGGTTTTAGGGGGGGGTGTCTCCCCTGAGTTTAATATATATATTCTTCTTCTTTCCATTCGTATTAGTTGTTTTGACAATCTCCATTCCCGTGCAGAAACGAATACTTCAGCTTGTATAAAAATGTAACTGAAATAATGTTTCAGTAATTCAGTGCAAAGATTATTACACAGTCGATAGAATAAAAACAGGCAGTGTTGACAGTTGGCCGTCCCCTTTGTTTGGCTAATTGTGTGAGGTGCACATATGGCAGAACTAGTCCTGCTATGAGACCCATCTAAATTAATAAGTAATTAATGGCAGTTATCGATCTAAATGGCTCAAGCACGGTTCGCCGTGGCCCAGCGTTTTCCGTGCTGCGCTGGCCAAAATAGGCCCAATTCACCTTTATTTATGTACAACCTTACACCACAACAAGCGTTGCTTTCACATCGTACATATTAGGAAAAGCTACGCTAGCGTTATCAATTAAAAAACCGTGACGCCACTGGACGCCCTTTTTTTTTTTTTCAATTCTTAACCTTAATTTCGAACGTTATCTAATCAGCGTTCGACGTCCGAGGTTCAAGGGACGCTTTGCGTTGACCCCGTCTGAAGATGCGATGTTTATTTATGATTCACAAGTACGTTTTCTCTCTGCACCGATGGTGACTCGACAGAAAAATCGCCAGTGTTTATTTTACTTTTTTAATCGGAACTTCCCCTTGTTTTTAAACAAGAAAGGGAGGTTTGTTTTCGAGATTAAGTGTTAATTTCGCGCCATTTTTCAAGGTTCGTTCGATCGGGACGAAGTGACTCGGTTTCAAGCGATTCGATTTCGGGTGCTTTACATTGGCACGGGTGCATGTGATCTAGACTTGATTCTAGCTCCTTTATCGGCGACAAATTAACTCTATTTACGTTTAAGTTTTGGATAGAATCATCTTTCATTAATTTCAAGAGATATTTTTGCCTTTTTAAGGAGTTGAGAAGTGTCTATGACGTGGGTCAACAGAAGTGTCTATCATGTAGACAGAAAGACTAAAGACTTTTCTTTTAAGAAGTCATGCCGCTCTCTTGAATAGCTTTTAAATCAATTCAGTGACGCTAAAGACATGAAAAGCTTTTAAGTGTGTCTTCACCAGGGTCAGTTTGCCAGGTGTACAATGCACACGGGAGGCCAGTGTCTAATGACTGTTTATATTCTGCCGACTACGCTATATATGCATTTTTTACTGTTTCACATTTTTATTTTATTTTTTTCTCCTTTAACCCTTTAACGCGCTATGTTCCCGCTCTGGGAACACCAAACTCTGACGTTTTGACTGTTGCCAGTCGCGAAGAATAGATTTGATTTCTATAAAAATAGTTGCGGGTGACATAGCTCCACGAGAATCCTTTAACTTTTTAACTCGTCATTTCCCGTAGAAAAAATTGTCACGATTCTTTTTAACAGCGCTGACATCTTCTGAAAAATGGAAGAATGCGAGAAAAGCTGGATAGATTGCCCAATGCTGAGAAAAGGGCAGTCGTTGCCATCGCTCGACTTAACTACCAGCATGATGGCGGACGATCGAAACGTTCATAAACGTTCATCCCGTGCCACAGATCTAGAGACCCTTTTTTGACGCAGCTGGCTGTGCGCGCACAGCCAGCTGCGTCAAAAAAGGGTCTCTAGATCTGTGGCACGCGATGAACGTTTCTATCGTCCGCCATCTTGCTGGTAGTTAAGTCGAGCGATGCCAACGACTGCCCTTTTCTCAGCATTGGGAAAGGATTTCGCCTCAAAGGGTTAAATATCACATAGCAATTCATGTAAACTTAATAAATTTATTAAAGTTAATTTAATCGCAAGTAAGTTAATTTTAATTTTCATGTAAGGAAAATAAACATATATAAATTTAATGCATGTAAAACTTTTTCATTATTTTCTGGTTGTCCATCTTTCCCATTCATATGGTGCATCTCACTTGGAGTAGCCCGGGTGAGATGGACCACATAATAAATATTTTTAAAAATCATAAAAAAAATTCCTTTACATGTATGATCTTCTGCATTAGGATTTTTATAAGAAATATCATATACTATATTTATATACTGTGAAAAGTAAAAAATATATAAATATATGACTTTAGAACGAAGAAAAAGTGTGGTCATCTCTCCCGGAATTGCCTACTGTTGATAGTTTTACACGTGTATTACTGTTGATACAGTTTTACACGTGTGTTACTGTTGATACAGTTTTACACGTGAGAAAATAGTTCTACGGTGGCCATCAGACAAATGCATCGTAGCTCAAAAACATGCTATAAATATGCCACGTGCCGGGGAAAATTAATGCTATTTTCTCCTATATTAAAATTCGCGGTACTCTTGGTTTATAAGCTACAAAGTATCTAAATTTCTATATTTCATTGAAGTGTAATAAATCATAATTAATGTAGCAAATACAAAATGCTATAAAGTTAACTCAGGAATACCAAATGAATAATGCGGGAACTATGCACACGTGTATGGATAATTATTTATACATCGGGATACCATCCCATTAATAACGCCATGATACTTGTTTACATTGATGTTGTTCTGCGGAAGAATTTTAATGGCTGAACTACAGCAAGCTGTAAGTGTAGTTCCCACGTTTGGTATGTGTTGTTATAAGGTTATAAAAATGTTTTTCTTAGGAACTGTAATAAATAAAATGGGACCAGCTATACGCTCTTTGCTTTCCTAGTAAATACACGAGGGTCATCCGGAAAGTAAGTTTCCCACGGCTAATAAAAAGGAGCAAAGCATTATTACGTGGGAAAATTTATGGCAAAAGATACAGCAATATTTCAGGTATTTCTCAACATAAAAATAATCTGAACTGTGATACTTGTCATGCCGTTTGATAAGTTTTTGTAGTCCAGTGTCATAGAAGTCTGCCGCTTGAGAAAGGAGCTAGAGTATTACAGTTGTTTGCAGTTTTCGTCAATGGAAAAAGAAGCTCGGACAGGAATTGTGCAGATGCAAATCTCTGGAAGTAAGATCGGTACTATAAAGTGGTACCATGGGTAAGTTGAAGAAGTTCCTGTCCGGGCATCACTTTTCCACTGACGAAGACTGCAGACAATTGTGACATTCTGGCTTCTTTCTCAGGCAGCAGACTTCTATGACACAGGGCTATCCCACGATATGACATGTACAGTTCAGATTATTCTTATCTTGAAAAGTGGTTGAAATATTGTTGTATCTTTTGCAATAACATGTTCCCAGGTAATAATGTTTTCTTCTTTTTTATTGGCCGTGGGAAACTTATTTTCCGGACGACCGACGTATTTTATTTAGTACAATTCTATTTGGTCATTAGATAATTCAATTTATCCCTGTTTTTTCTTACGTGATATTAGTATTAGGTATGCCGGAGAGTAATATCGTCTATTCGCACATCAATATTTCGCCTAGCAAAAATACTGAAACTAATAATACGAAATTTGGCATGCATGTGACTTTTTCGACGCAGATGCTCGATAAGACCACATTTTTCCGTAGAATGAGGCGAGGCCTGAGGGAGGAAATATTTTCTTTTCACATATCTCTTTCTACTTTAAAGAAAGAAAAATAGATATATCCATACAATTCTTGTTGCAAAATAGAACACTCACGATCACATTTCAGGAGATTAAATGTACATAAATACAAAATTTTAAATTTCATACGACCTCCTTACAAAGAAATTCCTAGTTAGTAAAATGTACGCCATTAGTTATAATGAGATAATGTACAAAACTTGAGAATTTACTCCTAAAAAATGTAGAAAGTATGAAAATAAATATATTGCTACAAAGTTGCCATGTTTTTTTCCCCCGCATTAATGTGTGTTGTGGGAAATAGAGATGTACAGGCATTCTTGAAAGTGAAATGAGTATGCGACACTGTGATCTTGGCGACCGATCTGGCGACCAAACGAAAATTATCGAAAGTAGTGGGATTTTGCCTGTATCTCAATGAGGAAAGAAGTTACGAGAAAAATCCAGAAATATGATGTGACTTCAGATTGGAAATCTTTAAATATATAGGGAGTTTCTCTCGCTGCGTAGTTCAGTACGATAGATTGCAGATATAGAGAGCAGAGCTACGCGATTGGCATTGCGATTTGAATAATGTTACTGCTGGGATAGTTAATGTTTTGCTGATGCGTGTGTTACTAAATTATGCAATTTTCCTTCTGAGAAATTAGTGCTTCGATTCGTCGAACAAAGTGTTATATTCGCTTTTGACGTACACCCACCGTGTAATATTCATAGCAATATGGTAACTTAAATCCTTTGAAGGACCGTCCACAAATTACGAAAGAAAACTATGAATGCATAATTACAAAAACTCGGCTGTTCGAGGTATAAAAAGGGGGGGTCAGGACATCCGCCCCTTAGTCTACGTCTACGCACAAACGCTTATTATAGCCAAATATTCACCTTTTAAATCCATCGCTCAAAATAACATATGGTAAAGAAGATTTAAATTTTATATAAATTATGAAAACTTTATATTAAAATTTCAAAAAATTATATTAATTTTGTAAATTTAATAGTTCAGTACGTAACAAACTCAACTGAATTTAAATAATTTAAAAATTTTTAGCACTACTAAGCATTTTTACCAGATAGTTACAGTAAAATTTACTGTCAGTCAAATTTTATAGTATGAATGGACACCCCCACCCCACCCTTAGCCTATGAGGCTATAGCAACTATAAAGCTATAACTACGCCCGTGGATGTTTCGTAACTCTTATAGGTTCACGAATTGTAATCGAGCATAGTACAGCTTGTAAGATTAAAAAAAAAATCTAATCTTTTTCGAGTATAGCTGAATTAGATTCTTGGAAAAGCTGCTCAGAAGTTGCATGATTTCTTTATGTAGAACAACCTCAAGTACGCACATCAATTTGAAATTTTCTTATCATTCAGAAATATTCCTCTGAACCTTATCACTTTTTAAGGTATCATCACCTCAATTTTCACCATATCTTAGACTGGCAGAAATTTTATTTTTCTAAAAAAAAAAAAAAAAAAAAAAAAAAGCCAAATATGTACCTTGTATTTCTTTGTCATAATCTAATGATAACGGCCACGTGTAATGAGCTGACCCTGACAAATTGCCAAATTCTTGGATCGGACCAAGTTTCAGTTTCGCTTGTTTAGTCTTAGAGGCTGAAATTTCTTTTTCTGTTTTTGATTACCTAGCTTTCAGATTCATTCTCCTGTCCCTCTCTTCCCCCCCTTCCCTCTCTATCTTGAAAAAGATTCAGAATATATTGACTCATAGAAAGAAAAGATAATTTAAATAGAAAGTTAAGAAAACTGTAGCAAGTTTAAAAAAAAATAAAGATACACTAGTATGCAAAATTTCAGTTCAGTTGAGAATAGGAAAGTTGAGGAAAAAGTTATTTCAAGAATTGGATCTCTTGGGCGATTTTTTTTTTTTTTTGAATGTCGAAACTTCATATTTTGGATAGTTGTAACATCTAGTAGTGCACCTCCCCTTTTGGTTCCATTCGACTGGATAGTTTATCTACAGGACTGCCCAAAACATTCGAAATACATTACGCTCAATCGGTCGAAATTCATTAAACTCGCATATCTCAAAAACTGTTAGGCGTAAAATGTTGAAACTTTATATTTAGGATTGTTGTAACATCTAGTTGTGCACCTCCCTTTTCGGTTCCGTTCGACTGAATAGTTTATGTACAGGACCGCCCAAAAGATTCGAAATACATTACGCTCTAAGGGCCGAAATTCATCAAAGCGTTTTTTAGAGGTATTGGGCTATTTCAAACGACTCAGAAGTAATATAGGCTGTAAAGAGTTAGAAAATGAATTTCTCTATTAAAAAAAGTGTCTTTATCATTTATAGTTCTGCTACAGGAACACTCAAAAGATTTCCAATACATTACGGTCAATGGCAATTTTAGGGGCATTCATCCATTTCAAGCACAATACCGTCCTACCACATAAGTTAGGTAATGGTCCGACCACGGTCACGTGCCTCCCTCAAGAACTATGCCAAAAGTCGCCAAGCTTGGCGACTTTTGGTGTACGTGTGTGCATATTTAACTTTCAAATCTCAAAAACTATTATGAAATTTCATATATAAGAATGTTGTAACATCTAGTTGTGCATCTCGATTTTTGGTTCCAATCTACTGGAGAGTTTATTTACAGGACCACCGGAAAGAATTTCAGTACTTTAATGTCTATGGACATTTTCAATACAATACTACTGTAGATAGTCATTGTTTGGTACATGCCCAAAATCTCGCCGTCTGTCCTCGACCTTATCGAGTTTTGGCGAAATATCGCCAAATTTGGCGATAGTCAGTCATTGCGTCCATGCCCAAAGTATCGCCATTTGTCATCGTTCTTGGCGAGTTTTGGCGAAATATCGCCAAATTTGGCGATAATCTGTCATTGTTTGGTTCATGCTTAAAATCTCGCTTTTTTTTTTTTTCTCATTGAACGTTGAAGTATCCCTTACATTCAGAGGTGTGTAATAGTTACTATGCTGAACAGTTAATACAAATTTTAATATATTTTTTTTAATTTAACGACTGTTATCAAACTTGTTTAAAAAAAGAGCAAAAATTTATTGACTCCCACATAGAAAACATAATTTAAATACAAAATTACGAAAAGTATAGTGCTCAAAAAAAAGATACACTATTCTAGTATGCAAAATTTCAGTTTATAGCAGAATAATATTCTCTGAAAATATGGCTAAAAAGATGTTTAGAATGTAAAATTTAATTCTGTTTGATGTTTTTTTTTTCTTTTTTTTTCAGAAAAAAATCAAAAGTAGGTCAAGGTAGAAAATATAATAAATATTTTACATTTATTATTTAAATATGCATAATATTCTTGAAAACACTTTTACTGTCATATTTATTTAATGTCTTAAAAAGCCATTATCGACGACTTCGAAGAATGGAAAATGTATGCGGTCCTTAATGAGTTAATGCATGTAATTAAAGAAAAATACAATTTATGTAACTAAACAACAAAAAATCTCTAGTAAATGTTTAGGGGGAAAAATTACTGTAAAATTTCGTTTTTAATAAAAGAATATGCTATTCTGCTTTGTCTAGACATCACTACTTAAAAACAGACAAATTACACTAATACAAACTAAATTTTTAAAAAAAATAACTCGATAACGCGACTTAAACAACCACTAGAAAGAAGATTTTACGACAGAATTAAATAACTGTCAAAATTAAAAAAAGTCAGGCGAAGCTTGTAAATGGAAAACATAAGCTGAGGATACACACATACTCAAAGAGACAGAATATTTAATACCATAAAAAAGCCTCTCGAACTAACACAAAAAAGTTTTCATATTTTAAAGCATTTTAATACTAGCTCGTTGTATTTTAGCAGAACTTCTATGCTTAAATTTAGTTGCTACTATTTGCATAAGAGTAAAATATATTAACATTTACTAAATTCAATGGTAACAAACGCGAATTTTCATAAAAATTCTAAAACTTACTTGCCAGATGTTACTATAATATTGATAATTATATATTTTTTTAAAGTATTATTTTCAAAACATTATTAATGCATTAACCAATAACATAAAACATTATCATCCCTATTATTAATGTCATCTACACCATTAAATTTCATATATTTAGCCATATTTATGTAGAAATAATTTTCCATATTTTTAATTATGAAGTTATTTCGCAGATTTACTTCAGTATGTTTTAACCAAATTTGCCGGATTTTAAGCTGTAATGTTCTAATCTAGGCAAACGTTAGTGGTCCTCCGTTAACTAATACTAAAATTTTACAATCACTTTTTAGAGAAAAATTTGAGTGAAAAATCTTTCAAAATTAATGATCTTTTGGTTTAATAATTAAATATATATTTTTCCTTAATTTCAAGCATTATAAAATATACATTAATCCATAGCGAATTATAAATTTAAGAATTTGTCAGTATATATATATACACAATGATCATTAAATTTTTATGAAATGCAATTTTTTTCAATTCATCTTCATGTTTAATATTAAAAATAAAATTCTTTAATTAATAGTGAAAAATATAGAAAATGCTTTCTTTTCTCTTAACAGTGGTTTAAAATTTCCTTTATAATAATCACCTTCCCTTAATTGCTAATTTATAAATTTTAGTTTATAAATAATTATTTTATTGCTGTAAAAATTCAACCTTTTTTGCGTGTATTATGATGCATATATTGTGAGAGTTACAAATTTCACCAGAGTACTCAAATTTGTCATTTTTCTGTTTTTTCTTCAAATTATTCTTTTTATGAAATGTTCCTTACAAAATATGAAAATTATAAATTATTATTACTAATTAAAAACAGAATTATCATAATATTTGTTAAACTTTATTAACTACTGTTAAATTTGATTACTTAAATAATATCAGGATATACTTACAAATTATCATTACATTACAAAATAAAATAAAATAATCAATTTTATTTGAAAAATTCACTGTAAATGAGACACAAGCGTGTAAAACAGGGAGGGTTTTAAGTTTTTTTCTTTCGCAAATTTATCAAGAACTTTTTTAGATTGCGGACCGTCCAAAAATTATGGCACGCTTCGAGAAAGGGCTTTTATGAAATTGTAACAGTTTGTAACAAGAAAGAGAGAAAAAGGCGGAACCAAGAAGTGTGACATCACACATTTTGGTAAAAATACGTAGGTGGTCCGGAAAGTAAGTGTCCCACGGCCAATAAAAACGAATAAAAAATTATTACCTTTAAAAATTTACTGTAAAAGATATAAAAACATTTCAGCTACTTCTCAACAAAAAAATAACGTGAACTGTACCACTCATCACATCATGAAATAAGTTTTTGCAATCCATCATCATTGAAGTCTGCTACCCGAGAAAGGAGCCAGAGTGACACAGTTTTTTGCAGTCTTCATCGTTGGAAAAGTGATTCCTAACGATAGTGTGGATCCACCCTATAATACCGATCTTGCTTCCAGTGCCTTACATTTGAAATAATTTCCGTCCGAGCATCATTTTTACACTGACGAAGACTGAGAACAACTAGGTCACTCTGGCTCCTTTCTCAAGCGGCAGACTTCTATGACAATGGACTACAGAAACACGGTATGACCACTGTTACATTGCATATTATTCTTATGTTGAGAGGCAGCTGAAACATTGCTGTATCTTTTGCAATTAATAATGTTTTTTCCAGGTAATAACGTTTTGTTCCTTTTTATTGGCCGTAGGTGATTTACTTTCCGGACGACACTCGTAAAAATATTTAAAATCATCCTATTTAAATATGCAGTTAGTTCGAATAGTAAACTATTCCGAGTAATTTCTATTTTATGATCGTGCATACTGGGGATGGACGCGAGACGACTTTTTTGCGAGACGAGACAGAGATTTACAGCTTTTTTGCGAGACGAGACACACATTTTTAACATTACGATATAGGGATTTTTGCAAGACGAGACAAGCTTTTAGGCTATTTTGCGAGACGCTTATTTTTCGTCTCGCGTCCATCCCTGGAGTAGACGTACAACTTTTATAAATGTTCATTCAATTAATGTGACAAATGAAATGAGAAGGCAGTTCCACTTGAATAAAACCAATATTGATTCAATCTGTCTTAGAGTATTTCGTGTTCATAAACAATATAAGATTTTAAGAAAAATGCATATATCAAAGTCCATTTCAAATACCAAAATAAAAAAGACACTTAATAATCCGGCAGTTAGTTAGTCGAGCACGTTTATTTATCTAGTGTACTGAAATGTCGACCAAATGGAAGCACATAACTTTAAACCTCTTCGTTCCAGAAGTCCACACTTGTGGACCTTTTCGTTTCCACTGTCGAAAAACGATTCTGTAGGATTTTTTCTATTTCTGAAAGGACGTGCATATGCTTTGATGCTTTAATTTTGAATAAATGATTTTAACGTATGTGAATGTGTAAATACGACGCACAGATTTTTTTTTTTTGTCGTCATTTTGTCTTTGAATAAGGATATTTGAATATTATTGAATTTCCGATGTTGAATTTGTTAATACTTTTTAGTACTTTTCAAAATTCATAAAGCTGAAAAGAACTTGTACGACATCATTTATCTTTAAAAATATCTTTATAGTTTTCGTTTATGGGAGATAACTACTTTTTACTTCTGAAACATATAAAAATTAGGCTTTTATTAAAAAAATCTACTTATATAATACGCAAACGTATGCGGTACACAAATCTACTATATTTCCATTCTGAGAACGGCAACAGCTAGATGTAAACATTAGTGCAATAGCAATGCGCAAAAATCCATATGAACAGTTCAATGACGTCCAATGGAGCAAGCATATGTCACGCAGTAGCTAGATTACAAAATAACAATAATGGATCTACAAAAATACGAGATCTTTCGGACTTTTCACAGCTTTAAAGTATCGAATTTACAATACTTGGCGCAATAATCGCCCATCTAAAAATCGTCACCTTGCATTGGGCTAATTCATATTTCAGCCATTTGCTGTTTCAACATCGGCTTTTATCATGACACCCCCAAAATTTGTGTCAACCCTAACCTAAATAAATTGAGTGACAAATACTGTTAGAACAAAGAAGCATGATTCTCATTGAAATGAGTTCAGAAATATAGTCAACACTCACTGCACTGAGTGAGTATAAAGAACAGTAAGGTATGGGGCGGCTAGTTATTTGAAATTACGTTTTCTACTTGCCACTTTAAGTGTAATAGATAGGGATGGACGCGAGACGAGACAGAGATTTACAGCTTTTTTGCGAGACGAGACACACATTTTTAACATTACGATATAGGGATTTTTGCGAGACGAGACAAGCTTTTAGGCTATTTTGCGAGACGCGAGACGCTTATTTTTCGTCTCGCATCCAACCCTAGTAATAGGTTTATAAAAAAGCAACTATGCAATTGCTCTTTAACCCTTTAACGCGCAGTGTTCCCGCTCCGGGAACACCAAACTCTGACGTTTTGACTGTTGCCAGTCACGAAGAATAGATTGGATTTCTATAAAAATAGTTGCGGGTGACATAGCTCCACGAGAATCCTTTACTTTTTAGCACGTCATCTCCCGTAAAAAAATGGTCACGATCATTTTTAACAGCACTGACATCTGAAAAATGAAGAATGAGAGAACAGCTGAATAGATTGCCCAATGCTGAAAAAAGGGCAGCCGTTGCCATTGCTCGACTTAACTACCAGCAAGATGGCGGACGATCGAAACGTTCATCGCTTTGCCGGCACAGCCAGCTGTCGTCTAAAAAGGGTCTCTAGATCTGCGGCACGCGATGAACGTTTCGATCGTCCGCCATCTTGCTGGTAGTTAAGTCGAGCGATGGTAACGGCTGCCCTTTTTTCAGCATTGGGAAAGGGTTGCGCCTCAAAGGGTTAATTTGAGATGCGAGATTTGTGTCGGGTCTGGTTGAGTATTGTGTCAAAAACAAGAGTTCGTGATAGCCCAGAATTTTTATATAACCTGGCTGTTGTCTGGTGCAACATATGTCGGATTATCAAGATTGTACTGCACTACTGCTTTTGAAATATGATCAATAACGGGGTGCTTTTGTTGAACTCCAAGTATATGTCAATGTAACATGGTGTGACATGTGACAAGCAGGAGGGGGTGAGGGGATATGGTGAGGTGTGACACTTTGTGACAAAGGGAAAGGGGGGGGGCAGAAATATTGAAAAAACAACTAACATAATTTATGAACGGACTTAAAAAAATAATATATTGTACAATAGTATTGTGATAATTATTAAGAAAGTCACCTCGAAAGTTTAAAATTGAAAAACGAAAAACAGATAAATTAAATATTTGTATATTTTCGTTTTATCACCAAAGTAGCATGACAATGTCATAATATATGCTGTTTATTTTATTTTTCTAAAATTGAAATATTTTTGCCACATATCTATATAGATTAAATAAGTACGTATACTTATTTATTTTAAAGACACACATCGAAAAAATTCATTAAAATGCATCAAAATACACAAAAATTACACTCTGAATTTTTTGAATAACTTGCATGCATTTAAACATTACATTATAACTGTGTACAACACTACCTTGAAAAAAATTTTTTAAACTACATAAACTAAAATGAATACTTGCAATCTATTTTCAAGAGTTTTGATATTAATTTGTATAAAATATTATTAGTTTCGTAATATTAAAATTATCAGCTGTGCAGAAAAAAATGTTATTTAATTCTAATTGAGGATTTTTTCTATTTTTTTTAACAAAAACTTCTTTATAACTTGTAATGTAAACAAATGTATTAATATTTAGAGAGGTTTATATTAATCGTCTTATTAAAAGCAGTTAATCTGTATTTATTTGTAGTAATATTATCTCTGCGTTAAACGTTTGCGATTACAAGTTTGAAATACTCTATTTATTTATTTATTTTAAGCTTTATAACTTTTTTTTAATATAAATATTCATTCAACCCTCATTACTACATAAAAAATAAACAGTTGAAGTATGCATTCTTTTTAATATATTGAAGTAAATAACATATTGAAGTAAATTAAAAATGGAAAATAGATTTGAAGAGGATCTCTTAATGTGTTAAACTAAAATAAGACGCCCATCACTGATCTTAAAAATCACTGTGTAATTAACAAAATTTAAAAAGTAAAACAAATATATATATTGATGAAAAACTTATCGTCACGTAAAAGTTAACAAAAGTAACAATTTGAAAACTGATAAGAAAAAATATAACCTAGTCTAACTTAGCGCATGCAATAGTTTACTTTAAAAAAATTCTCATAACAAACAAATACACCGGGAATAGCTTTACATTTGACATGCAATTGAACATGTAAAATAGATTTGAAAAAAATCTCTGAATAGCTAAAACAAAATTGAATGTTCATTATAGATTTTGAAAAACATGTACGAATGAATAAAAAGGAAAACGATAATAGTTGATAGAAATAAAATCCACAAGTCTAGTAAAGTATAACAAAACAAACAGAGTATTAAAAACAGAAGAACAAAAGATCACTTTGATCAGTTTAGAAAAAACGCGCGCAATAGTTTGCATTAAAAAAAATAAAAAAAAAACTAACGAATAAATACATGGAGTATACCTTTAGATTCGACTTACAATTAGACATGCAAAATAGATTTGAAGAAGGTCTCTGAATATTTAAGCCAAAGGCAAAATTAAACGTTAATTATAGACTTTGAAAATCATTTGCCACTAAACAAACAATTAAAAGTAAAACAAGTAATTGTTTATTAAAAAATGTCTTTATCACAAGTAAATCACAGCAAAACAAAATGAACTTATACACCGAAAAAAAAATCACCTCCATCAATTTAGAAAACGCACATAATTGTTGCACACAAAGCAACCGAATATCAATACATCAAGAATAGTTTTAAATTCGACACATAATTAAAAGTAAAGAGAAGAAGAAGAAGAAAACATTACCTTGACCCGTAATAATAATAAATAAAAAAATAAGCAGCCAATTATTTACTTAAAAATAAATAAATAAATAAATACATTTTGGATAGCATTAGATTCGATGTACAATTAAAAGCAAAATAAAACAATTGTTGACGAAAAATAATTTCCACAAGTAAAACACGGCAAAAATAAAAAGTTTAAACTCTGAGAAGAAGAAAACAATATTACCTCAATTAGTAAAATGGGAAAACAAGCAATTGTTTAGTTAAAATTAAATAAATCAATACCTTTAGAATGTACACACAAGTAAAAGTAAAATAAACAACTGTTGACGGAAATAAATTATCCATGTAATAGTAACAAGTAAAGCATAAGAAAACAAAAGAGTTTAAAAACTGACGAGAAGAAAAAGAAAAATATTACTTCGACCAGTTAAAAAAAAAAAACCCGCAAGCAATTGTTTACTTAAAAAAAATTAATAAACAAATACCTTTAGGATAGCTTTAGATTCCACTCCGGCAGGAGCTAAAAAACACGCAGCTACCACAAACAGAAGTACTGCTTCTAGGGATCCCATATCTACTTTTGAAATCGGCCTTTTTTTAATCTCTCTTCAAAAACAAACACTATTAAAAAATAAACCACACCACCCGCTCTTTCTGAATGGACAGTTTTACTCTTCTGGATTTGCAAACTTTACTCCCCAAGTTTTTATAGACTCCGGGCTCTCTTTCTTTTGCTTTGTTATTATTTTTCCCCCTCCAACCCCCCTCGTCGCCTCTCCGATCCTCGGTTGATCCTACGCATCACCCTGGCAACGGAGGACGCCGGATTGCTTCTCCCAGTGTTTCTTTCCTTTTTTTTAAAGTGCAAAAGCGGCATGAAGGAACCAGCCAGCCAGTCGCGTGCCGAACGCCTGGGATATAAGGTGAGAGTGGACGAAGTGGAGTCAAAGAGTTTTTCTTTTTGGCAGTAGGTCAGTATCTGTTGTGATGATGCGCTCGATTGGGATTCTGATTAAAAGCGGTGTTTTTCACTGTGAATATACAACTCTGACATCTGACTGTTTTGATTCACGAAGAATAAATACATTTCATTTCAATTAAATACTTAAGGGTGACATCTACATAAAATAAATAAAAACTTTGTGAAAAAACGCAAGCATAAAATGATACTTTGTGAAGTATCGACCGAAAATTTCTTCACTCTTCATTAGTCGTAACACTTTGTCTCACTAAACAGAGGGAACTGGAAAAGATAAACACAAACGATCATATTGCCACTTGGAAAAATAGAAAAAGCGAGAAACCACGCAGATTAAAGGAAGGGGAAAAGAGGGATTAAAAAAGAAAGGAAAGAATAAAAGTAAAAGTAAACAAAAGTACATATATAAATAAAATAAGCATCAAAAAACACACACAGACACAAAATAAAAAATAAATAAATAGCAGAACAAGCAAAAGAACAAAAATAACAAAAACCACAAATAATAGTATAAATCTTCTTATTTAAAATACATATATATACATACATATAAATACATACAAGACAACACGTTTTAGAAAATATTTAAGAATAATAATTAACACGAAGGAAAACAGAAAAAACAAAAAATAAATTAATATTGGAGAAAAAAGGGGGTGGGATTAAGAAAACTACCAACAGAAGTAAAGAAGGAGAAAAAAGAGGGAGGAGAAGTAGAAGAAATTAAATAGAGCCTTACAACAACAGCTTCCAAGCAGAATGAACAAAAGAAACGGAAGAACCATCGTTCGCAAGACGTTCTGGGTAACAGAAAAACCTTGATTGCCCAGTGTCGAAAAAGTGCGGCCGTTGAGACTGCACAATTTAACTACCAGCAAGATGGCGGTCGATCGAATGGCCCACTGCCTGCCACAGAACTAAAGAACATTTTTGACACAGCCGGCTGTATGGCCCCCACAGCCGGCTGTTACAGGCACCGCTATCTCGCTGGCAGTTAAATTGTGCGATGATAACGGACGCACTTTTTAGACATTGGGAAATGGTTTCGCTTCAAAGGGTTAAGGCTGTTCTTTTGAGAAACGCGACTTTTAAACAGCGATTTTAAAGAATCCAGTAGCGCTAGAGACTCAGAATTTTTTTTAAATGTCTCTTTACAACTTGAACTACAGACGATTATAAACAGTGAACCTATATCTAGGCTTGCCAACTTTTAAACACGGATTTACGGGACTTTCGCGCCACAAATTCGGGGCATGGCTAAATAAAGCGGGATCCAGCTTACTTATTACAGGAAGGCGAGAACACAGATTTCATTTTTACACTTTAAATAGTTTTATTGAATCTTATGCATATTACTACTTTAGCATAATTATACATACAACACAGTTAAACAGTTAAAACAATCAGGTTAACTAATGAATAATTAAGATTAATTATTAATCCCCTCATCTCTCTTCTTTATAATCAAAAGAAATAGTACTAGCGTTTGCAATTAAATTAAATAAACTTTTTATTTACTTTCACAAACAAACTTTTAAAATTAAATAAACTTTTTATTTGCTTTCAAAAGCAAAAAACAAAACTTTTTTACTTTGACATTTAAAAAATAATTTAAACAAACCATAAGTAGGTATCGATAACACAACTTTAGAGAAACTTAGTCTTAAATCACATATCTTCTACTAAGATTATAATAATTATTTATGCGCCCCCCCTCAAAAAAAAAAAAATAAATAAAACATTTTTGCATAAATCATAATATTATTTATTTAGAAAAGAAACTTAATATTTAAAATCTCTTCTGAGATCATTATAATTTATCAGATTATTAAGTTACTTGTTCTATTCAAAAATTTATTCTAATTTTAGCCGCATATCCACGCTTTGTACCATGCTTCAGAATTATATACGGTAAAAATCTTTTTCATATGTATAAATTTTGAAAATGTTATGTTGCAAAAATTTCATAAACTATCTACTTTAATGAGCAGTAACGAAGCAAATGAAAAATTTGTAATTTAATTTTTTCACAAAATATTTATATTAAACTTAACTTTCAGTCAAATTTTGTACTGAAAATGGATTTCCCCTTCCTATAGCTGTATCCCTCCCACCTGAAAACTATATATACAATGTGATTTGAATTCAGTGTAAGAATACATTATTTACCACTTCCCCTAATACATACATGGTACGAGAAAACCTTGGTCTAGTTAATTAATTGCATAGGAGTACTTGCGCACTCTTACAAGTTTATGCCAACCCTGAAAAAAAATCCATAAATTTACATAATTTCTTCCAAAATTCATCCAGCTAATTCCACAAACCACTCTATAAACTGGGACAATTTTGAACCAACTCATAATTCAAGTAGGTTTCATTTCGCAGAGACTTGAACGCAAACTACACACGGCCGCAAACAAAACTTGGACACAAGCCCAGTTATGGAAGTTCACAAATTTCAGAACTGCCATTGTCTTCGAGAAAATAATATACCGAAAATTTAACTGGACGTTTTAGCAATAATGATATGCTCTTTTTTTTTCTCTCCTGCGGTTAATGTAACGAAATTAGCTATTTATAAATGGAGGGCGCCTCGCAGATTCTTGCGTGATTCCAGAAAGTTAATTAGTGCGATGTTCGGAGAAGCAGGTATGATTCTGAGTGTATATACCAACCTTGAGACTCATCGGCAGCGCAGAAAAGTCCAAGAAGCTGAATTATCGGAGCGGTTTAATTTTCCTTTTATATGTATGTTTGGGCTATTGTTTTTGGTCGTGTAACATGGCGATTGTTATGTCTAATTTCAATGGCGCCATGCATGCGGTTGAAAAATATTCCATTACTAGTGCAACATGGGATATGGATTGATATTTGATTGATATCATATCCGACAGCGTTCAGAGACCATTTCTTAAAATAACGTATATGTAACATGCTGAATATTTCTTTTGGGAGTGTTTCAAAGAAAAGACTTGATGATAATAATTTAAACAATGATAACAATTGATGATAACAATTTAATGATAACAATTGATGATAACAATTTAATAACAATTTCATTAACTGATGAAGTTGTTAATGACAACAATGTGAATTATATATTTTTTTTATCGGAAATTTATTGAAAAATTTAATGAAAACTTTATCGTTGGGAAAAACCAGGGCCAGATTATGACCTAAAGGGCCGCGGGCATTGATGGATTTTGGGGCCCCCATATATGAAATTTATTTTATTTTTCATAAAATTTTGATATAAAAAAGAATATTTCAGAACAACATTTGAAATTGGGGGGGGGGGGGTGTGGCTGGGCAAAGTCCCGATTTGCCCTTGCGATAATAAGGCTCTGGGAAAAATGGGCTGAGAAATATACTTTTCAGAATAATCATATACGGCTTTGAGCCGTCGCGTATTTAGGGGGTGGCGAGGGGGACCGCCCCCCCCGGAAATCTAAAGCAACTATTAAAAACAGCTATTTTGGAACATTTATATTAACTTTAGTAAAATTTTAAAATACCGGATCGCTCCCCAGCTCCCACCAAAAAAAAAAAAAAAAAAAAAAAAAAAAAAAAAGAACGGAGACCTATATATACGCTTTGCGTATATAGGTCTCCGTATCATCTAACTGTTGTTAATACAACAGACAGCAAGTTAAGTTGTCTTTAAAACTTTGGGATTCATGATTAGTTCAGTGTAGTGTATATCTATTTATCTCAAAACATTCTATTTTCTGAAATTAAAAAACTCTAAAACATGATAAAATAGATCTACACCAAAAACTGGTGTCGATTACACTCATATAGGTCCAAGAAACATGCATGCAAAGTTAAATCATTTACAATTTATTGGTTCTTGAGAAATCAAGTTTTACGAGCAGTAACTCCGAAAAAGATTTCATTTTTCAATAAAAGCATTTAAAATTTTGACAGCGGTCAACAAATAGCTATAATTAACGTTCTACAAAACATAGAATTAAAATAAAAGCAGTTTAAGAATCTCAAAGTGTGAGACTACTTTGAGACTGTAAAATAAAAATATGATTTTTAGCCAAACTTGACCATTTCAATGTAATCGCATACCTTAGCAAGAAAACTCGATGAAAGATTGGCGTTTTAAGGTAAAAAGTAATTAAAAACTTAGTAACGCACTTAAAGAGGGATACAGTGGAAATTTTCAAATCCGAACTTCCAAACTTTGGAATTTCTGTAATCCGTACGAAATTCGGCATAAAATAATCCATTTATGCAACCGAAATTTAAATAACCGAAATTTAAGCAAGAGATATTAGCACGCATGTTAAAATGAAATAAAATCTTTCGTTGTCATTCCTGAGTAAAAGTGTTTTATTTTCATTTATATCCTTTTTTTTTCTACTTAAGAAAGATTTGTCCATTTTTCACTAACTTTAGAAAGGGGGAAACTATCAATTCGCTGGATACTTTAAGCATGGTACCATATTAATTTGGTCATGTCCTGCTGATATTTTCATTCAGTAAATTGGTAAAAATGCGTATTTTAAAAACACTGCCAAAAGGGTAGCCAGTAGTAGTGATGCTCTATTCGAATGATTTCTATGAACGATTACCACTATTCGAATAGAATCAAAATCAATCAATCAAATAGTGAATATTTGCGATTTTTACTATTCGAATAGTATTCGCGGTTTCACTATTCGAATAGTATTCGAGATTTTCACTTTTCGAATAGTACTCATGATTTCGCTATTCGAATACTATTCGTGATTTCGAATGCTACGTGCTGAGCGATCTAATGGATTTTTAAAAATAGCTTGGCTCCAATGAATGGGCAAATGAACTTTTTAGAATTTAATGGGTTTGAATGCAAGAGCTCTCATTAAAAACCCGGAAAAAAAAAAAAAAAACGCGAAAATCATTCGAATAGCTTCTCGATGTTTCTCCCCTCCCCCCGTTGTACCGGAATATCGTCCAAGTATTTTTCAAAAAGTCATGTACAAAAACCCTCCTGGCCACAAGTAGATTTGATGTCTAAAAAGCTCCGAATTGAAAATGTTAACTGTAAGCAGTAGTGTAAAAGGAAATGATATCGTGTTGGAAAGTACGTTATACAACATGCGCTCAACTTGATTCATGCTTTTTGTTGTATTGGTACTCTGCATAATTTATTTAAAATTCAGTTCATGTAGAAATGAGGACATTATAGTGATACGACTTTCACGTTGTTTGGTCAAATGCATTCTCACTCGCAACGCTAGCGCACCTTCAAGAATTTCCCCCCATAGGCCATAATGTAAAAGAAATCTTTATCGTAGCCCCGTAGAAAAACTATAAGTCCTATACACATCAAAATCAATACCGGTCTTGCGATGGTGGTTTATGACATATATACCCAATTTGAGCTCAATCGAATGCCCCGTTTAGGAGCTATGGTGTTCACTCACACACACACACACACATACATACATCTCGCAAAAATAGCAATAATGAATTCAGAAGACCTCAAAACGTGTATGTTTGGGCACACCAAACTCTTACGTCACTTAGACGTCATCATGGGTTGCCCTGGCGAAGAGCTCATAATTAAATTGAAGAGAGAAAAGAGGTAAGAAATATTTTGGCAACACGCCAGTAGTTCTGGTTCATGTTTGGAAGAAAAAAAAAATGTAAATGTTGTCGTTTTATTGTCGCATAAATAAAAGATGTTTGCAATTAATAAATTCGTCGTCGTTTGAATAAAACTCTAATAAAAACATCAAACATTTATGGTCCGTCATAGAACCGCAGAACTTTGGATTATAGTACGCTTTTAGAATAAAAGAAATCTAGTGAAATGGCTTTGGATATAAACGTTCTCGACAGAAAAAGAAGTAATTTAAAAGGACAAATAACTCGTATTGTAACGTTTCTAAAGGAAGAAGCTGACAAATCTACAGAAACATTAATTCGTTCAAAATTGGAACTTTTACGTAAACAAGAAGAAAAACTTGATGAATTAAAAGGAAATTACTATTCGATAGTTTCGGATAAAGAATTGAACGAGCATGAAGCCATTTTCGTTGAAATGGAAAAAGAAATAGAAGAAGCAGAGGTAGGTCTCAAATCTCTCATTACATCTTTGAGTTCTAATAAAGAAAATGCATTAAATAAATCATTTGAAAATATTGCAAAAGTTGAGAACAATAATACTGCAGTTGTTCGATTGCCAGATATTCCACTGCCGAAATTTTCTGGCAAATATGATGAATGGTTGAATTTCAAGAATCAATTTGAAATGATAATTGATTCTAATGTACAATTAAGTGATTCTCATAAGCTTTATTATTTACAGTCGGCCCTAATTGGTCCCGCGAAAGAAATACAAACCTTAGATGACACATATTCTTCGTTGTTCAAGGCTCTAAATGAACGATTTGAAAACAAACGTTTGATAGTAAACACGCATTTAAATACGATTTTGAGTTTTGAAAAAATAAATCATGAGTCATCTAAGGATTTAAGACACTTAGTTGATTGCTACCAAAAGCATTTAAGGGCTTTAAAATTGTTGAAGTTAGAATTAAACCCACTCAGCGAAATGCTGTTGATAAATATTGTTCTGCAGAAATTAGATAAGGAAAGTAGAAAAAACTACGAGTTAACTTTAAACTCAAACGAGCTTCCAAATTGGAATTCATTTATTGACTTTTTACAAAAAAGATGTCAAGTGTTGGAGAATATAGAAAAGAGTTATAATGTAGTAATGAAACCTAAAATAATTTCAGTACAAAATAAAACTAAAACATTAGTCTCTCGCGAAAGCCATGATAGTAACCGAATGTGCCCTCTATGTAAGAATACATCACATGCATTATATAGTTGTGAAATATTTTTGAAAAATAATCCTGTGCAACGTTTCGAGACTGTTAAGAAACTTTCATTATGTATAAATTGCTTGAGCAGTCGACATAAAGTTAAAGATTGCGAATCAAAATATGTCTGTCGTCTGTGCAGATTGAAGCATAATGTTTTGTTGCATAGAGACGGCGCACCGCCGCACTCGTTCGAAAATGCAAGTAGTTCATCGAACACTGATGACACTTTTGATGTTAACCAGAGTCTAAAAGAAAACAAAGTAGAAAATTCTAATTTAACAAAAAATTTCAGTTCTGTATCGTCAAATTCGATAATGAAAAATAAAACGGTTTTGCTTTCAACAGCCATTGTTTGGGTGACTAATAGATTGGGTAAATCTATCCCTGCTAGGTGCATTTTAGATTCAGGATCGCAATCTAATTTCATGACGATAGAACTTGCAAATAACTTGTCATTAATCAAGAAAAATATTAATGCGCCTGTATCTAGCTTGGGCGGAAACGTCACTACTATAAAATCGTCAGCACAAGCGGGCATAAGTAACAGGGATAAATCGTTTTCTTCAAAAGAAATATTTTTTCTTGTTCCAAAAATTACAAGTTTTACCCCTTCTACACATCTAGATATCTCTGAAATTAATATACCTAAATTTGTTGAATTAGCTGATCCAGCATACTTCAAACCAGGAAAAATCGATGCACTAATAGGTGCGGGACTGTTCTATAAGATTTTAAAAGGGAATACTTGCAAGATTAACGATCAAATGCTCATGCAAGAATCTGTGTTTGGGTGGATTGCTACAGGGTCTCTAAAAGAACTTCAACCGTCTCATGAAATCCGCTGTAATTTAATACTAGAAAACGAGCCCTGGGATAATGAGTTGAAGCGATTTTGGGAACTAGAATCTCTAGGAATAGTGCATGAAGATGTAAAATTAGAAGAGGATCAGGCAATGAAAATATTTAATACAACTACAACCTTTGAAAATGGTCGTTACGAGGTACGTCTTCCATGGAAGACAGATTCACCTGAACTTGCAAACAATTATAATGTCGCTAGGCAACGCCTTTTAAGTTTACAGAGAAAATTTGACAAAAATGAAGATTTGTACAAACGATATAAAGACATAATCGAAGAATACTTACAACAAGAAATAATTGAAGATGCACATCTCCAGAAAACGTCGGATACACCAACTTACTATTTACCTCATCAAGCTGTGTGCAAGGAAGACAGACTTACAACAAAAACACGAATCGTGTTCGATGCAAGTTCACACGACACCAACGAGTTGTCTTTGAATGACTGCTTGTGGCCAGGTCCAAATCTTAATCCGAATCTGTTTGACGTTCTTGTTCATTTTAGATTGCATAAAATTGTATGGACTTCAGATATCGCTCAAGCCTTTTTACAGATATCATTGTCTGATAAAGACAGGGATGCAGTAAGATTTTTGTGGCTTAAAGAAGCAAAAGAAAATGAAAAGATTCTTCAGACTTACCGGTTCAAGCGTGTCCTTTTCGGAGTGAACGCTAGTCCTTTCTTGTTATCAGCAACAATAAAGAAGCACATAGAACAATTTCGAATCGAAAATCCAACTACTGTAAAATTAATTGATAATTGCTTATATGTAGACGATTTCATTGCTGGTGCGGATTGTATACAAGATGCTCTAAAATTCTCTTGCGAAGCGAAAGAAATAATGCAGAAAGCAAATATGACTCTTCGAAAATGGATATCTAATGATGAAGCCTTAATGGAAAATTGGAAAGAATGTGGATTTGACACTCAAGCACAATATGATTCGATTAGCTTAGGATCCAATTTAGCAAAGGTCTTAGGAATGGCATGGAACACTGTAGATGACTGCCTTACAATGGAAGTTCAAAGTTTGGTTCAGTTCTTGTCTTGTCAAAAGAATACAAAACGTTTTCTTCTGCAAGCAGTAGGGAAGATTTTCGACCCCCTTGGAATGTTGACTCCATTTACCGTGCGAGCAAAATGCCTTTTCCAAAAATTGTGGGCAAGAAAAATTCCTTGGGATGAAAACTTGCCAGAAGACATATTAGAAGAATGGTTGCTCTGGTGTGCTGAACTTCCAAAGCTTTCTGAATTGAAAATTCCCAGGAACATTCTTTACACTTCTGATGATGAAATTGAAAAAATCGAAATCCATAGTTTCTGTGATGCAAGTAAGAAGGCCTTTGGTGTGGCAGTCTATGTACGTGTGGTGAAACAAAACAGAGTTGAAGTCAATCTCATCGCATCGAAAAGCCGAGTTGCTCCCCTTAAAAAGGTCACGATACCAAGGTTGGAACTTCTTGGCGCATTATTAGCAGCACGTTTGACTGGTAAAATCAAACCAATTATTGATTCGAAAAGAATATCATCAGCTTACTTCTGGACAGATTCTAAAATTGTCTTATATTGGATAAAGAGTTCGAACAAAAAATGGAAACAGTTCGTAGCTAATCGTGTGAAAGAAATCAAGTCATTGACTGACACAAACAGTTGGTTTCACTGCCCTGGCAATAATAATCCTGCCGATCAACTGTCCAGAGGTACTAGTATTCATTCCCTTTTAGAAAGCAGCATGTGGTGGAATGGACCGACATTCCTGATGTCTCGTTACCTTCCAAAGAGTGAGGAAGATCTTAAAATATCCGAAGAAGATATTCTTCCCGAAATGAAGAAGAATTTCCAGAACTCTGAATTAGATGACTCTAAATTAACTCTTTCTGTTGAACTCGTTCCAGATATCCTTGATTCTTTGTGTAATATTAGTAACAAATTTGCTAAAATTGTACGTGTTTTAGCCTTTATTTTCAGGTTTTCTAAAAACTGTCGTCGAAATGCTGAGAAATGTTCTGGTCTTCTCACAAAAAAGGAGCTGGAGTCGGCAGAAAATCTATTAGTAAAAATTGCCCAAAATAGTGAGTTTAAAGATGACATAAGATGTCTCAGGAAAAACGGTAAAGTGGCTCCCACAAGTAAGATAAAAAATCTTAATCCTTTCCTTGACCAATCAGGAATAATAAGGGTAGGGGGGCGATTAAATAATGCATCCATTTCTTATGAGCGGAAACATCCCACCTTACTTCCTGCCAAAAATAAGCTAACTTTATTGATAATTAAATACTACCATGAAAAATATTTACACTCTGGCCCACAAACTCTTTTATATCAAATAAGACAAAAATATTGGCCTTTAAATGGGCGAAATTTATGCAGGAAATTAGTTCATGATTGTATTTTATGCTTTAGAGTGAATCCTAAAACATGTAATCAAAAAATGGGAGATTTGCCTGAAGTAAGAATCAACCGAGATTTTGTGTTCAATTCAGTTGGAATTGATTTGTGTGGGCCATTTTTCATAAAAAACAAATACCAACGTAAAGCCTCTCCTTCGAAAGTTTATGTTAGTCTATTTATTTGTCTTGTGACAAAGGCAATTCATTTGGAAATTGTTTCCGATTTAACATCGGAATCCTTAATTGCAGCCCTTAAACGTTTCATAGCGAGAAGGGGCAAATGTTCAAAAATCTTCTCGGATAATGCTACTAATTTTGTTGGTGCAAACAACGAATTGAAAAAACTCTTTAATTTAATAAAATTTCAAGATGAATCGTTAGTAAATTTCTCTATTGAAGAAAAAATAGAATGGAAGTTTATACCTCCTAGAGCTCCTAATTTCGGTGGTCTCTGGGAGGCAGGTATAAAATCATTGAAATATTACATGAAACGTATCGTAGGCAGTAAACTCTTCTCATATGAAGAATTTCTTACCCTTCTCGTACAAATTGAGGCAATGTTAAATTCACGTCCTCTGACTCCTCTTTCAGCTGAGATAGACGATTTGGAGGTGCTAACACCGGCACATTTTATTATAGGGAGACCACTTACCGCTATACCGGAACCGTCTTTATTGGACATTAAAACTAACAGGCTCAGTCTATGGCAAAAAACTAATAAAGTAGTAGACACAGTTTGGAAAAAATGGTACAACAGCTATTTAAATAATCAACAACAACGTTCAAAATGGATGTTTGAAAAAAGTGACATAAAAATCGGGGATATGGTCATAATAAAAGAAGATAACGTACCTGTATGTAAATGGCCTTTGGGACGTATAATTAATATATACCCAGGGAAAGATAAAATTATTAGAGTTGTTGATGTAAAAACGCAGACAGGTGTATTCAAAAGAACTGTCTCCAGACTGTGCCTGCTACCTTTAACACCTTGATGGAGGTAACGTGAATATTTGTACATAAAACTTACCTAATTTGTTATTATTGTGATTGTTTGTATTGTATATAGTCATATAGTAAGTGTAACTATAGTGCATTTATATTATAAACTTTTATGTTGGTATGATTGAATGTTGTCACATTGCAATGCCGGGCGGCATGTTTGGGCACACCAAACTCTTACGTCACTTAGACGTCATCATGGGTTGCCCTGGCGAAGAGCTCATAATTAAATTGAAGAGAGAAAAGAGGTAAGAAATATTTTGGCAACACGCCAGTAGTTCTGGTTCATGTTTGGAAGAAAAAAAAAATGTAAATGTTGTCGTTTTATTGTCGCATAAATAAAAGATGTTTGCAATTAATAAATTCGTCGTCGTTTGAATAAAACTCTAATAAAAACATCAAACAGTGTAAATACGCCAAAATCCCGAAGTCGAATGTTTTCATGATTACAAAACTTTCCTTACATGGTACATGTTCGGAAAGTAATAATAAATAGTCCTCGAATTGCGTATTCTTAAGGGCTCTTGTGCACACTTTCAAAAACTATTTCTTTAATAAAACAAAAGAAAATTAAAACCCAGTAAAATTAAATTTTACTGTCAGCAGTGGTGCCGGAATATATCCGGTAATTGAAAAATACCATTTTTTTTTTCCTCTCGTCAATTGAAGAGAAATCTTCCGATTCAAACTCAACAAAATTATTTCTTCTTTAGATTTTCGAGAAGAATTGACGGAAATATAACGATTCCGAGGAGTACGGAAATTAATCGCTGAAAAATGAGAGATAAACTATCGTATGAAAGACCAGTGACTCCGTGGTCATTATACACGATTTAAAAAAAAAAAAAATCTGATGTGGACACCACATAACTTCCTTGCACGTCTTGTATATCCGAAAATATTTTCGGTGCACTTCATCTTAACTTATTTTGTTTGAAAGATATAAAATTTCAGCATTCTACCGCCAATAATTTTTGAGATATGTGAATTACATACGTACATATTGTTACGAATTTTCGGGGCAACCCGCTGTTCTAGGGTTTAAAATAGTTTAAAATTCGTATTCTACGCGTCAAATAGTTAAATTTTCTTTTTGTGCATCAACATCGGTCAACTAGAACGGGAGATACAGAGGTTTTGGTTTCCGCATTGATTTGAATTGCGTTTCTAGAAATCTCGAGAAATATTGGTCCTGGGACTTCGCTAACTTCACTTTAGGGGACTCATTTTTGGCGCCAAAATTGCCGATATTTCGCCAAAAGTCGCCAAGATTGGCGGCATTTTCGTCATTTGGCGCGATTTTCCCAATCGGGCTTGTAAAGTTAGTTTTTCTGCATTAACATGCATAATAGCCTAATATTTTTCTTCTCTGACGTAATCGAAATTCCCGCTTTAGGTGGAATCTTCGAGAGATACATTCTTCTAGAAGCTCCTTGTAGCTTCTGCGACATCTATAAATACAGGTATGAGAGACAACCCCAGTCAGTGTTAGTCGAGCTCTCGTCGATTGAGTTTGCTGCGTTACACTTTGTATTGACGCTATAGAAGCGGTATTTTCGCTTGTTTTTCGAAGCTGATTTTTAAGTGCTGTGTGTAAACTCTTCATTGTTGAGTCTTGAGGCACTGTTAGTGTTATCCCCCGTATATTTCCATTGAATTTTTCCTCTGGAAGTGTTTTATTTTGTGTGAGGAATACAGCATTTGTAAGAGCTTCTTATCTAAGCGGACTGTTAAAAGCAGGTTAGTGTCTGATTGTGCCTGCGAATTTTGTACAGCCGATTGTTCAATGAAGTTCTAGAAGCAATAAAGTTCGTGTTCCATCCTGACAAGGGGATTCTTTACTAGAACTTTCTACACCTACTGGACTTTAGAACGACGCACCCAGGAAAAAAATATTAAATAGATCAAATTATATGGCATGTATTGCGAAATGAGGAAAGTTTGCAAGAGAACAATGTAACGGTGTAGTTCGAAAAAAATCCGCGATTTTGGTACATAAGCATAAATAAACTAATTATGTCAGGCTCTTCAAAGTTTTGAGAGTGTCTCATTACAATCTGTATTACATACTGAAATAAACGATAAACCTGTATCAGTTACAAAACTTTTAGAAAAAATTCTTAAAAGTCGAAAATTTCGCAAAACCTGCCACTCTTCGGAAAATTTTGCAGCGCAGTTCCATATTTAAGAATATTTTCTGAAAGTTCACAAAAGGCACAGTTTTTTACGCTTATTGCAGTGTGCAATGCAGCTTATGAAGAACCATGTTGAATTTTTTCGAGACCCTGAATGCTATTAGCTTATTTCAATTAGTGTTCCAAGACGAAAAACGTGTTTTTTTTTTCGTCAAACTACCACTGTAAACAAAACGTCGCTTATCTGACGGACCAACAAATTTTACGTTCTACTGGTCCGTTATGTATTTCCGTGGTCTCGGACCAGCGGACCGGACCACTGTTAACTTGGAGGCTTGGTTTAAGTTGTCCGTGATGCATCGCTAAATTTTCAACGAGAAAAATACTCCGAAAAATCGAGACTCGAGAAAAATACGAATAAAAGGGGGGGAAGAAGAACTTATTAACCCTAGAATGCATGATTTTTTAACCCTTTCCCAATGCTGAAAAAAGGGCAGCCGTTCCAGCTGTCGTCAAAAAAAGGGTCTCTAGATCTGTGGCACGCGATGAACGTTTCGATCGTCCGCCATCTTGCTGGTAGTTAAGTCGAGCGATGGCAACGGCTGCCCTTTTTCGAGCATTGGGCAATCTATCCAGCTGTTTCTCGCATTCTCCCATTTTTCAGCAGATGTCAGTGCTGTTAAAAATAATCGTGACAATTTTTTTACGGGAAATGACGTGTTAAATAGTAAAGGATTCTCGTGGAGCTCTGTCACCCGCAACTATTTTTATAGAAATCAAATCTATTCTTCGTGACCGGGAACAGTCAAAACGTCAGAGTTTGGTGTTCCCAGAGCGGGAACACTGCGCGTTAAAGGGTTAAAATGGGCTGAAAATGAAACTGTAAGTCCATTTACGCTTACTTATGCTAGGAAAAATATTTTTTTTTTAAATCAGCATCTAGTTTCCCAGAAAAATTAGGAAAAATGTTCAAATTTGAAAAATTAGAATGCCCACCCTATAGCTCTCATGATCAGGGCCTTATCGCATGGGCAAATAGGGTCTTTACCCAGGGCCCCGGCTCGAAACTGCTCACAATTTCAAATATTATTCTGAAATGTATTTTTATATCAAAATTTTATGAAAAATAAAACAAATTTCATAGACGGTGCCCCCAAATTCATCAATGCCCGGGGCCCCCGTTGGTCATAATCAAGCTCTGCTCATGATACGAAAGAAAATAATTTAGCCTAATTCTACTTTATTTAGTCCTATACTACTATTTTTTAATAGTTTTTTATGCATTTTCATTTAGCAATAAAATTTAGAAACAATCAAAAATTCGAGGAAAAGTTTACCACTGAATTGGATATACACGTAATGAATTCATACTGGTTTGCTCAAAAAATAATGTTACCATACATTTTTAAAAACTAAAATTATTTTCAGTGATCTTATTATTTTAAATTCATATTTTAGACTTTAACTACAAAATTTTCTTTTTATTACTGGAAAATAAGAGTACAGCCAATTGGCTACACTCAGTGGCGGATTCAGAAAGTTTTTTGTGAGGGGCTAAATTTAAAAAACATATTTCGCCCAATTAAAATATACTATGAATCAAAATTTTAGTCTCAACCAATGTGCATGCTTTTGGGAGGGGCTAAGTTATAAAATAGGATCATTTTAGCTATTTAAAGTGTATAATAAAGCAGAATGTTACCCTTTAGCAATCTCTTTTGGGGGGCTGAAGCCCCTAAGCCCCGTCCCTAGATCCGCTACTGGCTACACTATGAACTGCAGGGTTAATTTTTTCCATTAACATGTTGGGAAAGTCATATACTTCACTTACCTAAGAAGGTCACTTTCCGAGAAGTGGATTAGCTCAGGTGAGGCAAATTTCGACACTTTTTTTCTGGGAAATTCGAAACATATCTAAAGGAAGTTCCGCATCGGGCAGATCCCTGTCAGGCTAATCATAGGTTTACTAGATGATGCTCCCAAACACCTGAAGATGTATTTAGAACACAAACCTTTTCCGAGAAATGTTACCTGAAATGGCGCTGGGTTGCACATCTATCAAACCAAGGACGCTTTACGACAGAATTCTAGGTAAAAATTCCAGTGTTGGTTACTAACATTGGCGACTCAATGCTGACTTAAAGAAAGACTAAGAGAAAAGAAATATGTAAGAGGGGTAAATATAAAGAATAATGTAAGAGGGGAGGGTATCCCGACAAACGTTATTTCCAGGAGAGATGCTCCAGTAACATCAAATAACAGTTATATATATATTTTTTTCGTATGATTCCATTCTTTTCTATGTTTTTCTTTAAAAAATAATTAATATAATGAAGAATATTTAGTACAGTTTTAAATTAAGAGATACTTTACTATAAGGCAGGAAAAACCGCAGGTTCATTAATTAAAACACTTCAGTAGTAAGAAATTATGACGACGTTCATCACTTAAGAAAAACTGTTTATTGAAAAGGACTATTGCAGAACAACGCATTGAAAATAACCGCTGGTGACGGCCAGATAAACAATACGTCTTACAACGACAGTAGAATTAAGGTGGAATGAATTAAAACATACGCCAACACCAAACTTCACATCGTCGAGAACAAAAACTTAGCCGAGATAAACAACGCCAATTCCACAGCAACCATAAAATTTAAAGCAATAAGCATTTAAGTAATGAAACTGCAAACAAGTAATTTTAAAGATGGTCCAGGGCATCACGAATAATTTATGCCAAAACGGTGCCAAGATTGGAGAAAGCAAAAATTCGTTATAATTACAAACTGACGTAATATAATTTATTTCTACTAGTCCAGAACGGCGACTATCAGACGAGGAAAAAATAAATAAATAAAAGGCTATTGCATGCAAGAAACGGAAATACAGATAGAAAAACAAAGTGAGGGAAATTGAGAGCAGAAAAATTATTTATAATGCTTGATTTTGGGTAGATTAAATTTAAGATACAGAAAGTAAATTATAATAAATATTTAATATGTAACTACATCACAATGATAGTTACGTATTTAGTTAGGACTTACAGCTCGTATGCAATAAAATGCAGGGACAGTGATCACTACTCAAAAATGTTTAAAATATTGTTTTTTGCTGCGGAGTTTCCCGTGGTGAACAAGGAGCAACGTACGGTGAATATGGGTTACTGTCACCAAAATTTGTGAATTTTAACGAAAATCCTCAAAATTGTCGTTAAAAGCTGGTTTCTAAAGCTCAACCATAGCTTTAGCATGGCGATGTCTCTTATATTTGGCAAGAAATTGCTGAACCTAAATAATATTGCAGTATAAATAAGTTTAAACGAAATAAGATTAACCGATTCAAAAATGCGTATAGCATAATAGACATGCAAGGATATCAAGTGGTCCAGATCAGACTTTTTATTATAGGAATCATGCTCAATAACATGTTTTGTTTGATACAGGTTTAAAAAATCTAAAATGCACTGAGGGTGGCTATCTTTCATGAAAGAGAATATATATATATATATATATATGCTTTCCAAATTCTTGGTTTAAAATGTAACAAATATACATTTCATATTTAGATACAGCTTGTTTGTAACACAATAAAAGCATATCATTTTACACTCATGTCCATAAATTAAGGATAATGAAGTTCAGGCAAAGAAAGAGAAAGAAGCAAAACAAATTTGACTTATTTGTAAAGTCTATTTATTAAACAAAAAGTAAAGAGCAAAAAAGATGCTATATGTTTGACATAATTAATAAAAATTGCAAGTTTTACTCCCTTGGCCAAATTTCAAAAAAGAACCTATTTACAAAAAACAGTATAACATGGTTAGTAGGATGGTTAATACGGAGTATGTCTCCCGGACGATGCAATACAGGCCTGACAACGCCTAGGCATGCTGAGTATCAAATGATCAATCTGATCTTGGGGAATATTACACCACTCATCAAGCAATGCACTCCGAAGTTCCGGTAGACAAGTGGGAGGGGGTTGACGGGCTGCAATTCGTCGGCCAAGCATATCCCACACATGCTCTATTGGATTCAAGTCCGGTGAGTATGCTGGCCAATGCATACGGGTGATATCCTCCGATTGAAGGCATTCGTCTACAATGTTTGCACGGTGAGGACGGGCATTGTCATCCATAAACACAAATTCAGCACCCATGGCGCCCCGAAACAAACTTACATGTTGTTCCAGAATGACATCCCGATAGATGTGGCCTGTCATCGTTACACTCTGAACATGCAGGTCAGTTCTGGAACCAAGAATAATTCCTCCCCAAACGAGCCATCCTGCACCACCGTAACGGTGTCTTTCAATGGTGTTCTCTTGGTGGTAACGGGTACCTGGCGCTCTCCAGATGAATGTCCCGCGAGAATCAGACTCCAAACTAAACCTGGACTCGTCGGAAAACATCACACAAGACCACTGTTGCGGTGTCCACAATGCATGCTCTCTACTCCAGGTTAATCGCAGGCGACAGTGAGTTGCGGTAAGTGGAACACATCTGACAGGCCTACGAGCATATAGACCAATGTGCCCTAAGCGTCTGTACACGGTCTGCCTTGAAACTGTCGTACCGGTAGCTGAAGAGAGCTGACGAGACAGGTCTGATGCTGTACTCCGTCTGTTTCTTTTGGCAGTAACTGCCAAATAGCGATCCTCATTCAGCGTTGTAACTCGGGGGCGACCTGTGCTGTAACGTCTACTCACATTACCATCATCTTGGAATCGTTGCCAAAGCCTGGAGATGACACTCTGGGCGATTCCAAGTTCCTCGGATACTTCCAGCTGGGTACGTCCACATTCCAGTCGTCCGATAATTCTGCCACGTAAAACATCATCCAAATGCCTCCTTTGTGCCATAACTATGCGGTTTTTGCACTGAAAGGCTTTCACAGCGCTTGTGAACAATTTTACTTCTTTGCCACCATTCCTTATATACCCCTCTCTTACACTCTCGTCATTGTGACGTACCATCCACGCCATCTGGTGGTTTCCTGTAATTTGCATATTCTTCTTCAAGATGTGTGTGATCATTCCACAGGTGAAATTTTTATTTTAGAGATCAATTTCTGTGTGATTCTGAATTATCCTTAATTTATGGACATGAGTGTATTTTAATTTTACCTAAAAAAAGGACTCTTACTAAAATTTTGGTAAATACTAACATAACAGAACATTTTCCAAGGGGAGGGGGGCAACGATTACTTTAACCCTTTGAGGCGCAACCCTTTCCCAATGCTGAAAATAGGGCAGCCGTTGCCATCGCTCGACTTAACTACCAACAAGATGGCGGACGATCGAAACGTTCATCGCGTGCCACAGATCTAGAGACCCTTTTTTGACGCAGCTGCGGCTGTGCCGGCTGACCTTTTTTCAGCAATCTGTCCAGCTGTTCTCGCATTCTTCCATTTTTCAGCAGATGTCAGTGCTGTTAAAAATAATCATGACAATTTTTTTTACAGGAAATGACTTGCTAAATTGTAAAGGATTCTCGTGGAGCTATGTCACCCTCAACTATTTTTATAGAAATTAAATCTATTCTTCGTGACTGGCAACAGTCAAAACGTCAGAGTTTGGTGTTTCCCAGAGCGGGAACACTGCGCGTTAAAGGGTTAACATGTGGTTACTATGTTGGGAAACACGAAAGAAGCAGGGGAAAAAACGGCATTCAAAAATCCAGAGGGAGGCAAGCCCCCCCCCTTGCCCTATGCTGCCGACGCTCATGAAAACTAAGCAGTTACTACATCTTCTCCCATTTAAAAAAGTTAGTGCATTGTCGCAGTTACGAATAAACAACCAGACAACGAAGACGTTGCTTTAACATTAAGCATGCATAAAAAATTTAATTGTTTATCTTACTTATTTTTTAGTAAATCCATTATAAACATGGCTATTACGTACTCTCAATATTTTGTGAATGTTAGTTCACTAAAATGGCCGCGCTTCGATTCAAACCCATTTGTGGAAAATGGAGGTGTGTCAATCTCTTTAGCCAATGAGATATCACGATAGCCAAATACGTAATCTGCGTCTAGAGGTAGACAACTAAACTCTCTTACATTCGAACTCCTTTAAAAGTGACTCTTGGTCAAGCTTTCACTTTCTCCGCCTTACCGAGATCTGCTGTTTAAATTCCGGATTTTGAGTTGAGCGGTCAAAGTGTTAGTGACGCAAGGACTCCATTTAATCATTTGTAATAGAACACCAGTGATACGAAGGAGGTCAGTGTTGCGGACAAGAGAGATAACTCATTTCCTAACGGGTTGATCATAAAAGAACTTTCCAATACAAATCGATCTGTTCGTTCGTACACTACAGCAAAGCAAATTGTTTAATGTTTAATTGAAGAAAAAAAAATTCTCTAGCCAGGGGCTCCTTAACTTTTAAATAAGTTATACAATGTGCCCTCTTAAGTTGGTTATCGTTGTCGCCCCAATAATTTTTGAACGGCAAGAACTATAGTCATAAAAATGGGGTCTCCGTATAGTAAACTTGCAATGCGCTAACGCAAGAAAACCGCTTACAGCGCCACTTGGCGACTTCATTTGGTGTTAGGGTTTTTATCCCAAAAACGGGGGGGAAAGGTCATACGAGATACGGAAAAAAAAAAAAAAAAAAAGGTCAGTTACAAAGTTGTTCAGCATCACCGATTTTGTAAGAAATGACATCCAGAGCACATCAATGTTAAAAACTGTAAGCGTAAAATGCAAGGCGCAATATCGCATTACTGATGCTTTTGCCAACGTGTCACCTCCCATATAGCACAAATTGCTGCGAGATTTGCAGACCAGCTTCCAGATGTGTACTATTACGAATTTTCGGCCTGTTCTGCCTCCTAGCTATTAAAAATAGTGTAAAATTCGTATTCTACGAGTCAACTAGTTAAATTTTGTATTTTGTTGCATCAAAATCGGTCCACTATAACCGGAGGTTTGGGTTTCCCTATTGATTTCTATAGCAATTTCTAGAAATCTCGAAAAATATTGGTCCTAAGACTTCGGTAACGTCATTTTTGGGGACTTATTTTTGGCGACAAATTTGGCGATATTTCGCCAATAGTCGCCAAGCTTGGCGACATTTTGGTCACTTGGCGCGATTTTTCCAATGGGGGCTTGTAAAGTTAGTTTTTCTGCATTAACATGCATAACAGCCTAATATTTCTCTTCTATGAGGTAATCAAAAGTCCCGCTTTATGTGGAATCTTCGAGAGATACATTCTTCTAGAAGCTCTTGCAGATTGTCACTATAAATAGGAAGAAGAGACCGAAGTGTCAGTGAGTTATCGAGCTACCGATGAGCACGATGCTTTGCTCTGTGAATAGTGCTATAGTTTGCTTGATTTTTTAAGCCCAAAGTGCTTTGTGTAAATTCTTTATCACTGAGTCTTGGGGACTGCTTGCGATATCCCTCGTATATTTCCACTGAATTTTTGCCTGTGGAAGAGTTTTATTTTGTGTGAGAATTACAGCATATGCATCATTTGTGAGAGCTTCTGATCTAAGCGGACTGTTAAAAGCACATTACTGCCTGATTGTGCTTGTGTATTTTGTACAGCTGATTGTTCGACGAAGTTCTAGAAGCAATAAAGTTCGTTTTCCATCCTGATAAGTAGACTCTTTACTAGAACTTTCTACACGAACTGGACATTAGAACGACGAACCCAGGAATAAGCCGAGTTTTCTGCAACAGTACTGTTGTTGACGGGAAACACTTTTAGCATGAAGGATAAATGAGCTTAATGTCAGGTAAGCACAATTTTGGAAAATTCAACAAATGTGCGTTTTATGCCTTCCAACAGTAGCCTTGTTGTGCAAATTAACGAGCAACATCTGCAAATTAAGCTGTCATTTCGTACTAAATCAATGAACCTGAAAAACAATTTTAAAAGAAAAGTCAAGGCAGCTCTCAAAAGTTTGATTGCTTTTTCAAATACGGGTCCAAAGATTGATTTTGGTTCTCTTAATTCTGTATACACACAGCAAATGAGAAATTGCTACATCTCATCTTGTCCTATTCAGGGGGGGCAAGATGAAATGGTGGGACATTTTTAACACTTTCCAACAAGGTTGAAAAGTGTTTATGATTTCGGTTTGTCTGTCCGTCCGTGCTCTAACTCGCGTAAATATGCATCGATTTCTACGAAATTTGTATGTGTTATTCTTATCTACAGTACCCTGTACATGGTACTGTACAGTACTATTGAAAATCGTTTATGTAGCATTTATAGTTTTTCTACAGGAGCACTCAAAATATTCCCAATACATTGCGCTCTATGGAAAGTTATTCTTTAAAGCGTTATCATTAAGGTGACCATACGTCCCGTTTTGAACTGGACAGTCCCGTTTTTAGGTGGCTTGTCCCGTTGTCCCCAAGCACAGCTTCGGGACACCGTAATGTCCCGTTTTCAGAAAATGTCCCCTTCAATGTCCCGTTTTTAGAAAGAGAGCAACCCACGGTAACGATTTCAATAAAGGCCGCTAAAAATCTAAAATCATCCAATAGTTATGTCTGTAAAAAAAAAAAAAAAAAAAAAAAAAAAAAAAAAAACCTGACCTCCCTCTCTCCCCTCTCAAGACGCAAAGAAAACGTCCGGGGGGATGTATTGTTTTTGTGTTTGTTCTTCTTTTGTCAACTATTTCAATTTATTTAATTTTTATTTCTTTTTTTAAAGCCATGTTCCTCTTTTCCTTATTCCTCCCCCTCCCCCAATCTCCACTTTATTTTCTCTTTTCACTCTGGTTTTCTAAGAATTTTTTCCTTCCGAATGACAACTCCCTTTTTTCTGTGTGTCCTTTTGTTTACATTTCTCACTTTCCTATCTTCCTGCTTTAGGTCGAATGGTGTTTTTGAAGTCCAAGAAGGGCCCACCCCTTGTACCACCCGAAACATACGTCTTGCACTATTTTTTATAGTATATGTTTGTTTTAGCAAAGTTTTTTTTTTTTTTTTTTTTTTTTTTTCATTTTATTTTGATATTACCATTAACTCAAGCTTGTTTGCGCATTTTCTTAAAACTAAAAGATACCCAGACCTGTAAATTCAGTCTCCCTACACTATTACCTTAAAAACAGTAGGTGTCCCGTTTTGAAGGAAAAAATAAATGGTCAAGTTAGTTATCATCCTACTATATAGTTACGCTGATCCCTGACTTCAAGATAAAACTTTTTCCGCCATTACTGCAAAAAGATTGTAAAGTTAACACAAATAGCCTAATAACATATAAACCGTTTGTAGGATCCGCTTGAAGTTTTTCATAATTATACATAAAAATATAGAAGACAGTCTGCGCTACTTTAAAAATCTGAAAAGCAGCGATTTTTCGCTATTTTCAGCTCCATTTTATTTCCGAGAGTAAAAACGTTAATCATTTGCGTGTCAAAACTACATATTTCAAGTGATAATTACTTCATATTAACGTCAAACTTAACAAGCTTTTTCCAGATTTATAAGTTTGTTAATTTATTTATTTATCTATTTATTTATTTTTAAATAAAATTATTTTCCTTGCGGATGTTCACGGTGAAAGGAAATCGTTCGAATGGGAAACGTTTCCGCAAGTTCTCAGAAGAGCATGAAATTCCATTTGAGTATCTTATATAATAAAATCCGAGAGTAAACATTGTATGTAGCTATGAAGGTAGGTAGGTAGGTTTGTGACCACCGATGTTCTTGCGCGCGTCTCTCGATCGCATTGCGCCGAGACGGTCGCAGACCTACCGAATTTTGCATACGGCTTCACTGGGACAGATCCTAAGACGTCTCGGAGCGATTTTTCCGAAATTCGAATTAGAAAATGTTTTATTTTATGTTTTGTCCGATTTTTAGCGATTTTTCTTGCATAATACGTAATAACGCCGGTCATTGCACTCGCAATAAAACGATATTTGCATCATCGGATAGAGGAGAAAATTTTCTTTTAAAAACTGTTTTTTCGGACTGTGTAACATAATTTGCAGATTTTTGGGAATTTTTCAAATAAAATTAAATTTGACGCTGACTTTCGTAAAATATTTTTAAAACTGCTGCATCTTGAATTCTATCCGTCATAACTTTTTTATATCTTGTCAAAGGACGGAGCATACATTTCGCCCTCTTTTAAAAGAAGAACCAGAGGAAAATATAAATTAGGAGATTTTTTACGAATTTTTAAGTAAAGAAGGATTTTCATTTCAATAGCAGCTGCTTAAAAATTTCGGTATGATATCTTGCGGTTTGGTTGTCTTGGAGATAGTAACAATGATTAAAATTGCCAGTTGAAAAAAATCATATATATTATTTCTCAAAGGAGCTTTTTTCTGGCGCGGCTAGATCTCATTAAATACTTGAACAAAAAAATTTTTTAAAATACCCCGTTAAAGCTTATAATTTCTACTTTTGACGAAAAATATGCAAAAATTCGGAAAAAATCTTTTTGTTAATAAAAAAAATAAAAAACAAATCATATATATTATTTCTCAAAGGTGTTTTTTTTCTGGCGCGGCTAGATCTCATTAAATACGTGACCAAAAAAAAATGTAACAGACTCCATGGTTCCAGGTTGCCATGGAGTCAGATGAATTGAATATACTTTCTTTAAAAATGAGTGGCAACGACAGATAAAAAATGTAAGAAAAATAGAACAGCTCGGAGTTGTTATTATGTTTTTTGTATAGATTGGATGGATGATTGAAGGTAACTAGAAATACAGCTCTTTTTGTAAATAGTTTGTAAAATAAATATTTAAATGAGGTTAAAAGAACTTCTTATTTTGTCTTTTCAATCGAGCCGTCTCATTTTGATAATTCAGTGAGTTGTATTCATCAGTCCCCGGCAGAATATTTTGTTCTATGCCATTTTCTCGAAGGTTTGGCGACATTTTTCTGGCGCGTCCGGGTGGGCGGCTAGATCTCATAAAATACGCGACCAAAAGAAATATAAAAAGTACCCAGTTAAAGCTTATAATTTCTACTTTTGACGAAAATAGCGCCACCTGTTGGGGACACATGTTTTTTATTCTCTATGAAATGCAAAAATGTACAGAAGATGGCTTTTGAATAGCCCTAATACTACCGATATATTCAACTTTAAATGTAAGAGGCGCCATCTTCGATATAGAGATCAGTGGTGCAAACTGTAAATATATATTCATATATATATATATATAATATATATATATTGATATACAATTAACATTAAGTAGATTTTCTGTATGCTTATAATTATTAACTGCTAATATTGTTTTTAAAGAGGTTTTATAAAATAAAACAGTTAAAATAAATTTATTTCTGTTAAAATAAATGTCTACTTTTTGAATGATTTCCAATCAAACATCTAACTGACCCGTGAAAATATTTAACAGAATATTATGTACTTACAGACACATTTATTCATTTTCACACTGTAATATTTACAGTTGTAGTATTAAATACAATATTGTGCGAAATTTTGGCACGGGTCAGCTAGTAAATAAAATTACTTTAAAATAACCGAGTTTTCGCATGCGAAATGTCACGAGTTTAAAACCCCTTTCGAAACTCAATCAGAATAACGGAGTCACGAGCAAAACATGCGGCACGTACGAAATAATTCCATGTTTTATATTACGTTTCCAGAAAAATAATTGAATGCTGTTTTTACAACAATGAATTACCCAGCATTATTTTCGACTGAGTTTTTAAACATAACACGTTTTCGAATCGCAAGAAATATTTTGCAGTGCTAAATACGTCAATCTGAGAAGAATTATGCATTAAAATGTATGGAGAGCTGTTTTAACGGCAACGATAAAGTGAAACGATTATCGTTTTTGTTAATGCGTAAATTGCAAAGAATCGCCAAACAATAAAAGACTACATTCGTAGCAAATATCTAAACCGTTTCTTTAAATTAAGCATTAAAGATGGAAAAACGAAAATATATTGGTATCAGTAAAAGATAGTATAAGTAATATTTAGTAGATATTCTAGGGCAATACTTATCAAAGCACAATATACTGCATTAATCAATACTTCGTAAAACTATTCGTTACTATTCGTTTTTCAACAGACGTCTTACATCACAGCTAACTAAACATTAATAATTTTAAGTCGCGTTAATATATCCCCCGGTAGTTTCCACAGAAAAGACAATACTTGAACTTTTTTTTTCTTGGAGATTCTGTTTTGTCACAAGTAGTTATGGTCACATTTTAGGAAAATGTTCTCTTCTTGCCTTGCGAAGAGCGGGCACACAACTATTAATTATAAAATAAAACGTTCTTCACATCATATAGCATCTAAGGTATTAATGGTATAACTTAAATCTAAAAAAAGAGTATGATGTAGAAATGAGACATTTTGAAAGTTAGAAATTTTTAGGAACCGTCAAGCTTTTCTTTTTCTGATCGCGAATGACAGGGACATAGTTTTTTGTGTCATAATATCACAACGGTCACAGGTCAGTACTTATGCTAACTTTACGAATAACTAGTGAGCAACTTTACGCCAAGAGTCAAATCATTTTGCTTATTTTTAGATTCCACATTACAGGAATCAATTCGAATTATACATGTAAGAAAAAGTTTCGTTCCCTACCGTGCGGAGAACGGGTACGCAGCTAGTATATAATAAAAATTGAATATGAAGTTATTTATTTCAGGTGGACGAAGATTAATACAATTATTTAATTTTTTTTTTTTTTTTTTTTTTTTTTTCTAGCGTTCGTTGCAATTGCCTTCGCAACGGGCTTTTTTACTTTTATATTTCTAAAAATCATGTTATGCTCAAATTATTATTAAAATGATAGAAATTGAAAGTCTGATTTCCAAAGATTACAAAAATGAAAAAGATAAGTAAGTGCAATAGTGTGTTGCCCGTTTAGTGCTCCATCTTGCCCGCGTCTCGTTTACTTAGATCAGTGGTTCCCAACCTTTTAACACTGTGCCCCCCAACCAAACAATAACTTAGGATGGCGCAAAATAGATATATTTCGGAGTAAAAATAAGAATAAATAAGATGATTCTTTAATTGATGCATTATCATTTCCTTATTGCCTCTTTTTCTCGGTTTAGTCCCCCCACCCCCCGCAAAGGCTCTGCTTCCCCCAATAAGGGAGTGCCCCACCTGTTAGGAGCCGCTGACCTAGATTGTAGGTTGAAATGTGGAGTCTGTTTTCTGTACGTGTAGTTGTCCAATGTAATAAAAAAAATAAAAATTTAATAAATAAGAAATTGTTGCAAGTGCCTGAATGGAATGTGAAGCTCGATATGCATAAGTACAAATTGAGAACCGCAACACGTTATTGCACAACATAAAAAAGGTATGGTCACGATCAGCTACAGAACCCGTGTCTGCTGTCTAAATAGAATTTAAAAATTAACAAACACATTTTTATTGCTCACTATAAACTTAATTTTCGGTATTTTCTTTTAAAACTGAGTGCAAATGTTATATCAGCTGCATAATATTTCGTAATCCCTGCTTCTAGTTTATGCTTAACGTTATTTCTCTAACTTTATAGCTGTTCGAAAAGTAACATTTCGACAGACGAGAGCGATGAATACAATGTGTAAGACTACATTTTTGCGTCATATTGATTTTAAAAAAGTAATCTACTGCGCATTAAGGTTTACGTCGTCGCTATAATCCATTCTTCCTTATAGATGAAAAACTTAGCTGTTGACGTATTTATTGATAAAAAAATTCTAGAAAAACGAACTAAATTTCAAGGTTTTCTCTGAAACAAAATGTTTGATTATGTCTCAACAGATTGCAAACTAATTTCCAAAGACTTTAACGTTTCTTACCAGTTTCATGAATACCCTTTAGGGCACGGGAAAATCTCTTCTGAAAAAAATCTTTGTTTTCTGAAAAATTTAATTTTTTTATTAGCTTATTTTATAGGTCACAAGATTAGGCTCTTGAAAAGTCTCCGCCTAAAGCACACCTCCTTAGTCAGATAGTCCTCGAGTATATTTCCCTTAATGCATAATACAATATAATACACAAGAATAAAATTCCAGAACAGTATTATTTTTGTTTCTACGATTACTAGAAGATAAGTCATACAAGAATAATAAACTGGAAGGATAGTATTTTGTACATTAATAAAATCTTTAAACGCGTTTTCTGAAGAAGTGTGTGTTTTGAAAATTTTTCTAGCGATAAATGTCATATCTCATAACGTGCTTAAGATATTGTTGCATAACACTCTGCTTATTTCCTGGTTTCGTCGTTCTAAAGTCCAATTGGTATAGAAAGTTCTAGAAAAGAGCCCACATGTCAGGATGGAACACAAACTTTATTGCTTCTAGAACTCCGTCGAAGAATCAGCTGCACAAAATTCACAGGCACTAACGGCCAGTAGCTCATTTATAACAGTCCACTCGGTACCGAGGCTTTCACAAATGCTGTAATTCTCACGCAAAATAAGTCACATCCACAGGCAAAATTCAGTGGAAATATACAGGGGATATCGTACACAATTCCTTAAGACACAGCAATGAAGAATTTACACACAGCACTTAAAAATCAGCTTCGACAAGCACGCGAAAATACCTGTGAGAGATATCAGCAGAGCCTTACTTCTCCCGCAACTCTCTCCGCGTCTTTTCTTGGAGAGCGGGTCAGAAGGTCATTTGGCGGATCGCACGTGCGAGCGCCGACGCACTATGTTGTAACCTATGATACAATGCGATACAGTACCCATAAGAAGCGTATTTAATAATAGTGGGGGGGGGAGTAAAACTCGCTTTTCAAATTCACATAAGTCTAGAAATGTACTTAATATTTAAAAAAAAAAGTTAATTTGTTAATGTGTTTATTTTTTTAGTTTTTCCTCTGGGGCTCATGTGCTCAAATGGAGGAGCCGCCACTGGTTTCACCTTAAAGTAAGTAAGATTTCAATGAAATTTAAAGACGTCTAATTAAAATTTATATGTTAAGGTAAGCAATTATATAATATTTTTAATTTGCCTCATCCTACTGTTATATAATTTTTATTACCACATTGATGACGTTTTCGTGGCATAAACAAGCAGGATCCTCTTTATCTGGTTTGATATCCTCACTAATGTTAAAAGGTTAAACCAGCTAGTAGTGCAGCATAAGGTAAACAAACACTTTTAAGAACTCACTAACGTACTTATGCACTTTTAAAGTCCTTTACTTTTTAATCTGGAATATTTTTACCACTTTATTAGCATTCGTTAAAATGAGGTTGCAGAGAACTTTTCCGCTAAAACTTAACATGATTGATACAAATGCTTTTTATGAAGTGTACGTTTCACAAAGTGTTTTTTTTTTTAATTCTATTTGTATTAAAAATAGATTCTAATATTCCTTACATAATAATATTTTATCGGTGATAAGACTTTCAGATTCTTGAAATGAAAGTTTGATGTCGTTGCTATTTTTAGTTTCAGTGTTTTGATGGCATGATGAAACGAAGTTCAAAGTAGCACTTCCAATTAAAATTAACAAGAAATGTAACTCATTTCAAAACTAAGTGTTTTCAAACCATTTTCAACAGTATATATCTTACTTCCACATTTGTCACTGCGAAGTGAATATTGTTATGAATTTTCGGGGCAACCCGTTGTTCTGGGGCTTAAAATAGTTCAAAATTCGTGTTCTACGCTTTAAATAGTTAAATTTTGCTTTAGTTGCATCAAAATCGGTCCACTAGAACCGGAGACACGGAGGTTTTGGTTTCCCAATTGTTTTCCTATGGCGGTTCTAGAGATCTCGAGAAATATTGGTCCTAGGCCTTCGGTAACTTCACTTTTAGGGACTTATTTTTGACGCCAAATTTGGCTTATTTCGCCAAAAGTCGCCAAGCTTGGCGATATTTTGGTCACTTGGCGCGATTGTTCCAATGGGGGGCTTGTAAAGTTAGTTTTTCTGCATTAACATGCATAACAGCCTAATATTTCTCTTCTATGACGTAATCAAAAGTCCCGCTTAATGTGGAATCTTCGAGAGATACATTCTTCTAGAAGCTCTAGAAGTTGCTTTTGCTGCATTAAAATCACATAATAACCTACAATTTCTCTTATATGACGTAATCGAAATTCCCGCTTTATGTGGAATCTTCGAGAAATAGACTTTTCTGGAAGCTTCTTATAGCTTCTGCGTCGACTTTAAATACAAGCTGTCAGAGGACCCAGTTCAGTGTGAGTTGAGATCCCGTAGTATGAATCGAAATGTCTGAGTGAGTACGCTCTCTTTGCTCTGTGATAGAAGCGGTGTTTTGGCGCTTGTTTACGAAGCTGATTTTAAAGTGCTGTGTATAAATTCTTTATTACTGAGTTTTGAGGGATTGCTTGCGATATCTCTCGTATATTTCCACTGAATTTTTGCCTGTGGAAGTGTTTTATTTTGTGTGAGAAATACAGCATTTGTGAGAGCTTCAGATCTAAACGGACTGCTAAAGGCACACAGTTTGATTGTGCTTGTGAATCTTGTACAGTTGATTGTTTCACAAACTTCTAGAAGCAATAAATTTCGTTTTTCATCCTGACAAGTGGATTCTTTTCTAGAACTTTCTACACCAAATGGACTTTAGAACGACGAACCCGGGAATTAGCAGAGTGTTTGTGCAACAATATAAAAGAGTGACACTTTCAACATCGCAAAAAAAAAAAAAAAAAAAAATGTCCCGTACAACGCGATTTTAGCTCTGTTGTACGGGTTGGGCGATTCGATCAACCGTCATATTGCTAGTAGTTAACTCGATAGATGGCGACGGGCGTACTTTTTCGTGTTGGGACCATTTAATCATATTTTTTCTGCGGATAGCAGCGTTGGAAAGAGGTGGTTTCATGGCGTGACCTCCGCACGTTGGGTTAACGTTCGAAGATCTTGCTGTGGTGCTGTGAAGAGCGTGCGTTAAAAAAAAAAAAAAAAAAAAAAAAAAAAAAAAAAAAAAAAATCCCACCTTTTCGGGCTTACAGCGGATTTAAACAAAGATTTGGTTTTTTATAGCTGTGACTCATTTACTTTCATTTATACAGGAAGTCTCAAAAAATTTGGTAACGCGCTTTTAATTTTTATCTATTAAAGATAAGTGGGCAATGTAAATTTAAAAAATGTTCAAAAAAAAGTAGGGAAAAAAAGGACTACCTTAAAAGTAAATTCCTCCCGTTAATTTTTTAAAAGTTACACAAAATTTAAATTTGTATACCACCCCCAGTACGAAAAAATTATGTATTAGTAAAATGCGCCCCGTAAATTATAATGAGGTGATTTACAAAATTTCAAGCTTTCATCATAAAACGTCTCGGAGATATCTTTAAACTTAGATTGCTCGGGGCTATGCATGAGTTTGAATATAAACGGTATTGCTAGAGTGCAAAAAAAAATTATTTTCTTTCGTAATTTCTGTACGACCCTTGAAACGAGATAATCCGACGTGATTTTCACCAATTCTATAGGCATTGAAAAGTGGTTTAAGTCAGTGTATATTTATCTTCATATCTATGACAATTTTTAAGATATAATTTTCAAACTTTGAACACCACCTCATTAGTGTATGGTGCACATTTTACTAACTGGGATTTATTTTTAATTTTTTTTCTGTACAGGCGTCGTATTCAAATTTTTAAAAATGTAACTTTTTAAAAATAACGAGAGGAATGCTTTCTTAGCGTAGTATTTTTCCTGCCTCTTTTTGAACATTTTTCCAATTTACATATACCACTTCTCTAACAGAAAAACAATTAAAGAGTGTTACCACCTTTTTGAGACACACTGCATATTTTATTGAGTTAGGTTCCTTGTACAACTGTTAGTATTGAACTGCGTTATTTACAGCTTGTTATTTCGGAAGCATAAAAAGGTAATTTGCAGCTTTTTCTTATCAATACACTTATTTTCGAAGCAAACATAACATTTCTTTAAAACTTTTCATAAAGTTACGACCTTTTGAATCTTTTGCTTTAGCTTTTGGCACTATCCAGCTGGTTGTGCCGCACAGCCAGTTGTCGTCAAAAAAGGGTCTCTAGATCTGTGGCACGCGATGAACGTTTCGATCGTCCGCCATCTTCCTGGTAGTTAAGTCGAGCGATGGTAACGGCTGCACTTTTTTCAGCATTGGGAAAGGGTTGCGCCTCCAAGGGTTAAAGGGATAATTCACAATCCTACGTATGAAATGCCCTTGAAAATAATACATATTTTTTTTCTGCAGTATCTGTAAATCAAGCTCAGATCGTTTATTTACCGTATCTTCTCGTGAATTGTAAACAAACCGTATTGAGCGGGCAGTACGCAAACTCGAGTCATTTCCTGGAAGTTCAACCGCGTAGTAAACAAACTGGCGCGTATTTCAGAAGACGTGGGTCTTCGACTACTTGACACGTTAACCCTCTTTGCCAATGCTGACAGATCACGAGGCATCGGTTTGGTATCGAAACGTTTGATTAACGTTTGATGAAATGTTTTCGAAACATTTACTTTATGCTTTCTTTTAATTCGGTCTTATCAGATTAAATTTTCTTTTTCCCAAGTTTGATATCCTATGGCGTTTTTTTTAACCCTTTGAGGCGTAACCCTTTCCCAATACTGAAAAAAGGACAGCCGTTGCCATCGCTCGACTTAACTACCAGCAAGATGGCGGCACAGCCAGCTGTCGTCAAAAAAAGGATCTCTAGATCTGTGGCACGCGATGAACGTTTCGATCGTCCGCCATCTTGCTGGTAGTTAAGTCGAGCGATGGCAACGGCTGCGATTTTTTCAGCATTTGGCCATATATCCAGCTTTTCTCGCATACTTCCATTTTTCGGCAGATGTCAGTGCTGTTAAAAATAATCGTGACCATTTTTTACGGGAAATGACGTGCTAAAAAGTAAAGGATTCTCGTGGAGCTATGTCACCCGCAACTATTTTCATAGAAATAAAATCTATACTTCGTGATTGGCAACAGTCAAAACGTCAGAGTTTGGTGTTCCCACAGCGGGAACACTGCGCGTTAAAGGGTTAAATCCATTTTGGCCTTTTTACAAAGCCGCTAACGAGGAGACTTCACTTCTACAGGGTGTCCCTAAAGGTTGATACACGCTTTAATTCTTAATCTATTAGGCATGAGAAGCCAATGAAGACTGAAAAAATATTCAAAACAGAGTAGGAAAATACACTACGTTAAGAAAAAGTTCTTCTCGTTAATTTTTGAAAAGTTACACCTTTTAAATTTGTACACGACCACCCGTACAAAAATATTCCCAATTAATAAAATGTGCTTCATACACCAATGAGGGGCTGTACAAAATTTCAGCCTTTCATCATAAAATACCTCATATATATACTTATAAACAAAGGTGATTGAGGACTATACATGAATTTTAAGGTAAATGTTTTTGTTAGAAGGGAAAGAAAAATATTTTCTTTTGTAGTTTTTGTTTGACCCCCGAAATGCGATCGCCCAACGCAATTTTTTTCTCTTCGAGAATCATTGAAAAGTGCTTTAAGTCAGCATATATTTATCTTCATACCTCTGACACTTTTAAGAATGTAATTCTCAAATTTTGTATATTACCTCATTAGTGTATGCCCCCCACCCCCTATTTTTTTTTGTATTTGGACCTTTTTTGTAAGGGGGTAGTATACAAATTTAAAAAGCGTAACTTTTTAAAAAATAAACGAGAGGAAATGTTCTCAGCGTAGACTTTTTTGCCACCTTATTTTGAACATTTTTTTTTTAATTTACATTGCCTACTTATCTCCAAAAGATGAAAAAATTAAAGTGTTACCATTTTTTTTTGGAACACCCTGTGTCACCCCAGCCTATTTTATAACCTCTACCTCTGAAGGTATATAAATACCACAATTCGAGAGGCCCTGCTATAAAAAAAATTCAGAATGTAATCCATTTTGGTCAGACAAATTAAATGGCCTTTATAAAACTTTCCGAATTTGCATGATGTCCTTTCTATAGAAAAAACGCCATCTCTTGGTTGATATTTAAACTATTTTTTTTTACTGTACATTTCTTTACCCCGACATATTTACCATGTTTCAACTAAACACGTCCACCAGAATAGGCTCTATGTACGTCTAACAGCCTAATTTTAATTATAACCATGTGGTATCGAACTGTTATAACAATTCTAAACTGCTAAAGACCGCAATGTATTAGGATTATTGGATGTGCTGCTGTGAAAGAATTATAAATGTTACGTGAACTCTTTTTTATGAAAACCATTATTTTATAGACCTTAATAGCATGCTTCATTTTTTTTTTTTTTTTTTTTTTGAGATGCATTTTTTTGAAATCTCTAAACACACTTGGTAAAACAAATGTCCATAGACCGTAATGTATTAGAATTCTTTTGAGTGACGAAAACGAACTATTCATGTTATTTCTATATAAACTATTTTCAATAGGGTACGTAGGGTACATGTTGTACTTTACAGAGATAACATATAAATTCATAGCAGTCGATGAGCAATTTCAGTAGTCAGAGCCGGAACTAGGGGAGGGGCAAACGGGCCTCTTGCCCGGGCTCCGTGTTGAGAGGGACATTAAAATAAAAGAAGTGGTGCCAAAATTAAGGTTTTCCCCGAGTGATGTGATGTCTACTTTCGGCACTGGCATCAGTTACTGAACTCAGGCGAACGAACAGACAGACAAATTGAAATCATAAGCTATTTTCAGTTTTGTTGCAAATGTAATAATATTAATATTAATATTAATATTAATAATAACAATAGTTGATTTTAATTAAATTTATTATCTCGAAGTCCTTAAAAAACATTGTTTTTTCTTAAATATAAATTTGTTTAGAAGCTTCAGGAGTTAAATTTTATTTTGAATTATTTTCTTGTTTGAGGAGGTTACATTAATTTATTTATTTAAATTTAGTAATCGGTAATTGTAAAAAAAAAAGAAAAATACTTAAGTTCAAAAGTAACGTGAACGACCTTACACTTTTACAAGTAATTTATGGTCTAAAAAGAAATACCCCAGCCTAAAAATATTTAATTTCCTTTCCCTCAGCAAAATTCTTAAAATTCTATTTAAAACTACCACGGTTAATAAGACACTGAAAATCTCAATCAGTTAGAGATTTTGACTTACGAAACCTTCTAAAAGACTTCCTTTTATTTCAAAATTAAAAGACTTTTTTTGCCAATTTTTGTAACAAATGGGAACGAACCCATAAAAGTTTTGACTTTTTAAGAGTTAAATTTATCTGCCATTCACTGAAAGTTGTTTTATATTTTGTTCGTGATGTTACTTATTTTATAGAATTTCTAAACAGGCTTTCTCAAGTCCACTTGTAAATTTGTTGATTCAAGCAGACAGCACGATGTGAGTTTTTTCTTTCACTGAAAAGCAGAGATTTAAAATTCCGTTCAATGACCTCAGTGGCGGGGTGCTGGTCCAAGGGAGGGCGATTGTCCGATCACCACTCCCTTTAGCCCCAATTCAACACACTATTGAACCCATGTTTAGCCTGTTCGCCCTCCTCTTTAAAAGAACGCAGCGGACAAGAATCTCTTTCTTTGAACAATTTAAAAATATTTAGAAATTGTTGGAATTTACAAATTTCTGAAAACGAAAAGTTTCCCGGTGAATTTTGAAAAAGCCTTTACATCGCCCTTTCCTGCAGTACTTCATTTGCGCTTGAAATCAATCTCCTGTAATTTAAATTATGCTTATGTTAACTTTTACTTTTTAATTTACAAATTCTGAAAACTGTATACATAAAGGTCTCGATGAATTATGAAAGTGCCTTTACTCTGCCTTTCCTATAGTACTTCATTTGCACATGAAATAAGTACCCTGTAATTTAAATTGTGGTTGTGCTAACATTTATTTATTTATTTACAACTTCTGAAAACTGTACATATAAAGGTCTCGGTGAATTATGAAAGTGCCTTTATATTGCCCTTTCCTATAATACTTCATATGCACTTGAAAGTAGTCCCTTGTAATTTAAATTGTGGTTCCGTTAACATTTATTTTTTAATTTACAACTTCTGTAAATTCTAAACTTAAAGGTCTCGATGAATTATGAAAATGCCTTTACATCACCCTTTCCTACAATACTTCATTTGCACATAAAATCAGCCGCCTGCAATATAAATTATGGTTATGTTATCATTAAAAATTTTTTTTTAATTTACTACTCCCAAAAAACTGCATTTATAAAGTATAGATGAATTATAAAAATCCCTTTATATCGTACTTCCCTGCAAGTACTTCTTTTGGACATGAAATTAATCAAAATAGTTTAAATTATCGTTATGCAACCATTTGAAAATCTTAGATATATAGACTACCAAAAACTGAGCATTTCTTGGGAAACCTTTAAAAGCATCTTTTTCTTAATTCTTTATTTAAAATGTAGTTTGGCACATGTAGTATAGCTGAGGAAAGTTTTGAAATGATCTGATGATATAAATGTCGTAAAAAAGCTTTTAAATGTTTTAAAAGCACTGACATTCCTTACATGTCACTTCTTTAAACTATGTTTTCTGAGTTTTAAAATTTTCACAAAATCATAGTGTTAAAAGTGTTAACCGTTTAACGCGCAGTGATCCCGCTCTGGGCACCCAAACTCTGATGTTTTCACTGTTGCCAGTCACGAAGAATAGATTTGATTTCTATAAAAATAGTTGCGGGTGACATAGCTCCACGAGAATCCTTTACTTTTTAGCACGTCATTTCCCGTAAAAAAAAAGCGCGAGCTGGCTGTGCTGCACAGCCAGCTGTCGTCAAAAAAGGTCTCTAGATCTGTGGCACGCGATGAACGTTTCGATCGTCCGCCATCTTGCTGGTAGTTAAGTCGAGCGATGGCAACGGCTGCCTTTTTTTCAGCATTGGGAAAGGGTTGCGCCTCAAAGGGTTAAAGCTGAACTTATAGAAAATTTAAATTTAAAATTTTTCTTTTAAACTAATGTTTCTTTTTTATGTGAAAATTAATTTGCTTAGTTATAATATTTAATGGCGTACACGTAAGATACGTAAATATCGTTAAATAAAAAAAAAAGTAAAAAAGTGACGAGTCACTGTAATCCATGAAACAATAAAGCGACTGGATGTGTTACGAAAATGCCTGTACATCATACTTCCCAGCAGCATAGCAATGGGTGCAGTGAAATGTCGTGTTACTGGAAGGTGGATAGTTGAAAATCTACGAATATCGACCAGGATCGTATTTTTCTCGGATAAGAGGATCCGTATTTAGAGTTTCGCAGTCTAGATATATCTGCGTACCCGCTATTAATGTAGCAGTCCGTGCATAATTTCTAAGTATAAATTGTACAATCAGGAGCGCATTTCAGTATTTCCTCTAGAAGGGACAGATTTAAATACTTGAAAACCCACAATGCGAAATAAATATTTTTTTTTTTGTTGTTCTTTCTTTTTTTACTCACACTTTGCAATATTTTAATTTTTAAGTCCATATTCATTCATTTTTAAATAATACGTAATTTTGTAAACTAAAAATATATACGGTATTAATCTGTATGTAGCCTTAGACATCGGTTCTTAATGTCGCTAAGTCATATGGTACCCCCATCAGGTTTTTTTCTTAAGTACTACGGACTGGATTTTAAAAGAGTAAAGTATTTTGAAAAGTGCGCCCAAATTTATGTAAAAAGTCGCTAAATCTATCAGAAAAATCACTAATAATGGCTCGAATTTTAAAAAAGAAAATGTATTCCCCAAATAAAATGAAAACTCGCTAAATATTTCAACAAACTCCCTGAACTGGCAACAATGAAAGACGTTGAACTACAAAAATAAACAAATAATAAAAAAAAGTAAATATTGAAATATTCGATGCAATTATTGCCTAAAGTACAACCAGATCATGTGCCGAGCTAAGTTTCATCACCACCAATATCATTACGCTTTTCCAAAGCATCAGCAAAATCGAACACATATCGCATGTTGAGACAAACAAACAAACAAACAAACAAAATCGTCTACTCCCCTTCTTTTGGTAAGTGGACCTGCCAGTCTCGTGGTGGACAGAAAAAAAAAAAAAAAGATCACATGTTTTAGAAAATATGAAGCAAGTGGACGACTGTGGGAGTTCATGAACTTCGATATCAGATACTACAAGGCGATTATCCGCACAATGCACCGTAAAAAAAAAGATCCCATCTCAGCATGATAACTTAACGCTCGATGGTTTGATTTACAGACTTTCAATAAAATACGGAGGGAGCGAAGTAATAATTTGACAGTGGTGTTATCAGTCGATAAATTGGAGGGTTATACTTTTTTGTTGTTGTTTTTGGTAAATATGGAAGATTCCTTTTGATAAGATTTTGCTTTCCGTCCACCACAAATCTGTTCACAAAGGGAAAAGACTGAGCTAGGAGAAAAGTACAGTCTAAAGCCACTCAAAAAATTTAAAACAAGGACTCGTACCCTTAACTGAGGCTGTAACTGAGCAAATTGAGAAAAACTTTTCACAGTTATGTTGTGCGAAACCTTTTGAAACAATTTCTTTGTGCGTGAAAATATGAAAATACTTCATATTTTGATTGCATGCATGCATTCATTCATGCATTCATAAAGATGCATTGAAATTTTGGCTTTAAATGGCTTGACACGTCCATTATCTTCTCTACTGAAGATTTTCTGCCATCTGCAGAGAAAAAATGATAACGTTCCGCTATTCTTTCATGTATTATTACTAGGACACTAAGTTTTCAAGTTAAAATTCTTGAAAATAAAGAATATAGAGTAATGCAGAGATGAGTTGGAATATTAGGACTTCAGGGCCAAAGAGGTTAATCATTTCTAAATAAGCCTAGGCAAATTTGCTTTTAGTTCTCGTTATTTATATGAAGCTGAACTAAACATATCATTTTAATCCCTTTTGAGAAAAATTATTGTTGAGTTTTTATGTGTTATGTTGTCCTATATCATTATCCAAGGTATTAAGGTACCCATTATTGTCTGTCGTATACATACCGATTGTAAATGATTATGACAAATATAATCAAACTTCAAAGTAATAACTCTTATTATTATGAATTATTTATTTTTCTTTTAATTATTTATTTATTATTATTATTATTAACTATTTGAGTCGTGCAGTTAGTTACTCCTTGATTATAAAATCGGTAAGAGGTAATGATAATGAAACAAACGGGGAGTATAGATCTTCGATGAGGGTACCGCTGTACCGCTGTACCCGGTTTGTTAAAAATACGGGAAGCGTTTGGTCATTGATGCTAGGGTTAAAGATGGATGTGATGTGTGATTCTTTTACGTCACTCGGCAGAAACAGGGGAGATAGCTAGGCGGTTAGGCTATTGATTAAGGTAAAGCTACACGAGAGCTATCTGCATAAGGGAAGGGATACCTCGTTCGAAAGGACTTTTTAAGGGATTCTAACGCGTATTCACATTACAGCTAGAGAAAATCATCCAAAACTCCAGACCGTTAGACCGACAGCCACGCGGTGAGTCCGAGCGCGGGACCTCCACAGTTCAGCAGTCTACCAATTTCAGTCGTCTGGATCATTCAGCCACTGGTTGGTCAGACAGAGAGGGGGATAAGGTACGGGACTCAACTTTCCCCCATTGAATCTTGGTTTTGCCTGTTTGATTCCATTGTTTAAAAGATGAACGCGAGGTAAACAGAGAGAACACAGATCAAGAAAAATATTACCTCGTATCTTGGCGATAGCTGCTATATTTGGCGAGAATTCATCAGACTTTCTAATAATTATTATATGAGAATATTAGTGTATTTCTTTAACCGACATTTTTATGTTTGTTCAGCAATTTTTCTTACCGAGTGTACCAATTTCGATTATTTTTTTCTTATTGGAAAAGCAGTATCTTGGGTGTGGTCTCATATTAATTTGGTCAAGTTCTGATGATAGGATCAATGGAAAAATGTGGGAAATCTTCAATTTTTATAAGCATGTAAATAATACTCGGACAAATCTCTTAAATAGTGGGATATTTGAGTTACCACGATGGTGTTAAGCATAAAAAAAAAACAATGTACAATAGCACCAATAAGAGCATTAAAATAGAAGACCGGTTTCAGCATATATGACATGCCATCGTCAGTGCCAGAATAAGAATGACAAAAATTTGCTCTGTTTTGTATAGAAAAAGTAAGGATTCAGAAAAGCATTTACGAGGGCCAATAGGAAAGCAGGGATTCAGAAGAGGGAGTGATGACGAAGTATTAAAAAAAATAATAAATTGAAGATGGTTGTTTATTTCTGTTTTATTTTATATATACTTGTTAAAAAAATAAATAATGTAAATTTTAAGCATTTATATCTTATTTGAAACGATTAAACTCGTGTATGAGTGTCCTAAACTTTGTCAAAAACTTATCTTCAGGGGAAGAATTTCTTTTTTTTTCAACCCCAGGGAGGGATGAACGTGAATAAAGGAGATTACAACTAAAGAAATGTTCGGGAATCCTTGACTTGGACTAATATATTCCTCCATATCACGCCTGAACATATTTAATGCTCTCATTTTAAAGTCGATAAGGCTCATACACACATCCTGTTCGTATAGAAGGTATTAAAGCACTTGAACTCATTTTTAAAAAAAGAAAGGAAGAAAGAAAGAAAGAAATCCCAGTCACACTTAAAGAACAAATATATAGCCACTGCTTAAAAGGCTTTTATAATTTTACTCAGACGGGGGAAAGCAGAAACCGTCTAGACAAAAGCGCGCAATAAAATTGTAAATTGCGGCTTCCACTGAACTTTAATGCAAAATCAGAAAAAAAAAAACCTGAATGCATCAACCCCGCAGGGAAACAGTCATCTGTCTTCATTGTCTGCAATTTCACCAATTACTCATTAGTTTTTTGTCGCGCACCTGCATTCTGGAACAACAGGTGCGCGATTTATTACGACTTTTGTACCGGGTAGATAAAGCAGAAGAGAGGATAAGACGTACGCCATTTTTTTTTTTTTTTCCCTGACCGAGAATTTTCTTTTTCTACTCGAGTTCTCGGAATGCAATAGACATGAAGGGATGTCGTGAATCAATTTTAGATGGGAAGGCCGGAATGATTTCTGAGAACAGTTGACGCAGAGGTGGAGTCCCAAGAAAAAAGGTGGTGGCAGCTCATTTTTGAGGAATTTAACTTGAATATGTCTAATTAGTTAACTCTTGTTATTGTAAAAACAATAAATAAACTAACTAAATCATTAATTTAAATTAATTATTATTAGTTTGGTGTAATTAGTTGCGTTTTGTATGTAATAACAGTGTAATTTTGGATCAAAAATTCCCTAAGAAAAACATTTTTTATTCTTTTTACTTCCGTTAGTCTTAATGTCAAAAACCATTGGATTTTTTTTTTTTTTACTTGAGACTTTTCTAATCAAGTTTTTTCTTTTTTTCCGCATTTAGGAGCAGACTCATTGACCAAACGTGTGTTTAAGAAGACGGCATGCGTATTCTATTTCCAACATTTTTTTTTTTTCTTTCTGCAGCCATTGGCAGTCTTAATGACAAAAATCACTGGATTATTATTTTTTTTTTTCCGTGAACTTTTGCTACTCAAGGTTTTTTTTCTGTTTTTCCCGGCCATTTAGGAGCAGACTGCCCTTTTTTCAGCATTGGGAAAGAGTTGCGCCTCAAAGGGTTAATAAGTGTCTGCCATTAGGGAAGAAAAAAAAAAACTCTTAGTCAATACTGAAATGGATACATATTACAGAACCAACCAAAATGCAGATGAGCCCTTACTTATTGTTTCATAAATACTGCAATGCAATCTGGGGGGGAAATGTAGGCTGGGTCTGAAAATGCATTTTCCACTGAAGATAATTTCCTACAAAAACCAAGGACATGTTTGTACTCTTTGAATAATCCAGCTTAGCAAAATCCTGTTGGGGGCAATGTACTAGGAGTTAAGAATTGCGAAAGCTGAAAAGCGTGATATTACTGTATTATTCGGCTAAATAGTTTCATAGTAATTTAAGAAATTATACTTTTTGAATGACGGACTTAGTTCATTTAACCCTTTAAGGGTTGCAGTATTTTCAAGAAAACGGTCATAAAAATGCCTAATTTTTATTCCAGAAAATTATATAAAAATAAGTGTATGTGTAATATATGTGTTCATTTTAAGGTTTTGGACATTTTTTTAGCTGGAAATAAACAAAAAATATTTTTTTAAATGAAAAATCAACATTTAAGTGTATTGTGTGTTTGTGTGTTTTCCAGTAAGCAGAGAAAAATTATAAATCTATATTTTAAACACTAAGTTAAAATTTTATTAAACTTACTAGTAAATACTAGTAATTTTTTCGTGTAGGATAGATTTAAAAGACTGCAAAATGCATATCACAAATGCATATATTTGAATAGTGTTACCATCTATTTTAAATAAACTATTTTGACTTGAGTTAAAAATAGTCTATTCCCATCAGTTGTGTAAAATGAGATATAAAAGAATTCTTAGTCAGCCAGAGATGTAATGTTAAAAAGGATGATACCTACTGTGTTGGCGTCGGTTTTCTGGCGAAGAAATCTTTACTTCAGAGGACCAACATTGGGTTTATTAAAGTTAAATAATGATCCCATTGTTGAGAATGGCAATTAAACGCGTTCAAGCGGGTGAAATTAAAAGGCACAGTTTTACTTGAATGGATCGGCACTGCGTTATGAAATTAGCGATAATTCTTTTAGGTGGGTCATCCAGTAATTACGTCACGCTTCTGGAGAAAGAATTATAAAGCGTAAAAGGATAATGAGAAAATAATGGTGTGGGTTACTATGGTGGGGTAACTTTCACTAGAAACTGCCAAACGTGCATTATAGGAAAATTCTAGCTAAATTAGGATTTTAGAAGTCAACTGGTGTCTAGCAATTTTGCCCGGGCCGTCATCGGCTGGCTACGTGGCCGGTGGTAGCCCGAGCAAAATTGGTAGTAGGGTATCGAGTGACTATTAACATAAATTAATTTCATTTGAAAAGTAATTATATTTTCCTTACTTTTGAGACATGCCCATAGTGCTTGGCGACAAACGCCAAAATTTTCAAATTGCAATATCTCGGAAATTATTCTACTCAGAGACATGGAAATTTTTAAATTTAATACTTTCTTGAACACATACCAACATTTTTCTAAATATAAGTGATAGAAAAGGACAGGCCGTATAAAAACTGAATTTAGTATTGTAATATGTATACAGCCCCTAGTACAAAAAATTGCCATTTCTGAGAGCTACTCTTTATTTGACGAACTTTTCTGATTGGAAGTATGTTTCGATCACTTGCGGTTTTAAAGATAATCGTTTTAACATCTCTTTTGAATCACCCGGTATAGTAAAAGCGTATCACAATCCATGCGTCGTCCCTATCTTTCTTCCTTATTCCATTAAGTTGGAAAATTTATCATTATTCATGAATATACCGTATTTTTCTTCCTTGCTCCATGAAACACTTCTTTGAAATCGAATTCTATATTAAAATCGCCTACTAAAACTGTTCTGCAATCTTCGACCAGCATATTCTAAATAGACTTCTGCTTTGAAATAAACTGTAGAGTTTGTTAGTCTCTTGCCAAACATGGAAGATATCACCAAGCTACCCAGACAGCACGCACTGGTTCTCTGAATGTCTATTAAAGTTCACAAAACGTTTTCTGAACGATTATAGACGTTCAGAGAACCTGTATGTATGTAATGATAAGTTCAGTTTTAGGAACTTATTTTTTGGCACCAGACTTGGAGATAAATAATCGAAAACTGCAAACATTTAACATCTTATCCCCCCCCCCACGGTAACCCTATTGAAAAATGCAACAAAAACGAGTCGACCTTAAATTGGTCCACGAAAATATGTCCACAAAAATCGGTACCCAAAAATATGTCCACAGAAATATCTACAAATTATATCGACAGAAAATACCGGAATGAACGAAATAGCACGCTAGTGGTAAAAAAAAGAAAGAACATCCGCTAGTATTTTTTTTTTTTTTGTTTCTTTTTTTTTTTTTTTTGTCAACCTGCGACAACTACATTCTCAAAAAAGATAATGTTAAATGTAGCTGTAACAGTTCCACAGCATACACTTTTTCCTCTTTTTTACAAAATATAAGTTCTATTTTTAAGAAATCCTCTCCCGTCTTAAATCCGGAGATCATTTCCAGGCGGATAGCTGCTGATCACGACTTTTTCCTCATTTCCAAAGCTATTGGGACAACGCAGTGCGATCGAAGAATTGTGAAATTGGAAGAACACACTCGAAACGCAACGCTGTATGAATCATTCCTGTACACTACTTTAACCCTTCAACACGTGGTGTCCTTGCCGAGAGTACACAACTCTGACATTTTTATTCACGAAGAATGAATTTTATTTCAATAAAAAATATTTAAGGACATAGTTACACGAGAATACTTTTCTATTTAGCACAGCATTTTCCGTAAAAATTGCCGATTATTTGTAAAATTGTCAGGATAACGAGGCGTATTCGGAAAGTAAGTTCCGATTTGGGAAGAAAAAAAAAAAAAAAAAAAAAAGATAAATCATGCAAAACGCATGGATTATAAAACACTTTCCAACACGAAAATATTTTTTCGAAAAATTTGGCGATGTATTTTCCTTAAAACTGGTGATATTTTGTAGATAAGTATTATATGCTTTAGATAGTATTATATGCTTTAAATAGATGTCTGTCTCTAAACTGTCACTGACCGTATTGTATTGAAATTATTTTGAGTGGTTCTGTACAAAAACTATTAACTATACAAACACTACTTTCGATGGAAAGCTAGCTTCATCTTGTAATCCTTATATAACATATATCAGGTTTGTTTCATTTCAAATAGAATATCCTAAAACTAGAAGTCAAAGACCGTTGTGGAGGCAATGAATACTGGCGCTAGAAAAAGCATTTGACGAAAATTTGTTTACATTCAAAATATTTAATTTTCATCCACCTAAAATAAATAAGTTCATATTAATTTTTCATTATATACCCAAATTAAATTTCATGCTGTTCTGGAAACTTGCGGAATCTTTTCGCAATCGAAAGATTTCGTTTTGTGTACACAGCTATTCTCATGTCCATGCAAACGATTTATTTTTGAAAAAGAAATGATAATAAACTGTGTAATCTGGAAAAGCTTTTTTAAACGAATTTGAATCCCAATTGTATGACGTCCTATTCACTTGAAAAGGGTAATTTTGTCACGCAAATGATTTACTTTTTTCACTCTCGGAAAGAAAATGGTGCTGAAGATAGCGAAAAATCGCTTAAAAATGAGGGAACGGGTGGATTTTCAGATTTTTAAAGTAGCGCAGATTGTTTTCTATATTTTTATACATGATCATGAAAATTTTCAAGCGGATCGTACAAACGGTGAAGAAATTATTAGGCTTTTTGTGTTAACTTTGTAATCTTTTTGCAGTAATGGCGGAAAAAGTTTTTATCTTGAAGTCAGGGATCAGCGTAACTGTATAGTAGGATGGATACGCTTGAAAGAATAACTTCCCATAGACCGCAATATATTGGAAATATTTTGAGTGCTCCTGTAGAAAAACTATAAATGCTATATATACCATTTTCAATAGGGTACATGGTACAGTAGATAAGAATAACATATTAAAATTTCATAATAGGCGTAATCTGAGGGGAGCAATTTCCCCTGCAGCGTTAGAAAAAAAGTCCTGTTGCTGTAAATACTGAGGAAAAAGAGGTCATTTTCACCGGCAATGTCGCAATTAGAGTTTATGTCATCCGGGGCAAACCATAATTAGTGTCGTGTGCATGGGCGCCCATAGTAATTTTCCTGGGGGGGGGGGGGACTTCAAAAAAAAATTCTAGAGGGGGGGCAAATTTCAAACTTTTAACAAATTTAGTTCTGTTTTTGCCATTTGTTAACATCATGAGACATTAACTTAAAACTTGAGGGGGTGGCAAGTTCCCTACCTTGCCCCCCTCTTATGGGCGTCCATGGTCGTGTGCCCCCTCGCATGGAGCCGCGCCCCATCCTAAGAAACTATAACTGATTTTGGCATTCCTTTTAGAATGTCTCCCGGTGCTTGTCCCCGCTTATCCCCCCCCCCCGTTTAGCTGCCGCCCTGTCACAGGTTGGGGCCAGTTTCTCATTTATATTTTAGTGAACCTAATTTTGGTGTTTGAAGAAGGTCAGTAGCAGAGAGACAACACCCTTTTATGATCGTGTACAACTTACTTGACTTGACTAATGTGACCATTTATTGTTTCCTTCAAAACGAGACATTTACTACTTTTTTGGCAAGAGTGTGTTTATTTTCTTCCTCAAAACGGGACATCTACTGTTTTTCGGGTAATAGTGTAGGAAGACTGAATTGACAGGTCTGGGTATCTTTGAGTTGTTAAGAAAACGCGCAAAAAAGCTTGTGTTAATGTTAATTTCAAAATAAAATGGAAAAAAACCTTCGCTAAAACACACATGTACTATAAAAAATAATGCAAGACGTACGTTTCGGGTGGTACAAGGAGTAGGCCCTTCTTCGACTTCGAGAACACCATCCGACACAAGGCAGGAATGTAGGAAAGTGAGACATGTAAACAAAAGGGCACACAGAAAAAAAAGGAAGATGTCATTCGGAAGGAAAAAAATTCTTAGAAAACCAGAGTGAAAAGGGAAAATAAAGGGGAGATAGGGGATGGGGGGCGAGTTAAGTAAAAGAGTAAAAGAGGCACATGACTTTAAAAAAAAGAAATAAAAATTAAATAAATTGAAATAGTTGACAAAAAGAAGAACATTAAAAGAATAAACACAAAAACAATGCACCCCCCCATCATTCCGCGTCTCGAGAGAGAGGGAGGGAGGTTAGTTGTTTTTTTTTTTTTTTTTTTTTTTTTGACGCTGCGATTGGATGATTTTAGATTTTAGCGGCCTTTATTGAAATCGTTACCGTGGGTTGCTCTCTTTCTAAAAAAGGGACATCGGAGGGTACATTTCCTAAAAACGGGGCATTACGGTGTCCCTAAGCTGTGCTTGGGGACAACGGGACAAGCCACCTAAAAACGGGACGTATGTTCACCTTAGACTTGACAGACGACTAATTATGAATTGAAATGCGACGCAGTTTAAGAGAACAAGAAACGGTCTGCGATTTTATGATTTATATCTACTGCCAGGGGCAACTAGGGGAACGTGCCCCAGACTTGGTAGGGGACTCCAAAATAAGTTATGGTTCCATGGGAGGGGGCCGTTCTAGTTGGTTCGTCGTGAGAGATAAACTCTAGTTGCAGTACTAAGTCAATATTTCGATACCTTTAACCCTTTTAGATTTTCATGCATTAGAAAATATAGCAGCAAATCGCCTAATTACTTCCTACTATCAGCGTTGCTCCCAGCAATACGGAGAAGTAACGTTCGACACAGAAGGGGAACCTTCACAGCTATTGTTTATAACGGTCTGCTGACGTTCATACATGGTCGCCCATAGTAATTTTCCTAGGGGGGGGGGGGGAACTTCAAAAAAATTTTCTAGAGGGGGGCAAATTTCAAACTTTTAATAAATTTAGCTCTGTTTTTGCAATTGTTAACATCATGAGACATTAACCTAAAACTTTGGGGGGGCAAGTTCCCTACCTTGCCCCCCCTTAAATCTATTTTCTAGCATTTCAAAAAATTCGTTTCAAAAATAATATCTCAGAATATTAGTTTTCTTTAGTACATAGTATATGTACATTCACCTAATTTATATACCCCCCCCCCCATTTTTTTTTTCATGAAAACGTCTTCAACTCAAAACCTTACATAATTTATCAGGGGTCCGTCCAGGAATATTTTCCAGGGTCCCATTTTTGTAAAAAACTGCATATTTTTGTGAATTTTCAAACCAAATTTTAATAGAAGTCACTTTTTTTTTGTTAATTGATGAAACACATTAAAATTTATGGTAACATGCCAATGAAGGGCAGTTTTAATCGACTGTATTTTTGTGAAAGGGTTCCATTTAAATCAATTGTAATTTTGTGAAAGGGCCACGAAACGGACCCAATTTTTATTTGTATCGACCCCTGTCCCCCGCTTATTCCGAACTTTTGGTTAATGAAATCGCGTTAAAAGTCGTTCCAGCTCCTCAAATTATTAAATATCTTTTTGCAAATTACTTTTCTAAAAATATTTACAATATCAACCCCCCCCCCAAAATAAATAAATAAATAAAAATAAAAGATAAAATAAAAAATAAATTTTAAAAAAATAACGTACTGGACTCTTAAAAATTTTTAATTTTCTGTCCGAGTCAAGGAAAAACATGAACATTGAGCCCAGAATGCTGTAAATTTAACAGGTCGCTAACATTAAGGAAAGTGCCGCGGGAAGAGAGGTTACAGAAAATAGAAAATATGCAGTGCAATCAGTTTCATTGTAATGTATTTCAAATCTCGCAAGAGAAGAGGCTTTTTAGCAAAGCATAAAATGATTGGTTTTTTTTTTTTGGACCTACAAACAAAACTTAAGAACATGTCATCACTAAATGACCATTAAGATTCTGTGAAAAACTGGAGTGATTTAAATGCCAAACGCGGCCCTTTTATCTCCCGTTAACTCAAAAATCAGTCACATCTGTGTTCACTTATATATACTAGGACCAGTTTTTTCCGCAAGCATGTTGACTTTGTGAGAGAAGGGAGCTTTAAAAATTTTTATATGTAACATGATGTTTTATATTTCAAGTCTGTTGTTAATCTTTCGCTACCTGGTGGGGGGAAAATACCGACGAAGAACACGGGAGATGTCCAAGAGGGTTGGAGGAATTATTGAATGAGCCGCAAAGAATGGATTACAAAGAGCTAAGCTAAATAGGTAAATGATGTCTGTGTGTCAAGTTTGGTTAAGTTAAATGAATTTTACTAGCCGAATATTTGTATCTTGCAGTGAAATATTAACTTGTTTTGTGTATGAGTACAGGTAAGTAGTTTTCGTAATTTTCGTGTCAAATCGGTAAATTTTAAATAAAGTATTAGTCTGGAGCAAAGGCGGATCCAGGGGGAGGGCGCAGGGGGCGTGCGCCCCCTCCGAGAAAAATATATTTACACTAGATAAATGGGGCTTTCGGCAATATTAAGTCGGCTTTACACTAGATAAAATGAGTATTCACGATTTGCGCCCCCTCCGAAAAAAGTTTCTGGATCCACCCTTGGTCTGGAGAAAATACTACAATGTACTGATCATTTGGGTTTTTTGTCAGGAATTCGTTAAGGAGAAGACATCCATTATAGTTGCGCTTTGAGGGGGGAAATTTAGTTTTGTTTAAATTAAAAATGATGCCTCTCCTTACTTATTGAAAAGACCCTTTGAAAATCAAAGTCGGCTGCTTCAGTGTTTGACCGTCAAATTTTTCTTGACAGTCAAGCCCTACTCATGTCCAGTGGCTGTGGAGTTTTTTTTTTTCTTTTTATTATTATTATTATTATTGTAGTGAACACATAGATTTGCAATTTCTAATTTTTCCAATGAACTTTGCTTTGGACGTACAACACAGATTCTACCGCTAACAGCTGATTCGGTCCCCAGTGATAGCAGTGGCTGTGGGATTGGTTTGATAAAAGGGGAAAAAGTAAGCCCTTTTATCTATTTTATTAATTATACTTATTGCAATATTTACTTTTTGTTTTCAAAAGTTAAAAATAACTGTTCTCAAATTTCATCCGTTTTAGTACAGTATTATTTCCATTGTTGTGGAAGAAATATTTTATGATTTATTAATGACTGTGTCATTTTATCTCTCACCCCCTTTATTGAAAATTGTCCAAAAAATGTGTCTCAAAAATGTGTCCCAAAAATGCGACATAAAAGTAAGAATAAATTGTTGAGTATTATTTTTTCATTGTCTTGAATTATTTATTTTTTTATATATGTCTTATCCTCCTGAATTCTGTATCCCTCAATAAACATTTATCTACTTAAATGTAATCGCGCACGCATTCTTTTTACTTCTTCTATACTTTTTTCACTTAGCGTAAATACAGGTTAAGACCCCTTAGAAAGATCCCCACGGAGGGCACCCCATCCATCGGCATAGAGCCCACGCGTAGCTAATCCGCCGTAATCCCACAAACACAAACAAATATACTTTTTTCCTTCTTGATGTTACCTTGTTATGTGCTGTGCCTGTTTCTTCCGTTCTAATAATATGTTATGTTAAAATCCCACGCGTACTATGTTTGTGCCATAACTCTGCTAACATTTCTAAAAGGTTATGGGCACCAGATGGATTCATTCATTTATTTGCTGATTTTTAACGTTCGTTTCAAGGCTGCATCATTCATCCTAAAAATGGCGACTGGAACTTGGCGAATTGAAACGCTGAATAAAGGTAATTACGAAACATGGAAAATGCAAATGAAAGCGCTTTTAATAAAGAATGATGTCTGGATTTATGCATCAGGTTCAAAGCCTAAACCTGAAGTTTTGGAAAATGACGAAAAATCGCAAGAAGAGTTCGATACGGGGGTCTCTAAATGGACGAAAAAGCAATAGCAGATATAATTCTATGTAAATCGCCATCTGAACTCAAACAAATAAAAAATTGTGACACTTCATCAGGTGTCTTGAAAAAACTGGGAGAAATCTATCAGTCTAAAGGACCTGCTCGTAAAGCTGCATTAATGAAATCTTTAATTCAATAAGATACCCGACTCATCTAATGGAATTCACAACCATTTGAGAAAATTCTTCGACATAGTGGACAGACTTTCAGAAATGGATATTAAAATAGACGACGACTTACTGACTGTAATGCTGTTATATAGCCTCCCTTCTGTTAGGAAAAAAACGCTATTTCTTTACTTACCTTTTATTTCCATGAAATTTTATCCCTAAATTTGCTAAAGTGAAAAACGAAACTTTTGAACTCCTTTAAAAGTTTTCTAAGTGAAAACGTACGTTAGCATTTGAAAATGGCGGTGTAAACATCGTCATATCTTTAACGCCGTAATAAAGAGTTTACATTTCTCACCGACAGATGGCGCTGTTCCTAATTTGCATAAAATAAGAACTCTTTTTTTCCCTATGCAAATGTCCATCGTAGTCCCGCACTAACTGGCAGATATAAAAAGGGCATCACAAGTTAACTTTTCAGAATTCTAGGTCTGTCTCTCCGAAAGTTCAGCCACTACTACTGTGATGTGTGTGTAATCAAAGATGTTGCTATGAATCGTATGGTTCGACCGATGTGATTCAAATAGAACCGGATCAGGGATCCGTGCTGGTGTATCCAGATGATTCAGTGTGATGTGTTTATGAATCTGAATAAATCGCCGCAGGCGACTTGTCTTCTAGAAAGCTTGTTTTTGTGCTACTAAGTGAATGCTGTTTAATGTATTGTGTCTTCATCATGTGCACCGTGTCTTCCAAAGTATAAACACAACCAAACACTTCCAACACTTCCAAAGTATAAACACACTTCATCATGTCACCGTGTAAGCCTACCATAGTCATCTTGTTTCAATAAACTACAGAAAAGGTACCTACTTTGTCTTTCTTACTTAAACACATATTCAAACCAAAGACTTCTACTGTGCAACTCCAAGTTAAATGAGTTTCAACTCTGCCAAAAATCTACAAAATTTATTTTACAGATAAAAATCCAGTAACTATTCAATTTCAGCCAATGACTTTCAATTTGTAATTTAACTTGCCTGTTGAATAGTTTAATTTATAATATAATTAATTTCCTTCACCTTCTACTTTCAACAATTTCCGATGTGCTATGGAATCAAGAGATGAGCTTCCGAAGCCAGAAATACTCTGAATCAAATGCCAGGCGTAACAATGATAGACAAGCGGAAGACTCAGGTGCTTTCGTGTCTGCTCCTAGAAAACCTGCATCTAAAAATAAAAATTATGGAAAATAGTCGGGCCAGCCGACTCATAAAATTAAGGATACATCAAGAATAACTTGTAAAAGGTATAAACGCATCGAGCACTGGGCTACCGATTGTGAAAGTGGAAAAAAAGAATAATTTTAAACATAAGCCTAACAGCCTGGGATTCTTATCCACTCTGGATGACTCGCCAATAGAGTTACCACGCGAAATACAGCAACCCTACTCGCCTAAAGCTCAACACTATCAAATAACTAAAAGCAAAATTTTTGGTATGTTAAGTAACTTATGTAATTTTTAGTATCTATCTTCAGTTATCATCGACCCACGTTTTCATTTGCAGGGAAAGATCAGGAAACCCTCCTACTTCCAGTCGATGAAGTAAATGTAAAGGAAGAATAAAAGAAAAAGGGGTGAGAGATAAAATGACATAGTCAATTAATATCGTTTTAATATGGCAATAATGAAACTAAAAAATTACGGGGTTTCAGGTGGTCTCCCCTGACGAGGCTCAAAGACCGAATTTATAGTTTATACATGTAATATATATATATATATATATTAAAGCCAAACAGAGTACTGTTCTACATAAATATTTTACAATTATATTAGCATAAATAGCAATAATAAATGAATATAATTATTATCAATATCATTATTGTTAATATTATTGCTACAGTTTTTCTCCATTTCCACAACTTCAACTAAGTACTTCTTAGCTACTGCAGCTAGTACTACGTAAAACATAGGCTAGCTATACTAGTGTAATATTTATTTTATTATTTATTCATTTAATTATTACCATTTTTATTCTTTTTATTTATTCATTTAATTATTACTTTTTTTTATTTATTTATTCTTTTCCTTTCCATACTTCCAAAGTATTATTAATATATCATTTTTTATTCACACTCCATGGCATTACTTGTCTATTGATTGCATTAAGCCTTCTCTGATGGCAACATGCACTAATACTGCCTCCATTACTGAGCTTTGATCTTCGTGTCGGTCCACTTCCTCGTTGTTTTTTTCTAATAGCTACGGTCGCGCCCCCAAGTTACAAAAGGACCCTAATTTTGGTCAGGTAACTTGCAGAAACCTAGCTATTATTGTTTTTTTCGATTAAATTGAAATGTGTGTGCGGTGGCGCCTGATGATAGAGCACACCATTTCAATATTAATTCCATTTTCGGACTATTTCTGATTACATGTGATTAGGGTTAAAAGCACACCAGTTCTAATTTGGCGCTTTTTATTCAATTTTTCCACTCTTTCATTGCCTTAAAAGGCTATATTTAAACACTTATCCGGAATAAGCTCGTTAATTGGCACCATGTGCTATCTACATTTTTATTTTTTTATATTTTTTTCACTTTATCATTGGATTATCTTGGGATTTCACTTTACGTAAGTAAGCTATTATATATTATATATATATATATATATATATATATATATATATATATATATATATATATATGCAATATGCATGTGCGTGTACGGGCACGCATACATGGACTTTCATTTAAAATGACTTTTGCCCCCACAGTTTCGAAGCCCAAGTTACGCCCATGGAAATCGATGCATATTTACGCGAGTTAGAGCACGGACAGACGGACGGACAGACAGACAAACCGAAATCATAAACACTTTTCAACCTTGTTGGAAAGTGTTAATTAGTAAAGAAATTTTTTTCGAGCCAATTTTATTTTTACATGAAAGAGCATGCCTTAAACTATTTTCTACATAATTTCCGCCAATGTTCAAACATTGTCTTTGCGGTTTACCAGCTTTTCTATACCTTCTTCATAGAAAATTCCCGCCAGTGACGATAACCATGACTAAGGCGTGCAATTCAAAGTAAGCGTAGAGGAATGCTCAGTAAAGGAACTGTGTTGCTCTATGACAATGCTTGGACTCATACAGCTGGTGACACTCAAAAGATGATTCAACAGTTTCGTTGGGAGCAGTTCGATCACCCGCCATACAGCCTTGATTTAGTGCTGTCCAATTACCACTAGCTCCACAACATGAAGCGCCATCTAGGCGGCAAGCTCTTTGAATGCGACGATGAAATGAAAAATGATGTGGAGTGTCGTGGTTATCGTCATTGGCCGGAAGTTTCTAAGAAGAAGGTGTAGAAAAGCTGGCAACCCGCTACGACAAGTGTTTGAACATTGGCGGAAACTACATAGAAAAATAGTTTAAGGTATGCTCTTTCATGTAAAAATAAAATGGGCTCAAAAAAAAAAAAAATTCTTTACTAATTTTTTTTCAAAAGGGAACTTCCTTTCGGTATAAGCCTCGTATTTTTAACATCACTGGCATGTGTTGAAGAATACGATGGAAATACATTAATATAGAAGAACAACTGGATAGACTTTCCATTGCTGAAAAAGGGGCAGCCGTTGCCATCGCTCGATTTAACTACCAGCTAGATGGCGGTCGATCGAATCGTTCACCGCGAACCACAGATCTAGAGACCATTTTTTGACACAGACTGGCTGTGCTCGCACAGCCAGCTCGCAACGGCAGCTCTTTTTTTTCAGCATTGGGAAATAGTAGCGCTTCAAAAGGTTAACAAAGCACACTCACTATCCACGTGGAACATTATCCGAAGCGATGACAGAAATTTCAACAAGAAAATTTTTTCTTTCATCAGTCACTCTATCAGCTTTGTTGCAAATCTATACAGATTTTTGTTTCTATGTATAGAATTTTTCTCACATAAATCTCTCTTATTCTTTCTTTCGGCGTCAGATTGATAAAGAGGAGACAGACACGAACGTCTGGGAAAGTACTTCTTAACCTTGAAAATTCGCTGTTTTGGTTGAAAAATCGGGTGTAATGTAGCAAAAACCGGAACGGTCTAACTACACCAAACGTATCAAATCCAGTAATGCCACATAAAAGAGGGATAAAGAGTGTAAAAACTTCCTTACTTTTAACACCTTTTATTTCCCGTGATGCAGATGGAATCATAACACTCACAAGTGTTTTGCAGATTTCTTTTGCATTTGGAAAAAGCTGATGTCGACACCACATGACTTCCTATACTACGTCTATTAGATGATAATTATTTTCGGTGCACTTCATCTAATCTTATTTCATTTGAAAAAGATAGAATACTGCAATAATACTAAGGTTTATTGATTTCTAGCCAATTTTTGAGATATCACCAAATTGGGTTCATTTTTAAAAAATTATTTTGGTACTCGAGTCGGCGATATTTCGCCAAAGCTTGAGACAGTTTGCGAAATTTTGGGCATAGGCGAAATAGTGATTGGCCACAGACTTGTAATGATTTGAAGGTATCTAAAGTCTTTTGGGAGACCCTATAAATAAATTACGCAGTTGATTGAAATCAAAATAGAGATGCAGAATTAGATGCTATAATAGTTCTAAATACAAAATCTCAACAATCTATGGTTAAAAGTTTCAGAGGTATGCGAAATACGTAATTATTTTTGCCGCCAAATGTGGCAGTATTTCTGCAAAACTTGTCAAAGTCGATGACAGTTGGCGAGACTTTGGACATGACTGGCTATAGACACAATATATTGGAGATGTCCTCAAACCTTAATGCATTGAAATTCTTTTGGGTGCTCCTGCAAATAAACTATCCTGCTGATCGGAACAAAAAAGGAAGATGTACAACTACATCCAAAGTGTACTGGCAGTTGGTCAAACTGAATTGTTCATGCATTTATACGAAAATTCATACATGCGTACGCTGAGACTCCCTCAAAAACTCTTCTAAAGTAAATGTAGAGCTAGTCGAAATCGATTTTTTCACAAAAATCTGCAAACTGAAATTTTGTGCCATCACTATACTCCCTTTTATTTCGTACAAAGAAGTGATATGCTTGTAATTGTATTTCCCTTATATAATGCAAAGTACTGCATTTATGGGAACAGTGTGTGTTTTATCTCGTTCAGAAAGCTGCTACGATTGCATTGTGAAATAGTTGTATTTGTCGATGAACTGTAGATTAAGTTTATACTGTTGTGAAAGCTGTACATGGAAAGTATTGAATAGTGTTTTTGACTCCAAGTCCTTTCAATCAACGAGCCCCCTACGCTGCAGTACTCAAATGAACATGTGCGGCCCTAGGGTACTTGGCGCCCCTCTACAAACGTAAAAAAGGCTACCCATTTCATGCTCTAGATAAAGTTTTTCTCCGTTTTTTAATTCAAAATGGCGCCCCGATGCCTTGCTTACCGTGTCGGGCCGCCCCTGCAGAAGAATGAGTGCTCATAAACCTTAACGTATTGAAGTTTTGGATCTTCTAGAAGGAAAAGGTATTCCTGTTATAAACAGAACTCACCGTGTTCAACAGAGCATGTTGGAATCCTTAACAATAATGTAGTTTAAATTTTTCTTAATAATCAGCAGTAATTTACAACAGTTCATAGGAAAGACGGACGAAACAAATCACTGTTTAAACTTTTTTGGAAAGTCTAAAAAAGCATTATGTACCTAAAGTTTATCTTACCGTACAGTCCTTCATTTACACAGTGTTCATTTAATTCATATATGGGAAACCCCCGCCCGCCACAGCTTTTGATCCGGCCCGCGGAACATATAGAAACCATTAAATATGACATATAAATCCCAATTATTCGGCCTGCAACTTTAGTACCATTCTCAAATTTGGCTCGCAACTTTCCAAAGGTTGCTCATACCTGATTTAATTAATAATTTAGATCTTCAATAAGCTCCCCTTTCACTAAAACAACTGGATTTGCCCCACCATGTCCAAGTGGATAACACACGCACAATGGTAGACGACTGCAGTATGAAGTGTCAGCGTTTTGGCTTATCGCGCGGTTGTCGATCTAACAGTCTGGAGTTTTGGTTGGTTTTCTCCAGATATAACGTGAATACGCGTTAGAACCCCATAAAAATTACACCGACCAAGGCAGCCCCCTTTTTGCTTTTTGGCAGATATCCCTTGCGTAGCTTTGCTGTAACATAACACAACTAAACAACTGGATATTTTTTTAAGTCTCTCTAAACTCTACAAAAAAAATACTCGAAAAATCGATTTTTTAATTTGCAGCTCATAACTTTGACGAAATTATTCTAATTACAGAACACAGACAAAGAAATTTTTTTTCTTTCTTTTTTTTAATTAAGTGAGGCGACAGTGAACTCCCAAAATAAGTACTGTTTGCAATAATTGGGTTTATTTTAAAATTAAGTACGTCAGCATTCATTTAATTACAGAAAAACAGTTAAATTTAGGATAAATGCTTGATTGGTTTTCAAATAGTTATTCTCAATTATTACATAGCTCAATGGCTTAATTTAAAATTTGTCAGGCAGATTTTATTAATGAGATAAATTAGATAACGGTTGGCAGCACATATAGTAACTTACTTTGTTGCTAATATAATAGTTGGACAGGGAAAAAATGTTGTTTTTTTGGTATGCCAATTTCGCCAAGCCAAAACTACTGAAACTAATAATACGAAATTTGGCATGTAAGCGAGGTTCGTTACGTAGATAAGAGAGGATTTGGTACTTACGTATTATCCCGGTGGTCCCCCAAAACGAGCGATTTTTCGCCAAGATAAATGCCGGACACATGACATTATTAATAGTTTCGAATGCGATTGGCAACAGTTTGCGAGCGCATTTGACGAAAAAATAGTTTAGCGGAAATGACCGCCGGGATAATACGTAAGTACCGAGGATTTTTCCAAAATACCTAACCTATTTTCTTTAAACATAAAATAAAATGAAAGATTGATTTCAGACTTTTCGTGACCGTTGAGTAAATTTAACGATTTCCTTTTTTTGACTGAATTTGGTAGCTTTTGCCAAAAAACATTTGGCAAAATTCTCTCTTCATCATCAGCTCTTGATTACGGAATATAGGCCCATTAGGCCGGGGTCTATAGTAAAAAAAAGTGTATGCGTGTAATCTTTACGCGCGGTTGAAGTAAAACTTCTTTGACGTTTACGACATATATCACTGAAATGATTAAACTTTAACTTAAAATAAATATCATATTATAATTTAATTATATTTATTATTCATGTACTTTACAAAAATTATATAAATGCTATATTCATATTATTCATTGGAAATAGGTACTTGAATGTCATCATAATTTTTTTATGTATGAAATTATAGGTTTGTGGTAACTATAATGTGAAACATAAATTTTACTCTCTAAATTTGCTAATTTTCTTGAAAATACAGCATCTATCGTTGTACCGAAACGCGTTGTTGATTGAAGTCGAGAAGTATTCATAGTTAGATCAAATTTTTCTTTTAAAAAATCAACTAACGGCTGAGATTCTTGAGAGCGAAAATTAACATTAAAATCTCCAGTAAGAATCATCGGTAATTCATGATAATTACTTAGAATCCAGGAAGTGTCCATGTTGTAGTATTATTCTTTAACTGTTTTTTTATACCATTGTTCCGTCTGGAGGTTGGGTTTGAATGGGGGGAATGTCCATAGTCTAGTATTATACTTTAACTGTGTTCTTTAACTGATGTTTTCCTCTGTTAGTTGGGTTCGAATGCAGGTAGTGTAATTTTTTTTTTTTTTTTTTTTTTTTTTTTGTGTGTGTGTGTGTGTGTGTGTGTGTGTGTTTTTCTATCGCAGTATTCGTAAGCGTGGGTTTCGTCTGCTGGTAGGTTTCGAATTATTATTCTGTATCCGTGTTTTTAAACTGCAGGTTCTGTCTATTGTTTGGGATTGATTGCAGCCAGGGTCCGTTTCTTTGTGGTGTTCCATCCCCGTGTTAAACCGTTCCTTGCTCCGTTTTGAGGTTGGGCTAGAATCCACGGAGTGTCCATTTGTTATTCTTTTATTTTGTTATTAAACCGTTTAAAGCCAGTGTGTGTTTCTTTGTGGTGTTACATACCCGTATTCTTAAATCGTTGTATATATATCATTATAAATGTATATATATCATTACTATCTATAAATATATATATCATTACACTATATATATCATTATAAATATTACGTTCACACAAACTTCATTCTTCTAAATTTACTAACATTTTTTAAAATACAGCTTTTGGGCAAACTAATAACAGACATGACATACAAAAAATTTGGAGTTTAATGGCTTAGCGGCCAATGTAACTGGCATTTGGCAAATAATAATATCACGTCGCTTCGAAACTATTGCCTATAATCATTACGAAATAGTATTCTAAGACAATTATGTAATTAAAACACATCTGAAGACAGTAATTACTATATATCACGTTCTTAAGTTTATGTATTTAATTTTTTGAAGTTCTGCTAATTCAACGATCTCCATTTACTTCCCCTCGATGGAAATATAAACAACTTGAGATGCGCAGAAGCAGAAGATGCGCAGTTACCCAGTGTGCGTAGTGCCATATGTTTGCAACTACTGCGTTATCCAACTTTCTAAGAGAAGTGTCCCCTCCTATAAACTTACCTTCGTGAGATCGAAGTGTGATCCTCCAACAGTGTTCTTAAACGAAAATTTCCCTCTGCTTTTTAGATTCGTTTGCAGCCACTGTCCCTTTAATTGTGGTGTTCCATCCCCTTGTTCTGTCTGGAATTTGGGTTAGAATCCAGGAAAAGTGTTCTTAAACCGACGTTTCCATCTACTGTTCCCAGGGACCGATCTACACACTTCTGGGGCCCAGGGCGCAGATACTTTTGGGGGCCCCTGCACAAAAATTTTCCGCAGAATATTACTTAATTAAATTAAGTTAAAACCAATTATCATTCCTAAGTTAACCATACGTAAACATATACAAATCAGTAAAATGTCACGACAGATGCCACTTATATGAATTTTTCGATTTTGAAATGTTTTTATGGGTATTTACAGCCGTCACACACCTTTGAAAAGATAAAAGGAGGGGCATGCTGAGGTGTCCGAACGAATTTGCGAATATCGAATGTCGAATCGAATGCATAATTTTTAGCGTGACAAGTACATTAAATTAAAAATTTTGAATATTTGTGATGAAATGAAGTAATCAGAAATTTTTCTTTTGAAAGATAATTTTAGTAGCTGTTATGATTACGTAAAAGGAAATTTTGGGGTGCCCTAAAAATCGGGGGCCCAGGGCACGTGCCTCGAATGCCCCGCCGGAAATCAGTCCCTGACTCTTCCGGTTCGATTGCAGGCAGGTTCCATTTCTTCGTGATTTTCCAAAACCATTTATTGTATATTGTTACGAATTTTCGGGGCAACCCGCTGCTCTGGGGCTTAAAATGGTTTAAAATTCGTATTCTACGCTTCAAATAGATAAATTTTGCTTTTTGTTGCATCAAAATCGGCCAATTAGAACCGGAGATATGGAGGTTTCGGTTTGCCATTGATTTTCAATGGAGGTTCTAGAAAACTCGAGAAATATTGGTCCTAGAGCTTAGATCTTTTCACATTTGGGGACTTATTTTTGGCGCCAAATTTGGCGATGTTTCGCCAAAAGTCGCCAAGCTTGGCGACTTTTTGGTCATTTGGCGCGATTTTCCCAATGGGGCCTGGAAGTTGTTTTTCCTGCATTAAAAACGCATAATAACCTAACATTTCTCTTCTATGACGTAATCAAAATTCACGCTTTATGTAGAACCCTCGAGAAATTGACTTTTCTGGAAACCTCTTGTACCTCCTGCGTCGGCTATTTATAGAAGCTCGCGTCGCCCTGAAAGTTCAGTGCGAGTTGAACGCTCGATGTGTGAAGAGCTCTCAGTACGCTTGTGAATTGATAGTGCTATAGAAGCTGTGTTTTAGCTTGCTTTACGAAGCTGTTTTCAAAGTGCTGTGTGTAAATTCTTCATTGATGTGTCTTAAGGGATTGCGTACGATATCTCTTGAATATTTACACTGAATTTTTGCCTGTGAAAGTGACTTATTTTGTGTGAGAAATACAGCATTTGTGAGAGCTTCAGATCCAAGCAGATTGTTAAAAGCACGTTACTGCTAGATTGTGCTTGTGAATTGTGTACAGCTGATTGTTCTACGAAGTTCTAGAAGCAATAAAGTTTGTGTTCCATCCTGACAAGTGACTTTTTACTTGAACTTTTTACACCAACAGGACTTTAGAACGACGAACCCCAGGAGTAGCAGAGTAATTCCGGAACAATATTATTCATCTAAAAATAAGGATTATCGAGAACCTCCTGTGAGGTTGGGATTACATGTAAAATATTATGTTGGATGTACCTTCAAAACGCTTATTGATATATAAATAAAGATTGATGTCTCTAAGATACAGGTTCCGCGTATTTTTACACGATGAATTCGGGAACGGCAAAAGCAGGTCGAAAAGGTAAGTTTTTCGGGGGTTCTTCTTTTTCGGGTTCTTCATCACTTCCTTTACTGAACGTTACTTCCGTCAGAAAAAAAATCTGAGTTACTCCCTAGTCGCCACTAAAGAAGTTTTACTTCAAGAATCTGATGGCTTCAAAATTGCAATACTTGTTATTTAAAAATATATGCACTCTCAGAAAAACTCGTCCTCATACACTAATTTTATCCCTCATTTTTCAACAAAAACTTTCTGTATACTAGGTGTGCCAGAAATTTGCGTGAATTCTTCTTCCCGAAAATCTGAAGAATTGGAAAAAATTTCGTTGTATCTGAAGAAGTTTCTTCAATTGACAGGAGAAATATGACTTTAGGAATGTGTCAGAAATTGAGTTTAGATATGAGAAGAACATTAAGTAAAATGTGCAATTCAGTTTCTGGTTTTCCCTGCTTGATTAAATAACATTGAAATCTTCAATATTAGTTTAAGCGTGGCCAACTGTACTTATTTTTATCCAAACCATCTTGTGGAATGGAATAGAAGGTTGGAGGGGGTCTCAGAATGATGGAGGGTATATAGTATCAACACGGACGTAGTTATAGCTTTCTCATGGAAAGGGTCCAAGCAAAGACCCAAGCCAGTAGAGTAAGTAGAGAAGTAGCCAGGTAAGGGGGGAGGTAAGAGGGGGAGAGGGCATTCTTACAATAAAATTTGATTGACAGTGAATTTTAATATAAATATCTGGTAAACATTTTCGACAGCACTAAAAATTTCAGAATTCTTTATAGTAAATTGTGTTTGTTATGCACGAATTTTTTTTTCTTTCTAATGGCCCGGTCAGCGACCTGCTAGAGGCTTGACCACAAAGGGCCGCAGATGTTGGTCATTTCATAATGGGGACGCCTATAAAGCAGACCAATGTTTCGCCCCTCATGAGTGGTCTCCAATTTTGAACCAATTCCAGACCTAGCACTTGAAATCGGCAACCCCAGAGGTATTGCTTGAACATGGGGTACATTGGAGCCGATTTTACTTGCATCAGATCTCATTAACGTGCATTGTCGAACAGCAGTCCAGCCGAGAGAGGAGTTCATCCTCTCAAGCACTGGCTAAGCCGGTGCTGCTTCATTTTCCGTGTTCTTACGGGAACGGAGCTTAGTGACTAGGCCACTTCATGCACGAAATTATAAAATTTGCAAAAATAGCATAACTTTTTAAAATTTTAATATAAGTTTCTAAAAATTTATGTAAAATTTAAATCCTTTTTTACCGTGTAGTATTTTGAGCGATGGATTTAAAAGATAAATCTTTGGCTATAATTAGCGTTTGTACGTAGACTAAGAGTTCTTGAATTGAAAAGCTCATTCAGCCGGAATAAAACTTTATAATTTTGAAAATTAAGACTTCTCTATTGTCCATTTTACTCAGCACCTTGTTATTCTCTGACCTGTAATCTTTACTTTCTATACTACTGTCAATATGATAATTCCATTCTTTGTACTCCTACAATGCTGAAGAAAATTCAGTCTTTCTGGAAATTTGCATTACATGATAACCCGTCAACGACGGGTAGTTCAGCTAGTGAAATTAAAAAAAAAATTATAAGAAATATTCATATTTTATAATAAAGTTTTCAAAATTTATATAAAATTTAAATCTTTTTCACCGTGTGCTATTCTGAGCGATGGATTCAAAAGGTGAATATTTGACAATAATTAGAGTTTGCGTGTCGACTAGGAGGGGGGGTCCCCCCTTCCCATCCCCTATATACGTCCGTGAGTATCAGTGAGTATTATTCGGACCCTGTTCATCATGACTATTACAGTGATTCACGCCTCGCGCTCTTTAATTTTTCGAAACTATCGGCCCGACTTTTTTGTGGGCTCCCTATATCAGTGATTCGAAAGGTCACTTCATTCACACACGGCCCCTATCGTATTTCAGGATAAACAAAAGTTAAAAAGAACTGACATAAAAGAATAACGATAAGGTATCGCAACCAATCACTTGCTGATAGACAGATAGATACACATCAGACGGCGTCTCTCATGCAAATTGGAAGGAACACATGTACTCTCGTGTATTGGACAATATATCAGAAGAGGAAAAAAGACATCTTTCAGCTGTAATTGCTTAACCCTTTAAAGCGCGGTGAAGACACAAAACTCTCACATTTTGATTGTTTTGATTGATTACACTAGATTCTGTCATCCGAATTTTTAAAACAACATTTGAATTCAAGAGTGGGCGAATGCAAATTCATCTATTCGAATCGAAAAAAATGACAGAATTTTTGATTAAGTAAAAACTGTCCTCATTCTTTTCTTTTTTTTTTCCAGCTGATCTTTTAATGATTTTTGAATAAATGAAAATTAAAATAAAATTTCTTAACAATTAATTTAATTAGAATATTATATTTTCCAGAGAAAGAAAGATATATACATACATTATTTCTTCATATTAATTCAACCTGTATGTTTAAAACATACGTCAGGCTTGTTTAAATCATTACTAATTATTTTGGACTAGAATAAATTTTGAAACAAATAATAATTCTTTCATTATTTTCATTGCACTTTACGGTAATAAATGATTTAGTTATTACATGTCTAGCTTACAGCAGTCTTAAAGGATTCTGAAACAAATAATAAATTATTAATTATTATTATTACATACGGAAGCAAGTAAAAATTTAATTATTAGACTAATTGATTAACTTTTAAAGTGATTATACAAAATAGTTATAAACTTTTGATTTCGACTTAAACGGAATTTTTCAAGTTCCATTAACAAATATAAACAAAATTTCACATGAAAACTACCTGTTATTATTCTTTTTAATAAACTGTAAGCAGTAGCGGATCCAGGGGAGGGGCTAGGGGGCTTAAGCCCCCCCAAAAGAGATTGCTCAAGGGTAACATTATGCTTTATTATACACTTTAAATAGCTAAAATGATCATATTTTATTACTTAGCCCCTCCCAAAAGCCTAATACATAGGTTTAGACTAAAATTTTGATTTATAGTACATTTTAATTGGGTGAAATAAGCTTTTTAAAAAATTTAGCCCCTCCCAAAAGAAAATTCTGTATCCGCCACTGACTGTAAGCAGTTTTAGTTCAGTTTATTAAAACAGCATTAATTTTAAAATTTGCCTAAAATAAAATAAACAAATAAAAACAAATATCTGTAAACGATTAAAGCCTGAATATGACACAAGTACAGTATTAAAGCATGATAAAACAAAACACAAGTAGCAAAATGTTACAGAGTTACGTTTATTTATTTATTATTTAATGACTGACGCAATATGTTTTCATAAACTATTCACGAGTTACATAATTTTTATAAGAACAATTTAAGATTTGTCACCTATTTTGATTTCCTTTTATAACAAATTTTTTATAGAAATACTTCACTGTATTTCATAAAAAGAAAAGTGAAAAAAAAAAAAAAATCGAGATGGAAAATTTTCTGTTTTTCCATGCCAACACTGCCATCTCTTATCAACATCGAAAATGAAAAGACTTCTGCAGTGTGACGTCACACTTCCGCCCTTACTCTCCGACTTCCTTTAGATCTTGAGAGAACCCACATTTGGCTAAATATCGACTTCTGACCGGTTTTCTCCTTATTGAATGAATATTTTATGAAAGAGGTGTGTGTGCACAGAAGAGTCCTTCAGGTGATAAGGCGCGCAATTGAGAAGATGTTTTTATTAGAAGCAGGGCCTCCGAGAGAAATTTTATAAGGCGGGGCGGAAATCTTCCCGGCCCCTTTCGTAAAGCACAAAAGTTTCAAAAAAAACAGGAGGGACGGAAGGAATTTCTTTTTGTAAAACTGTTCTTTAATGATCAAGGTCTTTTTCAAGATACAGTGAAATCCCTCTATAACGATATTTTGGGGGTCAAAATAATATATCGTTGTAAAGAGAATTATCGTTATAGAGAGAAACGATATTGGAACGAAAATATTTTTGATTTTTGTTCTTCATATATCCCATACCCTGCGGTATCACCAGAAAGTGTTCTGTTTTCATTCAGCACACCCTCGCAAGTAATATATAATAAATAAAAGGAGAAAAACATGTTTATAGTTTTCAGTAATTTTCACACCACTCACAAATTTTAGTTAAATACCCTTGCCGCCTCGCCAGGGATTCTAGCGGAGATATCTTCTTATAAATAAAAATGAAATTCTGTTTGTTTGTTTGTTTGTTTGTTTGTTTGTTTGTTTGTTTGTGGATTTGAGTTGTATACAAATCCACAAAAATGGACCTATCAGCCTGAAATTTTGCACAGATATGTAAAATAATATAGAATAAATCATAGTCCACTTTAAAACTTTGAAAGTCCACCCGTTCCCGGAATTTAAGAGATTTTTTATGTTCTCCACGCAAAAAGCTTTCCGTAATTGTAACCCCTGTAGTGAAAAAAGTGTGAAATAAGGATCGTGTTTGCCATGTGTGGCGATTTTGCCGAATAAGATGTTTTAAATTCTCAAAGTAAAAATAAAAGAATAATAATGATTTTTTTTGTTAGTTTATATTCGTAAGGTTATATTTTTTTTAATTATAATATCGTGTGCATGGGAAATCGGAGCAGGAATGAAATGTTTTATACGCAAAACAATAAGAATTGAAGATTTCCGAGGCTAATATGTTAAAATTTTTTAGTTTGGCGAAAAAATAAAATGGCTCAAATGCCGAGAAAGTGAGTTCTAGCGGTTTGCACAGTTTCTTGCTTGGCGCAATTTACTGAGAGCTTAAGGAAACGGATTTTTGAAAACAAGTGCAAAGGTTTTATTAGAATACAGTGTTAAATTTTAATGATCCGTGCGAAAATAATGCAGTTATTAAGGGATTTCAAGCGATCTATCTTCAGCATTCTCGCGATTTTGAGGAGGATTCTAACGCTTGGCGCTATTTATCGTAATTTAATCGTCTGCTATTTGGGTTATGAATACACCTGCGTATAAGTTTTTGAAATTTTCATTCAGTTGGAATTTTGCATTTTTCTGAGCAGCTTTTCTGCATCTAATGTATTACATCCAGAAAAAAGGATGTTAGAAATATCAATTTTAATTTTGTTTAATCACACTCATGAATAATGATACACTTCCCAACTTAATGAAAGAAGGAACGAAAAAAGGGAAGACCCATGGATAATAACTCTTTTTATATATAGCACTTTAGTGCGTATTTAAAAATCTGAAAGTGTGTCAGATTTTCTATGATTCTAGCGCTTGGCGCAATTTAATGAGAGGGTATTTTTAAAAACAAGCGTAGGTTATCTTATAAATAAAAATGAAATTCTGTTTGTCAATTTGTTGATTTGGGTAGTATACAATTCCACAAAAATGGACCTGTCAGCCTGAAATTTTACACAGATATGTAAAATAATATAGAATAAATGATAGTCCACTTTAAAACTTTGAAACTCCACTTAAAAACGTTTTCCTCCTGAATGGTTCTCTTAATTTCCGTTCTCGGAATTTAAGAGATTTTTTTATGTTCTCCACGCAGAAAGCTTTACGTAATATTAACAACTGTAGTGAAAAAAGTGTGTGAAATAAGCATCTTGGTTGCCATGTGTGGCGATTTTGCCGAATAAAATGTTTTAAATTCTTAAAGTAAAAATAAAAGAATAATAATGATATTTTTAGTTTATTTTTTCAGGTTATTTTTTTAATTATAATATCGTGTGCGCATAAGAAATGAGAGCAGGAATGAAATGTTTTATACGCAAAACAATGAGGATCGAAGATATCCGAGACTAATATGTAATTTTTTTTAGTTTGGCGAAAAATAAAATGGCTGATAGGCCTATTTTTAAAGAGTGAGTTCTAGCGGTTTGCACAGTTTTAGGCTTTTTGGCGCAATTTACTGAGAGCTTAAGGGAATAGCATTTTTGAAAACAAGTGTATAGGTTTTCTTAGAATACAGCATTAAATTTTAACTATCCGTGCAGAAATAATGCAGTTATTAGGGCATTTCAAGCGATGTAGCTTCAGAATTCTCGCCAATTGAGTACATTGATTTAACTTGGGGGAAATCCGCCAAATTTCAGAAAATTGAAATCTTCGCATTTAGTACATCGAGGTAACGATGAATAAAACATGTTATAGTTGATAATTTAAAAAATGCGGCTGTATTAAGGGATTCCACTTTTCAAATAAATGCCCGGCGGTCGAACCATTTCCCATTTTGATTGCTGCTAAGTCAATGCTTCGAATGATTCCCTGAAAAAACTCTTGCAAAATGGCGTATGCTGGCACTTTGGCGAGGCTTAAATTTGAAACTGGATTTTACTTGAGACTGGTATATACGTATAATAAGACTGGTTATAGATAAAAATGAATGTTGGTATGTGTGTAGGAGGTTGAAAAACTCCAGCACCGTTTCACCGATCACCATGAAATTTGGTTCACCTAAGTCTTTTATCATGGAGAAGGTTTTTATGCTATCCGTTTTCCTCTAACTTTTCACTAGGTGGCGCAGCAGAACGTCGAATTCTATTCCGTTTAGCCGTTTGCTATGCGAATATCGTCCAACCAATTTCGATGAAATTTGGTACACGCGAATATTAGAACACGGAGAATATTTTTCACTATCCATTTGCTGTAACTTACCGCTAAATAGCGCTGCAACGCATCAACTTCTATACCGTTCGACTGATCGGCATAAAATTTTTTATACTTACACATTTGAGAATGAAGAATATATTCTAACTGCGTTACTTTTGATGTTACTCACCACTAGATGGCACTGCAATGCATTATTATTTTAACTCGCCACTAGATGACGCTGCAGTAGGCCAAATTTTTGACCATTCAAACGGTGGCTATGAAAATCAGTATACATAGCTATTTGAACAATGAGGATATTTTGGCGTTATCCATTTTGCTATAACTCGCCACATGACGGCGCTGTAGCAAATCATTACTTTAATTAACCACTAGATGGCCCTGCAGTGTATCACTTCTTGACTGTGCGAATGATCGCTATGAAAATAGGTATACATAGATATTTGAACACGGGGAAGAGTTTGGCACGATCCATTTTCCTATAACTTGACACTAGATGTCGCGTCAACACATCAACTTCAAGACTATTCAGCCGATCGTCATGAAAATTCGTATACATCGATATCTGAATGCGAAGAATATTTTTGCCGTATCCGTTTTGCTAAAACTCGCCACTAGATTGTGCTACGCCGCATCGCCTTCTGCACCGTAAAAACGATTGCCTTGAACTTCAGTATGCATTATTATTGAACACAATATAACGCGATATCCATTTTGCTATATCTCTTTATTACAATAAATAGTAATCACAAGAAATATTAATATCAAAAAGTCCATTCATTCCCGTGCGAAGAACGGGTACTTCAGCTAGTAGCTTATAAATATTTATAGCATACTTGAATAACAAATATATAATGTCTAAATAAATAATACCTGAATGCCGCAAAAGCGTTTTTAAAAATGTATTAGATATTAATTGAAAATACATACCCATTAATTTATCCTTTTTTATTTTGCTTCATGCCTTTATCAAAATCTTTTATGATGTTGAATTTCACTTCGATAGATATTTGTTTTCTTTTAGCCATTTGCTTTCGATTTTCACTAAACAAACTTCAAAGTAAACAAAACTCATAAATGATTTAAAATATCCTCGTGTAATAATCGACCTCGATAGGATTTATCGGAGATTAAAATTCTTACTCAAAAAAGTTCAGACAAAAGAACGTATAGTTTTCTATATCAGTTCTGGTGAAAGGAATCCTTGACCATTTTTTAAAGAGGAGGATAGGAATCAAATATGTGTCATCCAACTGCCCTTCCACCTTACGAGAAATGCACTTTCTCATTACCATAGTGTTACATCAGCAAAACGAAACTTAGAAGACGTTCTTTGGCAGAGGCGTGGTCCAACCCGTTCCAACCACATTTTACCTCGACTTTCTTTGTGTAGCTTTCAATGTCTGTGCATGAGTTGGGCTTCTGATGCATCGTAGAAAAAAAAATATCGTAGTAGAGAGAATTATTGTGATGTAAGGGATAATTATTATCATCGTTGTAGAGAGAATTATCGTTTTAAAGGGTATCGTAATACAGAGAACTGTTTTACATTAATCTAAAGGGAATTCAGCCAGGACTATGAAAAAATATCGTAATAAAGAGAATTCTCGTTATAGAGGATATCGTTGTAGCGAGATTCTACTGTAATTTTACCTTTTCAGTACTTTAGATGCGTTTTCAGGAAAATTAAGTCTTTAATAAAAATTTGTTTTGGTAGAAAAATGTTCAGCTTCAATAATATAATTTCAGTTACTGGTACTAAAACTCCCTGCTTAGTACCCAAGTTTCGTACAATTGACTATCAAGCGAACTGTTATATTTTCGTTAAAATGTTTATAAGAAAAACAGCAATCCCTTATTGTTACTAATAAGATCATTAGAAAAACTGTTTTCTGAAGCGTATAGGAAAACTTCAATGCCTACACTCAATCTTAATATATACTACATAAAAGCCTTAGTCCAGTTTCCAACAATAGTTTCAGGATTTATTGAATTCAGTCCGCCAAATATTACATGAAGTAATGACTGACCGAAAAAGATTTTTTCTTTCCATGATATACTTTACCATTTTATTAAAAATATTTCTATGTCCGTATGATATTGCAGAGAAAATTTTCTATAGCTCATATATCGAACTTTGACTAATAATAGTCTTTGCTACTAAAACGGTGGGATTCACATAGGGGTGGGGGTGAGGGCAGAGAGGAGGGTGTCGATGTCCATTCTTACTACTAAATGTGATTGGACAGTAAATTTTACTATAAATATCTGGTAAAATTTCCAATAGCACTAAAAAGTTTTAAGTCCTTTATAGTAATTTGTGTTTGTTACGCACTGAATTAAAAAATGTACAAAATTAATACGATATTTTTTAAATTTTAATAGAAAGTTTTCAAAATTTATATAAAATTTAAATCTTTTCATCGTATATCATTTTAAGCGATGGGCTTCAAAAGGTTGATATGTGGATATAATTAGAGTTGGTGCTCAGACTAAGGGGAGGGGGAGAGAGTCTATACCCCCTTACCTAAACCAACCCTCCTTATACACGTCCGTGAATACTGGTTTGTTTAAAATTCAGTTACCTTATAAAAACTTTTTCAATATATTAGGGGGCCGTCAAATAACGTTTTTTTTTTTAAATTATTTGTTTTTTTTTTATTATTATTATTATGTCAACATTTTGCCTATGCGAAAATACTGAAGTAGTAATACAAAATTTGACTTTTATGTGAGGTTCGTAACGAAGGTGTTTCATAAAAGAGCATTTTATAAAATTAATAATTGGGATAGGGATCCAAAACGTTATTGTCTTCTATACCTTTCAAAGGAAAAAGAGTCTATTACACACGAATACTTAAAAATTAAAAACTACCTTTCAAGAAGGGTGGTCGGCCATCCTCCTCTTTTTGTTTTTTTATTGAAAGAGAAAAACATTTATGTATGAAATTCTTGCTTAAAATTGTAATAATTGTGAATGCATTGTTTGGGCGCCCTGATTTGTCATTAAAAGCTTGTTAAAAACCTATTTATTTAAACTTAATGCAAAAAAAAAAAAAGATATTTATTTCCGATACAACCATATCTTTCTAAATAGATATGCGTATGAATCGTTGTTTATTAAATTTAATTACCTTCAGATATGCAGGATCTCCCAAAAACACTGATCTAGGCGTTTAATCCTTAAATATTGGTCATAGAATATACAAGAAATTGCAAAGTTACAAGAAAAAGGTGCAAAATTGTATAGTATCGATTAAAATTTTAAGGAAATTAAATTGAAATAAATATACAAAATTTATATTTTTACACAGCCTCCGTACAAAAAAATCTACATTATCAAAATGCCCCCTCATACATTAATTAGGTGATGTACAAAATTTCAGCCTTTAATCATAATTAGACCTAAAGACATGTTACACCAAAGTTGGTAAGAGGCAATACAATAGCGATCATAGCAGGTGTATTAACCTCTTCATCAGAGGTCGACATAAGTGGGTCTTTTTGTTTTCACTGTTAAGAAACGATTCTTAAAGATATTTTTGTACTTCTGAATTGACTTACAGCTGCGGGAAAAAAAAACTGCCCACTTGCTCTCTTTTTGGCCGTCGTTTGTCGCACATCAAAGTTATACATACCATTCGTTTGCAAATAACGTATTCTTTAATTTACTATTAATTTAATTTGCATAAGGGGCCCGTCTTCATTTTTAATTCTGCACCATCTTCATTTTTCTCAATGGCAACGCTCGATTTTGACTTTATTAAACGAAAGAAAGCCTTCAAATTAAACTGAATATCAATTTTCAGCAATTTTCCACGATAATTTCCGGACATATTGCGAATTCTTTTTTGCGCGATTTTAAGGGACTTTCCGCAAATTGCAAAACGGCATTTTTAGGTTTCGAACTTTTCGCCTTTCATCAATTTCGCTCGCGACAGTTAAAAGAAATAAATATTATTTACAGGGAAAATACTGTTTCTAGTCTTAACGTTCTTTGTACTGAGATTATCAGGGGTAGAAATTAGAATATTTAGTTAGTGATCCACTCTGACTCCAAAAGTTCCTTGGTCCGTATATATGATTTAAAGAAAAAATGCAAAACGATTGCTTACGATTTTGAAATTGCTATTCAGTGTATGAAGGTTCTCTTAGACAGGTGAAATGTTGCCAGGAGTGAGAATATGTTCTCTGCTCTTCTGACTACATGCATGAAAGTTACTCAGCTAACTGGGAACACGAAGAATGATTTCATGATTAAAAATTTATTTGTTTGAATTTCAAGTAAAAACGCAATTGCTTTTTTGCCGGCCCAATATTAGCACTGTGTTTTTGTCACTATCTTCATTTAATATTATCGCCTGCAGTTTACAATATTTTTATAAGACTTTTGGCGGTATTTTATTGTATACTAGCTGAAGTACCCGTTCTTCGCACGGGAATGAATGGCCTTTTTGATATTACGATTTGTGGTGATTACTATTCATTGTAATAAACAGATATAGCAAAGTGGATATCGCGTTATATTGTGTCCAATAATCATGCATACCGAATTGCAAGGCAATCGTTTGTACGGTGCAGAAGGCCATGCGGCGTAGCGCAATCTAGTGGCGAGTTTTAGCAAAACGGATACGGCGGAAATATTTTTCGCATTCAGATATCGATGTATACGAATTTTCATGACTATCGGCGGGACAGTCCTGAAGTTCATGTGTTGACGCGACATCTAGTGACAAGTTATAGGAAAATGGATAGCGCCAAACTCTTCCCCGTGTTCAAATATCTATGTATACCTATTTTCATAGCGATTATTTGCGCAGTCAAGAAGTGATACACTGCAGGGCCATCTAGTGGTTCAATAAAGTAATGATTTGCTACAGCGCCGTCAAGTGGCGAGTTATAGCAAAATGGATAACGCCAAAATATTCTCATTGTTCAAATAGCTATGTATACTGATTTTCATAGCGACCGTGTTCAACTATCTATGTATACCAATTTTCATAAGGATCATTTGCACAGTCAAGAAGTGATACACTTCAGGGCCATCTAGTAGTTAATTAAAGTAATGATTTGCTACAGCGCCGTCAAGTGGCGAGTTATAGCAAAATGGATAACGCCAAAATATTCTCATTGTTCAAATAGCTATGTATACTGATTTTCATAGCGACCGTTTGAATGGTCAAGAATTTGGCCTGCTGCAGCGTCATCTAGTGGCGAGTTAAAATAATAATGCATTGCAGTGTCATCTAGTGGTGAGTAACATCAAAAGGAACGCAGTTAGAATATCTTCTTCGTGCTCAAATGTGTAAGTATAAAAAATTTTATGCCGATCGGTCGAACGGTATAGAAGTTGATGCTTTGCATCGCCATTTAGCGGCAAGTTACAGCAAAATGGATAGTGAAAAATATTCTCAGTGTTCTAATATTCGCGTGTACTAAATTTCATCGAAACCGGTTGGACGATATTCGCATAGCAAACGGCTAAACGGAATAGAATTCAACGTTGTGCTGCGGCACCAAGTGGCAAGTTAAGGAAAACGGATTGCATAAAAACCTTCTCCATCATAAAAGACTTAGGTGAACCAAATTTCATCGTGCAACGGTGCTCAACGGTGCTGGAGTTTTTCAACCTCATAAACACATACCAACATTCATTTTTATCTATAACCAGTGTTATTATATATACCAGTCTCAATCCAGTTTCAAATCTAAGCCTCGCCAAAGTGCCAACATACGCCATTTTGCAAGAGTTTTTTCAGGGAATCATTCGAAGCATTGACTTAGCAGCAATCAATATGGGAAATGGTTCGACCGCCAAAGAGTAGCACGCATTTATTTGAAAAGTGGAATCCCTTAATACAGCCGAATTTTTTAAAATTATCAACTATAACGTGTTTTATTCATCGTTACTCCGATGTACTAAATGAGAAGATTTCAATTTTCTGAAATTTGGCGGAATTCCCCCAGCTTAAATCAATGTACTCAATTGGCGAGAATTCTGAAGTTAGATCGCTTGAAATCCCTTAATAACTGCATTATTTCTTCACGGATCATTAAAATTTAACGCTGTATTCTAATAAAACCTTTGCACTTGTTTTCAAAAATCTATTTCCTTAAGCTCTCAATAAATTGCGCCAAGCCGAAAACTGTGCAAACCGCTAGAACTCACTTACTCAAAATCCATATTTCAGCCATTTTATTTTTTCGCCAAACTAAAAAAATTTACACATTAGCCTCGGAAATCTTCAATTCTTATTGTTTTGCGTGTAAAGCATTACATTCCTGCTCTGATTTCCCATGCACACGATATTATAATTTTAAAAAATAACCTTACGAATATAAACTAACAAAAAAAAATCCTTATTACTCTTTTATTTTTACTTTGAGAATTTAAAACATTTTATTCGGCAAAATCGCCACACATGGCAACCACGATCCTATTTCACACTTTTTTCACTACAAGGGTTACAATTACGGAAAGCTTTTTGCGTGAAGAGCATAAAAAATCTCTTAAATTCCGGGAACGGGTGGACTTTCAAAGTTTTAAAGTGGACTACGATTTATTCTATATTATTTTACATATCTGTGCTAAATTTCAGGCCGATAGGTCCATTTTTGCGGATTTGTATACGAACGACATTTTATTCGGCAAAATCGCCACACATGGCAACCATGATCCTTATTTCACACTTTTTCCACTACAGGGGTTACAATTACGGAAAGATTTTTGCGTGAAGAGCATAAAAAATCTCTTAAATTCCGGGAATGGGTGGACTTTCAAAGTTTTAAAGTGTACTATGATTTATTCTATATTATTTTACACATCTGTGCTAAATTTCAGGCCGATAGGTCCATTTTTGTGGATTTGTATACGAATCAAATCCACAAACAAACAAACAAACAAACAAACAAACAGAATTTCATTTTTATTTATAAGATAGTCAAAAATTTTAGTTATATATTTAAAATCTGTAGCCTTTAGAAGTGTTATGTTTTACATTTTGAACTTGAACCTTTACAAAGAATGATAACTGCGGCCCCCTAAAGTGAAGACGAAAACAATCGAATTTGCATAAGCAGATGGATTGAACGCGAGTTCTGTGTATAAAAAAGGAGATCGGGTAGTTAGCAATCTTTCTACTAAGATGGGTACTATACTCTACCAAAGCGTGAGTTAACCGTGAAGCTGTTTTACAAAAACGAGGGAAATGCTGCTACGTGCTCTTCGTAAATGTCGATTTTGAAAGATGTGTGTTTATCGAGTGTGAAAGAACACAGCGTTTATCGCCTGCATATTTTACACTTTAGTGAAGAAGCTCACGTTGAATAGTTTCCTTTTCATTGCTAAAATGTCTGTAACTAGTGGCGGATTAATGCAAGTTTGTCGGTGGGGGCGGTTCGTTAGAAGATTGACATATACATCCATTTTATGGAAGCAAAATAGGATCTTTTACATTAATTTCTTTTTTCTTGGGTAAGTAATTTTTCGGATTTGAAAGTGCGTGTTATACGCCGAGATATCTCTCTATTCTAAAAAAAAGTAAAGGCCGCTGGCGCTGTCGAAGCTTGTTGGCCTATCTCCTCCTAAACCGTGGGGATATGAGTTTCGACTAAGGTGCCCACGGATTCGAAAAATTCTGAGGAACCTGCTAAGCTGACTTAAATTTCGAAAATCGAATTATTTTAGAAGATATTAATAAAAAAATAAACAGAATGGTTGCCAGATTTGGCATAAAATCATTCATTCCTTTTCAACAAAGCGTTTCCAAGCATCTAGAATCGCGTGAAATTTAAAAATATGAGTTAGAATTACGCCCATTTTACGTCAAAATAAAAACTATATGAAATAAGTAACTCAAAATGTGTTACACAAAATTGACAATTTTCAAATAGTAAGTTCGCTTAGACAACAGGAGTTTAGAATGTGCGATTATCCATTTTTCCAAAACAGAATAACTAATATCTTGAAAATGAAAAATAATTAAAATGCAGATTATTTTAAAGCCGGTTCTCGTCCAGCTGGATTATTTGCTACCAGTAGAAATATTTGGCGGCGTTAACTATGCCATTATAGCAGTTATAGTACACTTTGTATATTTGCTAGCGCGACGAGATGGTATAATTCGTGGTGCTAAGTACGCCAATCTGCAAATGATTATGTAAATGAAAATATTGGATAACGGTTTTCCGGTAACCTTAAATGAACAGTAATTATAGGTTGTGAGCATGTGTAAATCGCCAAATAATGAAAAGTCGCCATTGGTGGCAAGCTATCCTATCTGTTCGGTAGCTTTTATTAACTTTACATGGACGCAAGTCGCCAAATAATGAAAAATCGCCATGGGTGGCAAATTCGCAAGGTTTTACGTTATTAAAAATACAGCTGAAACAGATGTTCTGATTTTATTACGTTTTAGCTCCTAATTAATATAACTTTTCAATGGTAACATTAAATATCATTGTGTTTCCGAGGAGTGCAAATAATTTTTCCAGCGATTATAAGCGGAGTCCGCACTCCAGGTGGAGTATAGCTCAGGACCCGTACAACACGGATTCCCATAATAAAATATCTTCCGTGTTATGAGGGGGAGGGGGTATACTGTAGTGTGAATTTTAAATTTTTATGTACTAATGAACATGTAAGAACCAAGCAATGTGTAGCTCAGTAACATTCTATCTGATCCAATCTTCGGTTTTTGTCTGTTGAAATTATGTCTTTTTTACGAATAAGCCTGATTAGGGGCCGAATGCCTCATACGAAAAGCGAGCGTAGCGAGTCTGGGGCCCTTGGCCCCCAGTACGGTAAATAAAAAATGTGTTGTCCTACTTATTAAAAAAAATGCTTTTATGTTTTATGTTGCTGTAGTTTTTTGGTTGTTCGGTTTTTTATTGCTTTTGAATGTTTCTATTTTATACTGTTTTCTTTTCTTTTATTTTTTTCATTTTTGTATATTCTATTTTATTTTTTATTCTGTATTTTATTTTTATCCACCCTCTCCCCTCTCTCTTCTTTTATCCTTTCTGGTTTCGTGCTTTTTTCTTTCTCCGATTGGCAACTCACTCTTTGATTTTGTTTTCTGTTTGCTTTTTTTTTTTCGGTACCCAGTCCCTGCCTGTGTATGTACTTCTACTGCTGCCGAAGAAGATAAATTTTGCGATCGAAACAGATGTTTAGCTTGATAAATAACTTTTATGCTTGTTATCTTAAAAATATTGAGATGATGCTTGGTTTTAAATTAATAATTGCGCACTCTAGCGGAAATTTTTTGAACTATTTATTGTTTTCGGAATCTTCCAGTGCATCCTTTTGAACTATCTATCTACGAATTTTCGACTCAATCGACACGTTCGTTACAGCTACACATTGCTAACAGAATCGGCTAAGTTTATTGACGATCCCCCTGTATTATCCAATTGGAAATAAATCCCATCGGTGTTTAATAACAAAGATGCCAGAATTTATGACTTTATTTCTTTTTTTTTTTTTTTTTTCTTCTCTGTTCAGCTACTTGAACATATGTTGGAGATTTCGTTGCACGTGAGGTCTGAATTTCTTTCTTGGCCAACTGCCACAGCGAGATTTCCGGAAAGCTGAAAAACAAAAACAATGTTTACTTAACGTGAAAAGCATACACAAACGCGTTATTTATTTAAAGATTAACATTAGTTAAAGAGAAATCCTGCCAGTACACTTTCTGCATGTTATGATGTTCGTTCACACGCACCAGATGGAGAGGGAAATCAGCAGTTTCTAATATTTGTGTACCCGTTTTCCACACGGAAAGAATCAAATATTTTTCTTTCTCCTATGATTGATTGACGTTAATTCCGTCGTTGGTGAATTTCTAAAAATACGAAATTTTTTGACGAGTGACATTAAGTATGCCTTACATGTACTAACTCTAGATGAAATATGGCGGAACTACAAATTAATGACATAAAAACTGTTAGCAATTCTAGCGATTAAACAGAAAGAACGAAAAAAAAGGCCTTTTTGCAAACAAATCTATTTACTTTCAAATACCTTATTTCTTTAGAGTAAAATTTTGTCTTTTAGGTTTACAATTTTAATACAGCGCCTCTAAAAAACGACGCATGATGTGTACAACTGTTTTATTTAGTCTTGTAATTCGTAAAACGGGGGTCATTTTGAAAAAAAAAAACCTCTCTTAAAACAGTCAAGTAGTTTTTTAGTCTTAGTAATTTTTTAGTCAGTAGAGCTAGGCAAGAAATATGCATTTGAGCATTTTCTTATAGTTGATAGATATACCATACATCCAATTGCAGTCATTGTGCAAAGATTCAAAATTCTTTTATTTCAGGCCGACATGGTTGCAAGAAAAAACAAAATTATTGCAGCTCGCGGCGGGAGGAAACTGCAAGTGTGAATGTGAAAAGACTGTTTTGAGCCAGCCGTAACTTTATTTCTGTAAGTCAAATTTAAAATTTCAATAACTTTAAATCGCTGCTATTTTGATTAACTAATTTAGACTAACTTATACAGATCATGACGAAAATCTTAAATGAACTTAATGAAAATAGCCTCAGTTGCTTTTGAACTTTTCGAAAATTTTGGCCGAAAGTTGATTTAGAGGCTCTCAATATCTTACTTTTCAGAGAGCCAATAAAAATGTTCTGTCAGTTTAACTCCCCCTCATGACGTAGTGTGTGCAGTAGGTAAGGTATTTTTATTGGAAAATGTTACATACAGAATGAATTTAGCAAGGTTTATTTCTATACTCGAAAACAGATTGATAAGGCTTTAACGAGAAAAACCTTGCAAACTAAATTATCACGAAGCCTTAACAATCAAAGTAGAGTTACGGTTACTCAGATTACAGTAGTAAATATGTTTGTCTCGGATATAAAACGTAATTAATTAGTGAAGTGTCAGATCTTACTGTTTTTCTGCTGGCAGCATGTGATTCATTTCCGCGGGCCGTTTCCGACGCCACTGCGTGCGAAATCCCTCGGAGTTAAGCTAAGAGGAAGCTTGGCATTTTAGAGCCGCAAGTTTGTCGTCTGGAAATGTCTGAGGAGTTTTGCTCAATTTCCGGCGGCGAGGAAAAAAAAAGAAACATAATCTTGTCTTTAAAGTGTTATTCTTGGGTTGTTTGCACGGAACTAATTGGTTGACCCTGAGTATAAGCAATTCGCAAAATCGATACACAAAAAAAAAGAAAGAAAAAAAGAGAGAATTTAAAATCCTACTATATAATTATACTGATCCCTGACTCACTGACTCACTCTTTAACCCTTTGAGGCGCAACCCTTTCCCAATGCTGAAAAAAAGGGCAGCCGTTGCCATAGCTCGACTTAACTACTAGCTGGCGACTTAACTACCAGCTTGAAGACAGCTGGCTGTGCGCGCACAGCCAGCTGTCTTCAAAAAAGGGTCTCTAGATCTGTGGCACGCGATGAACGTTTCGATCGTCCGCTATCTTGCTGGTAGTTAAGTCGAGCTATCAGACAATCTTCTGTTAATAAAGATATGGGTAATGAAGACAGTGGTGCAGAAGAGAGCTGTACAACTGATGATGTTAAAAGTGGTGAATACCACAGGTACAATTTTATTCCTATTTTCATTACCAAATAATGGCAAATTTATGAATAAAAATTTGACAATTTAACTTTCACTGTAACATATTTATTATTCATTGTATTTGTTTTTCATTGTGCAACTTAAAAAAAAAATTTGCTTAGCGAAAATTTAAGGACAACAAACTTTACTTAAGGGTAACCAAAATTATGTGAGTGCAACTTTAAAAAATCACAAGATTCTATCTCTGGTTATTACTTTTTTTCTGATAATAAGCTGTTTAAAGCTTTTCTAAACTGAAAGTAATTACAGGATCTTTCAAAATTTCAGCTATGAATTAATTTCTTGAAAGTTTCTTGGAATGAAAAGAACATGGATTCAATAAGTTGATAAATACCATTATTTTGTTTCCAAATGTTATTAATAAAGGTTTTAATGATCATAAATCTTGCCTATTAATGTCTAAAAATATAAAAATAAAATATTTTTAAAAAACAATTTATTTATCTTTTTAATGAAAAAGAAATGCGTGTCCATTTCACCTCAACGTACCTTAACCTCGAAAACGTATTTCTAATAATCTTAGCAAAATCTGTAGTGGTGTTTGTTGGCCTCTCCAATATTGGGAACAAAGATCGCTCTTCCCTGATAATGATATCCTGTTTAAAGAGTATCATCCGTACTTTTTCAGCAAAATTTCATTTATGTCTGTTTTCTCGCGTCTTCACAATGACAGAAAAGTTTGCATCATTTTGGCTGAAAACATTTCTCAAGTGTTGCTCTATCTTTGGAAAAGGTTAAGCAACTTTTCAAAATGCTATTTTTTCCACAGAAAAATCGGTTTCCTCCGCGAGCTGTAAATTTATTTTGAGAAGTTTAATTTTTAAAACACAAATGTCACATGGCAATGTGACATTTGTGCTTCAAGCAGTTCCACTGGCTCTCGCAATGTAGGATTTTAATGTTAATTTGAAATTAGTTCCGATTTGGTTTCGTTAACAACTTCTCACCTCTATTCAGAAGTACTGATAAATAGGTGTTTGATTTTTTAAAAAATTTATTGAAGCAGGATTAAAATTTTTACTTTTGTGTGTTCACTAGAATAAAGAAATTATTTTAAAAAATTACAGCTCTAAAAAGCTTAAAATACGTCCGGCAGTAGATCAGTTGGTTTTAGTTACCGACCAATTTTACAGGGAACTGACCCATAGGTGTTTACGGCTACGTACACTCAGAGGAGAACGAGGTCTGTTATTTTGAAACCAATTTGAGATAAGAGACCTGCACCTGGACTGGCACTTCAGAAGTACCATTTCAACACGGCGGACACAGCAGTCGGGTGAGAGAAATTTTCACCCTCCCAAGCGCTGACCGGAGCCAACTCTATACCTCATTTTCGGTATTTTAACTGAAACCGGGGTTTAAATAACTAAGCTATCGCGCGACTTTATCTGCCTGTGACCCACCTTCTTTAAACATGCTTAAATGGTCACGAAATTTAATGTGTTATTAAATTTAACATAGAACTGTGTTCCCAACTCAAGAACAGGCATACTTATTAGACTGATTAAAAGGATTGAAGTTTTTTGAAAGTAAACAAGAATTTTAGTTAGCAATAAAATATTATATTATTGTTAAAAATGAACAAGAATGCTACTCGAACTGAATAAGTATACTACAATGGAGGTTATAGAAAATGATCAAGAATTCTAATTACATTGATAGGGATACTGAAGGAATTTTTAAAATAAACAAGATTATATAAATCAGGTTGATTAAAATAATAAAGGTTGGGCCGAAAGGGAACGAGAATGTTACTTAGATTAAACAATGTATAATTGTTGAAACAATAATTCGCAATAATGTTACTGAGAATGAATTAACATTTTATGTTAACGAGTTTATGTGCAGGGAGTCGAAAGTACTTGGGATTTTTCTGGCCCATTTTTTAGGATTAATTCATATATTTTCCCTCTACTGTAACATCCCACGTGAAAATTGGAGAAACAAATATTAAACAAGCATAGAAAATTTGCAGGAGAATACATTAATTATTCACAAAATCAAAGTCGGAAAACTACCTGCTGCTTGTACACGGAATTAAACGCAAAAATAAATAATTAAAAGCCATGATTCTTATGCTCAATGTTCGAGCAATTATTCGAGCTTTCTTTAAAATTACGAATGAAAGAAAAGTTCATAAGCCAAATATAATTTAGAATCTAGATGTATTGAAAAAATGTACACCCAATATAACTGAACGAAACACCGAAAACTCACTAATGATAATTGATTTCTATATTTAACAGCCCGTAGGTGGTAAGTATTCTTACCACGGCCTTATAAAGGGTTAAATAATGATGTTTGTTAGAAATGAACAAGAATGCTAATTAGACTAATTTGAATGGGGAGTTGAAATTGGATCGATTGTTGAAGGTTAGTTAAAGAAGAATACTACTCAAACTAATTAGAATTATGAATATTGGTTGAAATTGAACAAAATTTCGAATTGATATTGATAATAAAATTATATATTGATAAATATATATTGATCTAAATCATGAAGGATTGTTGAAATTGAACAAGAGTACTTGCAGATTGATCTAAAATCTTGAAGAATTACTGAAAATGAACAAGAATGCCAGCAGATTGATTTAAAATCATGAAGGATTGTGTAAAACGAACAATAATGGTAGCAGATTGATCTGAACTAACGAAAGATTGTAGAAAATGAATAAGGACGTTACTTGTCAGAGAAATAGAAACAGTTTGAGAAGTCAGAGAAAAGTTTGAAGAGAATACATCGCTACTAGTAAAGGAAACCTTAAAAAAAAAAAAAAAAAATCCACTCAATGTATCTTATAGAAGCTGTAATTTTTGTGAGTATTTTATTCTAATCGGTTTTATCGTTTTTTACCCTTAAAACATGAAATTTTCTTGATAATGTCTTAAAAGATAATTAACTTCATTCCTTGTTTAATTTGATGCTTGAAAATGAACATTTTGTTAGTGAAAAAAAAAACTTGAGTGAATTTTCTATAATTTCAGATTTATATTGAAATGTTGCATGCACCCTAAATGAACATTTTGCACATATGTGATAAAATAAAAATCGCTTAGGCCTGAATTTAAAAAAATATCATAGAATATTTATCTTGTGACAAAGTTTTTTAACTACCCACATAACACAAAAATTATTTGTCAGACTTATTACTTGGCAAAATATCCTAAAGATACTGGATCGCAATATTGTGCCAACATTGGAGTGTTTAGATATTTTAATTCCCTCACACAGCCTTTATAAACAATTACAATGTAGAAGGCTTGTGAGAATTTGATATTGAAGCAATTATGACAGCACAACTTACTATGTTAACAAAAGATATTGCTCGTACAAAACTCTACTTATTTTTATAGGACTTCGCACATAATTTCTAAGGAAAAAATGTTGTGTTAACGCTCAATAAAATGTATTATATTGTTTGTATAAATGTATTGTATTAACAATTTTCTAAATTTTAGACGTTATAGTGAATGTTAATAATCCAAATGAGCTTTCGTGAAAATCCAAGTACATTTAAGGTAGAGCGCAGACACATAAGCCAAAGACATAAGCACCTTTTTGTCTAAGTTGGAAAGTTAAGGTATGAAAGACATAACAACTTTTTTCAGTATGGTGTTTTATTAAAAACAGCAAAGAGTTTATAAAAAAACGTTTAAAAACCTACAAGTTAATTTTCTAATAAACAATGGGTCAAAAGACAATTACAGATTTTTTCCCACTTACTTGAAACGATATTCTTGCAAAGCTTCCTGTATTGCTAAATCCGCCTAAAAAATTAAAAGTAAACGTAAACTAAAGTTACGTAAAAAAATGTACAGAATATTATGATATCGATTAAAATTTTCAAGAGACGTATTAAATTTAAGTAAATAAAAAATTTTAATTTTTATACGGCATTTCTGCAAAAAAGTCTCAATTTTTAAAATGTGCTCCCAGATAACCCTTAGGTGCAGTACAAAATTTCAGCCTTTCATCATAAAAAGGCTCAGAGATATGAAAATAAATATTTGCTGACTTAAGCCACTTTTCAATGCCTCTCGAAGTGAAAAAAATCACATCGGAAGACCGCGTCCGTAGGCTGTACGGAAATTACTAACGAAAACATAATAAACATAAATTGTTTGTAAAAAAAAAAACCTCTTCAGACCCGACAAAAATCTCACATCTCATGTTAAAGAGCAGTCTCATAACTGTTTTTAAAAAACCTACTACATTTAAAAAAGACAAGTAGAAAGCGTATTTTCAAAAAATATTTTGAATAAAAGCCTAATTCTCAACGTCTGTTTCAGTAGTAAAAAGTTGTTATCCCCCATAAACGAAGACTGTCAAAGTACTTTTAAAGGTAAATGGTGTCCTACAAGTTCTTTCCAGGTATATTATTTAAAAAATAATATATATAAAAAAATTTAAAGTCAGTTCCTACTTAGGTTAACAAAGAAAAATTTTAGTCCGTTTAGAAATGTCTGTTTGTATGTGAAACAAGGGTCTATACAGTTAGCCCTTTAACGCGCAGTGTTCCCGCTCTGGGAACACACAACTCTGACGTTTTGACTGTTGCCAGTCACGAAGAATAGATTTGATTTCTATAAAAATAGTTCCGGGTGACATAGCTCCACGAGAATCCTTTACTTTTTAGCACGTCATTTCCCGTAAAAAAAATTGTCACGATTCTTTTTAACAGCACTGACATCTGCTGAAAAATGGAAGAATGCGAGAACAGCTGGATAGATTGCCTAGTGCTGAAAAAAGGGCAGCCGTTGCCATCGCTCGACTTAACTACCTGCAAGATGGCGTCGAAAAAAGGGTCTCTAGATTTGTGGCACGCGATGAACGTTTCGATCGTGCGCCATCTTGCTGGTACTTAAGTCGAGCAATGTCAACGGCTGCCCTTTTTTCAGCATTGGGAAAGGGTTGCGCCTCAAAGGGTTAAAAACCGCACAGGTTAGGACGTTGCGCGCACGCACACACAGTGAGAGACAAGGCAACTAATGTCTCATAGCGTCCAAATGACGCAAGTTAAACGGAAGCGTGTTCTATGACCAGTGTAACGCAGTCACAATGAGAAGGCATGTCATTGCAAAAGGGAACAATGCGTGAATATCACGTTTTGCTTCAAATTAGTTTAAATGGATACAGAGACACAAGAAATGGAAATAAAAATTTCTGGTGTGAAAACTTTAAAGGCTTTTGAGACGAAGCTGTCGATGAGCCTCTTGAGTTAGCTCTTGAGCATTCTCCATATACACCAGATTTCGAACCTGCAGACTTTTTCTTGTTTTCTCCAACAAACAAGCCTTGAAAGGCCTACGTTTTGCCGACAACGGCAACGAATCCAAAAACATGTGTCAACTGTCCTTAGAGAGACTCCAAAAGAAGTGTTTGCTGACCGTTTTTAGCAGCTATACAAATGATGTCAAAAGTTTGCTGCAACTAATATAGTGATTACTTTGAAAGCCAGTAAACCTGTGTAAAGCTTTGTAAGTAAAGCTTTGAAAGCCTGTGGCACGCGATGAACGTTTCGATCGACCGCCATCTTGCTGGTAGTTATGTCGAGCGATGGCAACGGCTGCCCTTTGTTCAGCATTGGGAAAGGGTTGCGCCTCAAAGGGTTAATCCAGTTTGTTAGTTTAGTTTTTTGTTTTCATTTATTTTTAATCCCGCGTAACAGGATCTAAAATTAATTAATTTAATTTAATTAATGAATTAATATTTGAAAAAACTGTATTAACATCAAGTGTCATCCACTACAAATTTTTAAAAAATGTATTTGAACTTGAGTGGATGAATAAAATGTATTTTATTAACGATTGAAAATTTGTACAAGATATATAAATATATATAGGGAGATTGAGAACTAAAAGTAGGAATTGTAAAAAACAAAAAAAAAAAAAAAAAACGTTCACAAATTCAACTTGGAAAAATTTCAATAACATTCAAATAATCTTTTGTGGCAAAAGAACGGCAGATTTAACGGGGGAAAAAATAAATAAAACTGCAAACAAAAAGTAAAATTACACATTCACAAGCATTAAAATCATTTGTACAAAATTAAAGCATGGACGAATATGTACAGCTGCGGAGGGGTGGGGGGGACGCCCACTTTCGCCCACTAATCTTTAATAACTGGAACGCTTTTCAATGTTTATACAGTTCTCCTTAGACTACTTCTAAAATTTTTAAGACTAGGGAATGATCGTTTTCAGCAGTTTAAAGTTTATAACGTTTCTTATTTTCGCCCAACGAAAATAAACAAAGGGTAAACAAACACGGAACAAACAGAAATAAAATAAAATAAAAACAAGTGTGTGTGGGGGGGGGGGATATGGAACGTCGCCATTCAGGAATTAGAAAAATAACAGGAAAAGAACCAGGAGATAAATTAGCAAAGTAATAAAATCAAATTATTCATAAATGCACGGACATTATGAATAATGTTGGGTATGTATCATTAGAAGTGTCTAAATTCATCATAAGTATAATTAGTTAAATAATAGATAATCATTGTTACAATTTTAAAAAATAGTTAGAAAAAATACGAATAATAAAGAAAACGAAAAGCATATTATTAGCACAAAGTGTCAAGTAGAGCATTATTATTGAAAGCAGATTAATAAATAATGCATTTCCTAATGATATTCTTTTAAGTTTTATAATTTATGTCGTTGTTTAGCTCCATAATTTACTTAGCTCGCAGAAATAATTTTGTATTTTTCTAAAGTTGAGAAATCGATTTGTACCTTTGGATTATATTGTTAAATCCATGGTTTCTGTAAAACGAATTATTCAGATACTTATTTTTATCAACAATACTTTTCGAACGTTTAATACTATTCTTATTGATCCTCATCAAATCCAGTTATCGAAATTAGACTATAATTTGGTTTCTTTTGCGTGACACTTACGAATGACTGGAAAACCGTAACTGCAAAAAAGAATTCTCGGAAGTGTTCAGCTTTCATGTCAAAGAACAAATTTATCCCCATGTTTTATTTTCCGTGACATTCTCAGCATTAATGCCTTTTCTCTTTCTGGCACCAATACAAAAACTTCTCAATCAATAGCCGAAGAAGTTCGTAAATTTTTTTTCTCAACTTGTCGCACTCCGTATAGCAATCATGAATCGGATTTGGCGACCGACTTGGCGACGGACTCCGATCCTCTTCTTCCACACTTTCCAGCAACCCTTCTGCTCCATCATACTCCCAAAATTACAGTGTGTGCTATGTAAATAAAAATTCTGTAAATACGTGATCGGTGCGCACAATTTTCTCTTTTTTTGTTTTTAATGACTATGTTAATACAAGAGACGCAGCAATCTCGAGTACAGGTACATTACATAATCTTTGTTTATATCTATTTTTCTTGAAACCTTGTCTGCTATGTTTAGAATTTTCTGATGACCTACATGTGAACGATGAAGGTAGAGAACGGAAGAGTGGATTCGAACAATTCCGCACGCTATCCACATCACACTTGCAACTTTTGGACGAGGAACATATTAATTTTGGAGGATTTATTTTTATTTTTGTTAAATAAAAATGAATATGTAAACAACCATACGAGTACCATAAACACTAGTGCCGTTTTAGAATGAAATTTAAGTATGATACTGGCTGGTTTAATTTTACCAAATAAATTTATAAATGTTCCATGGTTATCGCTCATATGTAAATGAAACAATATTAAAAAAGTGTAGCATATTCAAAAATACCCTGACCCCTTTTAATTTTTTAAAAATGAAAATAAAATCACTATGAAAACATAAAGGAGATTTAACTCAAGGTTTAATTTACTTTTATCTCTCTTTCTTTCGTTGTTTTTAATTATAAAATTCATGTAAAATTCTCATCATACCCTCTATACTTTAAACTGTTGGATGTTTATTAAAATGCTTGATAGCTTTGTTTGTGTTGTTTTTTTTTTTTTTTTAATTTCTCTGGTTTTGAAAATCACGAAAGTATTAGAGTGATTTTATTGAATTATTTCAAAATAAAATCTATACAAAATTTGCATCATTCAAGAATTTATCATAAAAATAGCTGAACACTTCGCAGGAAAAGCTAAATATTTTTACATTTTGAATAAAATTTCCGAAAATGTAAATTGTTGCGACCTATATGAAACTATTCAAAGAATATTTACATTTTCGATGGATAGCTTTATTTTGTAATCTTTAATAACGTATATCAATTTTGTTTTATTTGAAATATCTGAATATCTTCAAAATAGCCTAAAAGAATGAATGCTCACAGGGCGTAATGTTCTGGAATTTTTTCGGTACTCCTGTATAAGTTTTATAAATGCTACATGAACCCTTTCCCATAGGGTAAATATTACAGTACATAGGAATAACATACATAAATTTCGTAATAATCAATGCTTTCTTACGGCAGATAGAATGCGTGCGGACGGACGGACAGACAAACAAACAGAAATCATAAACATTTGTCAACCTTGTTGGAAAGTGTTAAAAAGAAGGTAAATGTTTACGACAGCTTACTCCTCTTACAAAGGGCTTAAACATGACGTAAACTCTTTTACAGGGTCCCGCAAAATTACGTTAACAGAAACGTACAGCTTTTTTTAGATTATTTGCTGAATCTCGCAAAGTTTGGCGATAATACATAGCCAAATTTGCCCACCAAAAAAAACTATGTTGGAAAGTGTTTTGTAGTCGATTCGTTTTGCGTGATTTATCTTTCATTCATGCTTTCCTTCTTTCTTTTTTTTTCCTCCTTTGCATTTCTAATGCATGTTCTTTTCCCAGTATCCATTTCTGTAAAGTACTATTTCCAGTTCTGTCAGTTGTTCGAAGAAAAAGCCAACTTTAAGTAAAAATGCCTGCCTTTAGTTATCATTGAAGAGTAAATTGCATAAATGAATAAACAAATGCAATATTTCTTGCAATTTTGACTGCGAATCTCAAGTTTAGACCATAAAGTTTGACTTTGTGACTTCACGGGGATATTAAAATGTAATTAATTTTAGAAACACTTTAATAATTAGAGAAACTTAAAGTCTGATATCACATCTTCTACTACGAGTATAATAATTATTTATTCAGAAAAAAGATATATTAGACTGCTTTTACTGAAATCCTAATATTACTTGTTTAGAAAAGAAAATTTACAATAACTTCTGATGAGATCCTATTTTTTTTAGGCAAGAAACTTAATATTTAAAATCCCTTCTGAAATGATTACAGTTTACAGGGATGTTAATTCTGCGCCGAGCTGCGCCGAAACACAAATTCTTGCGCCGAACTGCGCTTTTAGCCGATTTTTGCGCCGGTCTGCGCCGAATACGTCATTTTGACTCTTTCAGGGTGCGCCGAAACACAAATATTGCGCCGAACTGTGCTTTTAGCCGATTTTTGCGCCGGTCTGCGCCGAATACGTCATTTTGACTCTTTGTTAAATTTTTGCCACGCTCATTTATCTTTTAAAGCTCGTATGGAAAGCTAGTTAGCAGTAAAGCAAGATTCAAACTGCGTACGAAAGCTGCATTCCGAAGCCATTCTACCCGCCCCGGATCGGACCAGTCGGGCTTTGTTAGTCACCTCAATCAGGGCCGGCCAGATAGGCAAACAAGTAATCATCGCAAAGGGCACCGTTTTTTGTTTATGAAGGGGCACGATTTCCAACTTAAAATCATAAAAGCAATTTTGAAAAAAGTAAAAGGGACGTCTTTTTCTACGTTTGCAGGGTGGAGTGGGTGTCATGTACCGCAGGGCCGCCCCTGATCTAAACCAGACCGGTCCGTAAAGAAAACAGTATATTACGGTGACGTCCCAGCCCCTAAAAAATCACGGTTTATGACCCGGCCCGTAGCAAGAATGAAAATTGGAAGCATGACCGGTTTAGAAATCAGAATCTAGGCTGTCTGAATTAATAGAATATTTCATTTCAAAATAATCCGGAAATGCGCTGCCAGTGGTGTAGTCGCGGGGGGTAGAGATCTGTGCGGGCCCAGGCTTTTGCAGCACGATTCATTCAAGGCACGGGCTGACCTCAGCATTTTCTAGAATGGACCGGAACAAGCGTATACTCTTAAAGACGGTCCTCTGCGCTTGCAAAATCGAGCCTTTCCGGAAATTTTTGCTCTCCTAAAATTTGGACAAGACCAAACGATTGGCTTGTGATTCCCCCCCCCCCCCTTCCTTAAATCATGATTAATATACGAGCTGGACCGGGTCTGAATTTTTTATTTTGATTAAATGCCGGGCCGGGCTAGACATTTTCGGCCCGTGAAGATCATGAGCGGGGAGATGCCGTCTCACTACTTTTTCATTCGAGCTTATGTCAGCAAAAGTAAGCGTTCTTCACTTTTCATCATGGACGCATGATTTTTGAGTCTTCAGTTGCGAGTGTTCCTAAACCTTTTTTCTTAAAACTACACCACTGTTTTTCTTTTTGTGTGTGTGCAGGCTCTACGAGAGGGGGCAGACGGGGCGACGCCCCTGGGCCCGTGTTCAGCCAAAGTGCGTCCGCAAATTTTTCAGAATGTGTTACGAATTTCATTTATAGATCCGTAATTAAAATCTTTATTTTAAAATAGACTAAATTTTGAATACATAATTCTAGAATGATATAAACGGCAGAAATGTTAATTCTACCATTTAAATATTAGTATTTTTACAACCTTCGAACATGCATTAAAAGTACCATTGCATATAAGAAATACTTCCCTCCCACTCTCTTTCCATTTAGCATTTATATGAAAACCATTAAAAAGAGCAGTTTCACACACACACAAAAAAAAAATTCCTTCCGTCCATGTAAATCCATGTATTGTTTTTACCAAGTTGCTGATAGCATAGCCTGTATACACCCTTTTTTTTCCAGAGCTTTCCTAAAGTGCTTTCAAATAGTGTTTTGCTTTTAGCAAATGGTGTTTGCTTGCAAACTTTGCTTTTCTTGTATGCATTTATTGTGTTCCTAAATCTTCAATTTTATGCTCCAAAATCATGTTAATTCTGATCTCGAATCTTAGTTTTCCTCTCGGAAACTATTTTTTTGTGCTCCCGAGGTGCTCCCAAATGGAATTTTTCTGCTCCCGAGGTGCTCCCAAATGAAATTTTTTCTGCTCCCGGGGTGCTCCCAAATCGAGTGTTGGAGTTAACATCCCTGAGTTTATCAAATTGTTATTAAATTGGTATTAAATTACTTATTCTATTTTAAAAACGGGACATTGGACGTCCCGCACACACTTTTCGCGGGACTGGTCCTCTAAAGCCCTCGAAATGGGACGTCCCGGGTTGGCAACCCTAGTTAAATTCGAAATGTTCTCAAATGGAATTTTAGATATTCGCGAGTGTTGTATTTTACAGCAAGAATTTTATGGATATCTCTTTTCTTCTTTGATGTGTGGAAAGAACGTTTTGGCCCCTTATTAGTTACGATTTTTGGAAAATGCTCTCGAATGTAGCACCTATGCTAATAAACTTCCTCACGTGCTTAATATCGTATTACTAGCTTCAGTGGTTTTGGCTAGGCAACATACTGAGATATGGAAAACGGACAGAACTTTCTGGTAGAGCTAATATTTTAAAAATCGATGTTTTAAAGGCGTGGACGTCGTTTATTCCCAGGAGGAACCTTAACACCTGAAACATTAGCGTAGACGACAGTGTACACTTTTCTGTTTATTTACCGTAGGCTAGACAAAGCTTGTCTGCGCGTGAATGTACTTACGTCAATGTGTGTCAATACGTTTCAATCCCATGTGACGAGAATGGATAATAGCATGTGTTTCGTCTGTGACATCTGCCTAATGTTTGGATTTATGTCACAGCAGATTACATAACAACTATAATATGCGCATTAGCCATATCATATCGTAAGAAAACTTGGATATAAATACCCTTGTTAAATTCTAATCCAAACTGTTTATTTGAACTTAAAGCTCATGTCTTCTCAATATGGTAGAGCACGAAAAATAAATAGTTAGTTCACTAGTTCCAGTTAGTTATTTCCAGTTTTTAATTAAGAAAAAAAATGATATTAATTTCTTGACTTGCGTAATATTATTTTAACGATAAAGTTGTTGTAAATTTATATTGTAGTAAAATTATTATAACTTAAAGCATCTACATAATATAATATTTTTGAACAATAAAATTGCTTATTTAAAACTTGTGCTTAATATATCATCGCTGCAAGTTATTATTAATTTACTGAGAAAAGCCCTTGTTTAATGATAGTGCTTTAAAATACACACACACAAAATGCTTATTTAAAACTTATGTTTATGGTGTCATAAGCTATTATTAAGCACGAATTGATTTATTGAAAGAAACCTTTACATACGTATTTAAAGCTTTCCTTGCTGCAAGCTGGTATACAGGTAAATTATTAATTTGTTTTTAAAAAAAACACTTGTTTAATGCTATTAGTTTAAAACAAAATTATGTTTATGTAAAACGTACACTTATCATGTCCTCGCAGCAAGCTTCTATTAAGCTCGGAAAATTATTAATTTATTGAAAAAAGCATTTACTTAATAATAACGTAAAAATAAAAATACTTTTTTTTAAAGTTACCCTTATTATGTCCTCACTGCAAGTTACAGTTAATGTTACAGCAAGTTGAAGTTACAGGTAATTTGGTGAGAAAAGTATTTAGATAGCCATAATTTTTTTATGCTTATTTAAAATTACACTTGTGTTAAAACTAAAATCCGATTATTCTTGTTTAAATTATTTTGCAAGATTTCTCTCTGGTACATAGAAATACTGTAATGGCACATCTCCGCTCTCTGATGGTCCCGCTGGGATTGACAAGCCAATGCAGGAAAGCAAACGTTAACCCTTTAACGCGCAGTGTTCCCGCTCTGGGAACACCAAACACTGACGTTTTGACTGTTGCCAGTCACGAAAAATAGATTTGATTTCTATAAAAATAGTTGCGGATGACATAGCTCCACGAGAATCCTTTACTTTTTAGCACGTCATTTCCCGTAAAAAAATGGTCACGATTATTTTTAACAGCACTGACATCTGCTGAAAAATGGAAGAATGCGAGAACAGCTGCTGGATAAATTGCCCAATGCTGAAAAAAGGGCAGCCGTTGCCATCGCTCGATTCAACTACCAGCAAGATGGCGGACGATCGAAACGTTCATCACGCGCCACAGATCTAGAGATCCCTTTTTGACGCAGCTGGCTGTGCCGCACAGCCAGCTGCGTCAAAAAGGGATCTCTAGATCTGTGGCGCGTGATGAACGTTTCGATCGTCCGCCATCTTGCTGGTAGTTAAATCGAGCGATGGAAACGGCTGCCCTTTTTCCAGCATTGGGAAAGTGTTGCGCCTCAAAGGGTTAAGTTTTTAATATCGTTCGCTCCCGTCTGCAAAAACGCAACCGTTAAGATTTAATTACGTTCAATGAGTAATCTTCATTTTGCTGAAGTGATATGTGCCAGCGCACGATAACCTCCCCCTTCCAAGAAACCGATTATGACTGGTTTATTCTGAAAAGTTTTAAGTATATATTTTTCCACCTCCATCCCCTCCAAACACAAAATTTTATTTTATCTCAAATAAACGAATATATATGATTTCAGTGACTCAGATACTATCAGCGAAACGTTATGCCGAATGCTATATCACAGTTGCCATCATGTACGGAATATATCTAACCACTTCTTGTGAACGGTAGTTTTTTGAATATTTTTTTAAATAACAGCTAAATTAAACATTAAATTCAGAAATCTTGCTTTGATCTAATATTAAAAATATTGTTTGCAAAAAGTGATTAATTATATTCCGTACGTGTTGGCAGCGATGCTATATCTACTGGTACATCATTTCGACGAATTGAAAAGAAGTTTAAATTAATTTATAAAAATGTAAATTTTAATTATTTTCATTGTTCGTACTTTATAATTAAAATATAATGTAACATAAAATATTTAATAATTAAAATATAATAAAATCTGTGGCCTTTGGACAGTTGCCCTATTCGCTTTGCCGGTAATATGTCACTGTCAGTAAGACAAATGTTTTGGAAAGTGTCAGTGAATGCATTTGAATGACCAAACTTTCGAGGAAAAACTCGATCAGAAATTCAATTGGAATTTGAAAGCTTTCATGAATACCAATTTTCTTTTTATCGAAAGATGGGAAATAACTAACAGTACTTTCATAAACGGCGCACTAAATTATGATTTTCAGAATATATATAATAATAATGATAGCAATTTCAGTCCTTTCAAAATGGTATTTTTCGTAATAATAACACTGAAGTGGGAAAAAATAATGTATTTTAAAAATGAAGCGTTGCTGGAAATAATTTGGCAAAGCCGAGCGTTTATTTCCTAAAAGAAGCATTAATAAGAGAGTAATTGAGGAAAGATGAAAAGCGTTAGAAAATTTATGGAAACAGTTCATTTTTTATCTTTGGTGTAAAACTGCTCTTTAAAAAAAAAAAGAAATTGGCATTAGTGTGCAAGTAAGACTTAAAACGTTTTTAAAAAATACTAATGTGATAGATCGATTTTAATCACTTTTTATTTAAAAAAACTGGCAATTGTATGTTAGTAAGATTTTCCGGATAATTAAACTTTCTGTACTTTCTATGCCTATTTTTCTGCAAAAATGGACCTTAAAACGCCACTTGGCCCCTGTTGGCGAAAATCCGAATTATTATTATTTTCTTTTTTAATCAAAACTCGTGGTCTAATTAGTATTTACTGCAAATTTGGTTCAGTTCGGCATAATAGTTTTCTCACAATCAGGCTCTAAACACCTTTACTTTAACTATGGCCACCCTGTATCGTCGATATCAAAATTAAATAGTTCCAGAATTTTAAAATGTTTTCCTTTCAAGCAAAGCAATAGCAATTTTGCATTTTTCATATACATACATGTCAGAGACGTGGCCAGGGGGGGGGGGGGGTGCTATGAGGGAGAGGCGGTGCTATGAATTTCGGGCATCCCCGAAATTTAGGATTTTTCTTAATTTGATATCTGTAAAGCAAGCATTTTTCTGAGAAATTCTACCTTTTTCATCTTTTGGGCATCCCCAGAAATTTAGGATTTTTCTAAATTGGATATCAATAAATCGAGCATTTTTCTGAGAAATTCTACCTTTTTCATCTTTTGGGCATCCTCCGATTTTTTTTTTTTTTTTTTTTTTCTGGCTATGTCTATGATACAGGATGGCCCCAAAAAGATGGTAACGCACTTTAATTCCTTATCTGTTTGAGATAAGTGAGCAGTTGAAAAATTGTTCAAAATAAGGTCAGAAAAAAGACTACGTTCAAAAAAAAGTTCCTCTCGTTAATTTTTAAAAAGTTGCGCATTTTAAATATGTAGGACTCCCATACAAAAAGATTGTCAGTTTGTTAAATGTGCCCCACACACTTATGATGGGATGCACAAAATGTCAAGCTTTCATCATGAAGCGTCTCGATATCTTTAGATGGTCAGGGGATACACATGAATTTTAATATGAACGTTTATTGCTATAGTGCAAAAGAATAACTTTCTTTCGTGATTTCTGTAGAACCCCTGAAACGAGATAATCCAACGCGATTTTTTTCCCTTCTAGAGCCATGGTGTGTTGTGGGATTATGGTCAATTAGCTACTCGTGGGCTTTAGGCCAAGGGGCGGGGTTCCCTCCGTAGGGGTCTTTCTAAGGGATTCTAGCCCGTATTTTCGATAAGTTTCGGAGGAAACCACCAAAAACTCCGAACAATTAAGTCGGCGGACGCTACCTGGTTTTGAACCAGACACCTTTCGTCAAAGAGCTATGCGCTCGGTCACTGGTGGGGCCACTCTAGAGCCATTGAAAAGTGGTTTAAGTATGCATATATTTATATTCATAAATTTTATGCATGACCTCAATAGTCTATCGGCACATTTTACTGATTGAGAGTATTTTTTTCAAGGGGGGCTGTATACGAATTTTAAAAATGCAACTTTTTTTTTTAATTTACGAGAGGAACTGTTTCTTAACTTAGCCTTTTGTCCTACCTCATTTTAAATAATTTTTCAATTTACATTTTAATAATATTAAGTAAAACTTTCTTATTTCAAGTGAAATCGACTTAGAAGTAGTTATCTTTTGTCTACGTTAGAGCAAACCGCATTTAATCCTTTTTTTTTTTTTTTTTTTTCAACTTCCAAGGCCATTCTTGAATGCGAAGTGCCTTTGATTAGCAACCTTGATTGACAAAGGAACACACCTACTCAATGCTTTGTTCCGCTTAAGTTAGATAAACGATGACTGATAACTTTATTTTATTCTCAAAATGAATACTGTTATTTTCAACTTCCTAGAACAAATTATAAATCCTTTTTTTTTTTTCTAGATATAACTACTATGTTTATGTGCTATTTTGTACTCTAATATATATATATATAATATACAGGGTGCCCTAAAAGCACTGATGTAGGATTTTATTCCGTAAATATTGATCATAGACATATGCAATAAATTACACCTGCGTAAAAAAGGTTTAGAATTGGATAGTATCAATTAAAATTTTCAGAAGATTAAATCTAAATGAATACAAAATTAAAATTTTTATAGCGCTAAAGCACAAATTCCAGTTAGTAAAATGTGCCGCCTACATTAATTAGATGATGCACAATTTTTCAGTCTTTTATCCTCAAAAGACTCTGAGATGGGTTTGAAAAAATTTGGTATGTGGCTATGCATAAATTTGAATGTAAGCTTTTATTGCTAGAGTGGGGGAAAAAAATCCCGCTTTACAATACCAGCAATAATAGCAAAAGTATTATGTATTTATACAGTTATTTTTTTCCCCCTCTTCCCTAATTTGTGTACACCACCTGAAACACGATCTTCCTATGTGCTTTTTTCCTCGTCGAGAGCCATTGAAAAATGATTCAAGTCAACATATATTTATTTTCATATTTCTCCGTCACTTTTATGATAAAAGGCTGAAATTTTGTAAATCACTTAATTATTATATAGTACACATTTTACTGTTTTGGAATTTTTTTGTACGAGCGCCGTATAAAAATTTAAATTTTGTATTTATTTAGATTTAACTTGCTATAAATTTTAATCGATCCCATAAAATTCTGTACTTTTTACTTTCCGAACATGTACCATGTGAGGAAAGTATTGTAATCATGAAAAAATTCGACTTCGAGATTTTGGTGTATTGACACGTTTTGAGGTCATCTGAATTCATTTATGCTATTTTTACTAGATGTATGTATGTATGTGTGTATGTGAGTGAACACGATAGCTCCTAAACGGGGCATTCGATTGAACTCAAATTGCATATATACGTTATAAACCACAGTCGCAAGACCAGTATTGATTTTGGTGTGTATAGGACCTATAGTTTTTCTACGGGGCTACGACAAAGATTTCTTTTACATTATGGCCTACGGAGGGAAATTCTTGAAAGTGCACTAGCTTTTAAACGGCGCGTTCGATTGAGCTCAAATTGGGTATACATGTTATAAACTACCATCGCAAGACCGGTATTGATTTTGGTGTGTATAGGACTTATAGTTTTCCTACAGGGCTACGACAAAAATTTCTTTTACATTATGCCATACGGGGAGAAATTATTGAAAGTGCGCTAGCGTTTAAACGGCGCATGCGATTGAGCTTCAATGGGTGAGCTTAATTTGGTATATATGTTTGAATTATTCATCGATTAAAATTTATTTCAATGTTTGGTAATGATTAAAATTTATTTGAATGTTTGGTAATGTCCTTTTCATATATTCATCTTTATTTTAAAGAAAAAAAGATATCCAATTTAATTCTTACTGTGAAATATAACACAAATGAGTTCCTAAAAATCAGTTTCAGGACTTTTTGAAATTTTCCCTCCAAAGAAATATGGGCGGCCATATGCCCTTTTCTTTTCACATATCTTTCTTGGAAGAAAAAATAGTTATATACAAAATTATGACTTTAAAATATAACAAATATGAACTGCTTTGTTACTAATAACTCTCCACAAGGTGTGTCCTAAAGTTCGGTGAATGTTGTCATAAAAGAAAAGAAAGAAGAATTACAAACAAAATGCTTTTACTGGCTTTCAAAGTCACTATATTAGTTACAGCAAACTTTTGACATCATTTGTATAGCTGCTAAAAACGGTCAGCAAACGCCTCTTTTGGAATCGCTCTAAGCACAGTTGACACATGTTTTTGGATCCGTCGTCGTTGTCGGCAAAACGTAGGCCGTTCAAGACTTGTTTGTTGGAGGAAACAAGAAAAAGTCTGCAGGTTCGGAATCTGGTGAATATGGAGAATGTTCAAGAGCTAACTCAAGAGGCTCATCGACAGCTTCGTCTCAAAAGCCTTTAACCCTTTGAGGCGCAACCCTTTCCAAATGCTGAAAAAAGGGCAACCGTTGCCATCGCTCGACTTAACTACCAGCAAGATGGCGGACGATCGAAATGGCGGCGATTGATGGCGGACGATCCACACGCAGCTGGCGGTGTGGCACAGCCAGCTGTCGTCAAAAAAGAGTCTCTAAATCTGTGGCACGCGCTGAACGTATCGATCATCCGCCATCTTGCTGGTAGTTAAGTCGAGCGATGGCAACGGTTGGCCTTTTTTCAGCATTGGGCAATCTATCCGGCTGTTCTCGCATTCTTCCATTTTTCAGCAGATGTCAGTGCTGTTAAAAATAATCGTGACCATTTTTTGACGGGAAATGACGTGCTAAAAAGTAAAGGATTCCCGTGGAGCTATGTCACCCGCAACTATTTTTATAGAAATAAAATCTATTCTTCGTGACTGGCAAAAGTCAAAACGTCAGAGTTTGGTGTTCCCAGAGCGGGAACACTGCGCGTTAAAGGGTTAAACTGTGGGACCATTCATTCACCGTACTTTTCGGCCGCGCCTTGTACACGCTTAAACCCAAAAGCGAAAAAAAACGATACACTGCGGAGCGATCTGTTTCCTTGGAAACCGACCGGTTTTTCCGCGAAAGGGCTCTTTATGTAGTCCTTTTTCTGAGAATACTCTCCTCGCTCCGTATCTTTTCCGAAAATTTCTCCTCCCCGCTCATTGTTATATTCCGCTCCGCTCTTGTGATCGAAAAACGCTCCTAAAGGAGAAGCTCACTTTTGAAAACTGGCTCACTTTCCACTCCGACTGATCGAATTTCGCTCGTTTGGTTTAAGCGTGTAAGAAATATACTTTTATGATACACCTAATATGTTTATTTTTCTTTCAGGATGAACACAAGACCGCACTTTGCGAAAGTGCTGAAAATGAGAAATTCGATGGAGACGTGCACCGCAAACTGTTCTACTTCCACGTGAATTAAAAACATTATGTCCGCACATATACCAATCGACAAACACGCTTCAAAGTACAAACGTACAAACGCTTTTAGCCCTATAAAAAATTCCCACTAACTCTGGTGATCTCATAGCACTGCTTACCGCAGAACAACACCTTTTCAAAAGCTTAAGCTTATAATCCAACCGCCTTTGACATTACACCTGCCGACAGCTATAAAATTTTATATTGGAGTTACTTCCAAAGTTAAAATTTACAACTGTGATACTTGTTTTGATTAGAAATCTAGTCCCGCATTAGTTGAGAGTACTTAATTTATAAAGTTATCTGCCGTGCAGAATGCCATATAGTTTATGTGTAGTGTAAATCACACAAAATATACCGCACACTGTATAGCTTTAATTTAAAAAATTTAAGAGTTCATATTTAACTATATTTGCATTTTTTATTAAATGTTGAGTAATGTTTTTTGTACATTTTTAATATACTTTTAAAGTTGCCGTCTTTAGTATTTATACAAAATAGATTATCAGATATATAGGCATAAGACACAAGTAAAGAGTTATACATTTATTACATTATAATTAAAGCACAATTTTATATTTTGAATGTTATCATAGAATACGATTTCTAAGATTCAATTCTTTTTTTCAGCTTAATATGTTTACCTTGATTTGAAATATTAAAAAAAAAATTGTAATCACTGAAATACATGTTAAAATATCTATAAATCTAAATTAAGTTAAATTAAACTTATTAGTCTTCAGAGTATATGTGGTGAACGCTTTGTATAGCTCTTGAATTAGAAAAACTGCGTATAGAGAACATTTGTCGAAATTTAATGTTATCTTTGTTGTAAGCTTAACAGAGTGTTTCAGCTTCCGTATAAAGCTTTACTCGTTTGGACTTTAGACAATAATCGAAATTCATTCCTAAATTTTCCAAATAACATTTCATTGTAGTACTTCATAACGTGAATTCACGTTATAATATTCAGAGTGTAATCTATGTTAACTTACCCATGGAGCTATATGATCGTATTTTCACTGCTCACTAATGTGACTTCACGCTTGTATGCTTAACTGAGAATTCGAATTCAAACACAGTTGTTTGAACTTTCGAAATTAATCAAGCATCAAAATTCATTTTTAAATTTTCGAAATACTATTTCATTGTAGTTCTTCAAACGGTGTACCGATAAAGATCATATTTTCTGGATCTTTAATGAGATTGCATTCCTATCTACTTAGCTAAGAGTTCAAATTTTAAGCTTCCCCCGTTTGTATTTTAGAAAATAATCAGGCATCGAAATTCTTCCTAAAATTAGAAAATAACAATTTTTAGAAATTCTTAAAATTTTCTAATATAATTTTTGAGTTTCAAAAGAGAGAGAAGTTCAAAATATAATATAGATTAACTCCCCCATAAAGTTACACGATCATTTGTTATCTTAATGCGACTGCATATTTGTATGCTTAATTGAGTGTTCGAAATTTAACCAAACATTTTGCACTTTCAGACATTCAAAAATAATGAAATACCAAAACTAATCTCTAAATTTTCTGAATAGCATTCAATTCTATTTTTTTCAAACTTCGATTTTTTCTGACTGATATCAATTGATTCTTAAAATTACCTCACGCTAAAACTTCCGATCACCATTGCATTGCAAATTTTCAGATTCTTAAATTCTTCACATCCTTACAATTAGACCACAATTGGTATTTGCAAACCCAAAACAGCGTTCAGCAATTTTCCAAATAATATTTCGTTGTTGTTCATTAATCTGTGATATTTTCACGTTAGAAATTCTAGAACATAACTGGTATCAATTGAATAAATAAAGTTGTGCGATCGTATATTCGACCGTAAGCATTTGCAGCGATCTGAGAACAGGCCAGCAAGAACAACCGTGTCCCACAATTCCACAACATTCCCGATGTTTTTCGGAAGCATCACATAACGCATTTTAAACGCACCTTTCCATTTTCGTTCTTTGTGATAACTTAACCAAAGTTCAGGCAGTGGTACAGCTTTACATTTCAGTTGATTATGTATTTTAATGTGATACACTAAGTTCCTTGAACACTTCTTGCCCCCCAATCCCTGGAGAAACTGTACCGATCTCACGAAAGTACTCCGCTTTCAATTCCAAATACCTTCGAAAACGAAAATGGTTACGCTTATCCTGTTCATGGTAGCCGCTGTCGTGGCGTTGATCCTCTTCGACAGTTATGTCCTAGAGCACACGAACAACACACCGAGCAACTCGCAGCATTTCGAGGAGCAGCCCCGCGCCGAAAGGCAGTACAGCAACTGCAGTTTGTTCACAGTCCTGGGCTTCACGCGGGACGAGATCCGGTCTTTCACAGCCTTCAGGGACCACTTCAGGAGCTACGCCGAAGTCACGAGTGCCATGAGGAGGGCTGGCCTGGAAAGGATGCGACTGATTGTGGGGATTGACTTCAGTGCCAGCAATGAATGGCAAGGACGAAGAACATTTAAAGGTAATTCTCATTACATGACGTCTATTTAGCCTTGTACGCATTAAGCAACAATGCCGCGAAACTCATATTGTTGCATAAATACTCTGCTATTCCTGGGTTCGTCGTTCTAATGTCCAGTTGGTGTAAAAAGTTCTAGTAAAAAGTCCACTGGTCAGGATGGAACACAAACTTTATTGCTTCTAGAACTATTGCGTCGAACAATCAGCTGTACAAAATTCACAAGCACAATCAAACAGTAATGTGCTTTTAACAGTCCGCTTAGATCTGAAGCTCTCACAAATGCTGTATTACTCACAGATTATAAAACATTTTCACAGGCAAAAATTCAGTGAAAATATACGAGAGATAACACTAACAATCTCTCAAGACTCAGCAATCAAGAATTTACACACAGCACTTTAAAAACAGCTTCGAAAAGCAAGCCAAAACACGGCTTCTATAGCACTATCAATTCACAAAGCAAGCGTACTGTCTCAGGGAGCTCTATTCACACTACGGGAGCTCCACTCACATTGAAATGGGGCTTCTGAAGCACTTCAATTTATAGCCGACGCAGAAGGTACAAGAAGCTTCCAGAAAAGTCTATTTCTCGAAGATTCCACATAAAGCGGGAAATTTGATTACGTCATAGAAGAGAACTGTTAGGTTATTATGCATTTTTAATGCAGGAAAACCAACTTCCAGGCTCCATTGGGAAAATCGCTCCAAATGACCAAAATGTTGCCAAGCTTGGCAACTTTTGGCGAAATATCGCCAAATTTGGCGCCAAAAATAAGTCTTCAAAAATAAGTCTTCATAAGTCACCGAAGGTCTAGGACCAATATTTCTCGAGATTTCTAGAAACCCATAGAAAAACAATGCGGGAACCAAAACCTCCGTATCTCCGGTTCTAGTTGGCCGATTTTGATGCAACAAGAAGCAAAATTTAACTATTTGAAGCGTAGAATACGAATTTTTAGCTATTTTAAGCCCCAGAACAGCGGGTTGCCCCGAAAATTCGTAACAATATCTTCCGACAAATCGCAGGTTTGTTCCGCGACATTTCTGTAATATAATAGTCTACGTAGTAGCCGTGTCGTTCCCTACCTTGCGTATGGCCTGGTCCTGGGTCCAGACATCGAAATATCGCGAATCTATTTCGATATATGTTCTTTATTTTGATAGGAAACTCGAGATTGCAACATTTGTTTCACGACAGTTCCAAAACTTATAAAAATGATATGGAGCAACCCTATAACTTGTCAAGATATTTGTGTTCCGCTTCTACACAAATCTCTCGACAGGCTAGGTTTGTACGGGGAACAAGTATCGTGACAGTCCAGAACACGTCAAAAATGTCGCGGAACAACTCTGCAACATGTCGCAAGACATGTGTTCCGCGATTTTTATCGCTTAGCTTGTACGAGACTCAATCACATCTGCAGAGAAAGAAAAAAAGTTTACTAGCGCCCTCTTAAGGAGAGGGAAAGTTCATCTCAGTTCACCTGTTTCAGCAGTCTCAACCTTTTTACTTACCGAACATGTACTATGTAAGGAAAGTATTGTAATCATGAAAAAATTCGACTTCGAGATTTTGGTGTATTGACACGTTTTGAGGTCTTCTGAATTCATTTATGCTATTTTTACGAGATGTTTATATGTATGTGTGTGTGTGTGTGTGTGAGTGAACACGATAGCTCCTAAACGGGGCATTCGATTGAGCTCAAATTGGTATATATGTTACAAACCACCGTCGCAAGACTGGTATTGATTTTGGTGTGTATAGGAATTATAGTTTTTCTACAGGGCTACGACAAAGATTTCTTTTACATTATGGACTATGGGGGGAAATTCTTGAAAGTGCGCTAGCGTTTAAACGGTACATTCGATTGAGCTCAAATTAGGTATATAGGTTATAAACCACCATCGTAAGACCGGTATTGATTTTGATGTGTATAGGACTTGTAGTTTTTCTACTGAGCTACGGCAAAGATTTCTTTTACACCCTCCAAAAAAAGTATTCGAGCAAGAGAGAAATTTCCTATTTTAGATTTGAGAATAATAATTGAGTTTTCGAAAAACGCACAACCTGACAGAAATATGGAAATTCATATTTATACGTAGCCTAATTCATAGTCTATGATAAATAATTTTTAATATACGAAACCAACGTAAGAAATTTCTCTCTTGCTCGAATACTTTTTTTGGAGGGTGTACATTATGGACTATGGGGGGAAATTCTTGAAAGTGCGCTAGCGTTTAAACGGCGCATTCGATTGAGCTTCAGTTTGGTACATATGTTTGAATTATTCATCGATTAAAATTTATTTAAAGGCTTGGTAATGATCTTAATCGTAAGTGTTCGGAAAGTCGAGTGGAGTCACTTCAGATTGTTTTAACATTCTAAACCACTCATAAGCACTTCTTCTCGATAAGTCCTCTTCAAATGCTGCCCATTAAAATCTTAACTCTTTATTGCAGGGGAGATTCTGCATGCCCTAAAAGGCAGTGCAGTATTCAATCCATATCAGAAAGTTCTTCATACTTTAGCTCCAGCGTTCGCACAGTTTCTCCACAGTCAGCCGATTCATGCTTACGGATTCGGGGACGTCAGAACCAAAGACTACGATGTCTTTCCTCTGAGACCGTCAGGATCAACTTGTCCAGATATGAGTGATGTTTTAGATGCATACAACCACAGTGCACGAAGGGTAAGCATAGTATCCCTTTAAGACCTGGGCTATTTTTGCTACAAAAAAAAGTATTTGAGTGTCAGATAAATTTCTTATTTTAGTTTTATGAATGACTCATTAAGTTTACCTAATAACACACAACTCAAAGAAGTATTATTTTATATCTGATTCATTTCTTATAAAGAATAAGGTTTTATGTATGACATCGACTTGGGAAATATGACTTAAACTTTTTGAGAGGATGTAGACCATCCGCACGATTGTGTAGGTCAGGGCTTAAAATGTTAAAACAAATTTAGTACAGCACATTAACAGGGGGTGTGTTCACGATGCCACTTTTGAGTAACTCGCGTTACTCAACCTGTTCATGGTGTCCGACTTGAGCTACTCCAGGAGATAAGCAAGGTGTCCACGCTTTCAAGCGGAGTAACTCGACTATTACTTGAACCCCCGAAAAATTTTCCTTGGGAAGTTTGAGGAGATTTGATCATGTTTTCGTTCGCTCCACTGGGTGGTAAACACGTGTCGTGTGATTGTGTTGTTCAACCTTAATAAATTAAATAGGTAAATCGCGTAAGAATTATTGTATGCTTGCAGTGAGTACCAAAAGACATCAACATGCTCCGAGCAGCCATCTTTTTTTGTATTAACTCCCCAAATACTGTCGACGATGTCAATCTACCCGAGTGACTCGTGTTTTACTCGAGTTGGGGAGATGGGTGGCAGTCTGAACACACCCAAGATGTTCAGTGCCCCACTAAGGCATTCAGAAGCTCTAGACCTTGTACTTTTAGGGAGACCCTGTATGGTCATACCTTGTTAAGACATATAATCACAGTATATGAATATTTGCTTGCGATGGTGTTCATAAGGAGAGGAGGGTCGAGTTCAGCACCTCTCCTTACTTGTTCAAAAATTTTCAATGCACAGAACTTATGTTTCAGATGACGTTATGTCAATGAAGGCTCAATGGTGAAATACTTTGAATACAAGAAGTTTTTCTATCCCTGAATACAGAGTAAACAAACACTTGCGCGACGGTATGCGTCGAAAAAAAGTTCATACCTTTATTGCAATAAATGTTTCGTAATACTTTTAAAAAATAGGACTTAAACTACTTTAATCATTTTGACGCCTTTATAACTCTGGATCCGTAGGCCGAGGCCTATAATTGCCCTGTGCGGTAATCAGGCCTTGAGGGTGTTCATTAAATAATCGACCGATTTTGATCTTTAAAAACACACACGGTTCTAGAAAAAAATTCACCATTCACTACATTGTTACTGCATATTTTAATATAATTAGGTTTATAATATACAGTTAAGCACATGTTATATTTTCTCTCTTCAGATCCAACGTAGCGGACCGACGAGTCTTGCTCCAGTCATCCGGCGAGCCATCGACATCGTGAACCATACGCAGCTCTTCCACATTCTCCTGGTCATCACCGATGGACAGATGAGACTAGAGGACTCTGCCTCCAGACATGCTCTAGTCCAAGCATCGAAAACAGCCCTCAGCATCGTAGCCATTGGTGTGGGAGACGGGCCATGGAGGGCGCTGGAAGAGTGGGACGAAGGGGTTCCCGACCGAGTGTTCGACAATTTCCACTTCGTCAACTATCACCACGCGGTCCGATCGGCCAAAAACGCAGAGGCAGCGCTGGCGCTGCACGCTCTCATGGAGATACCGGACCAGTTCCAGACTATTATCAGGTTGGGATACCTGGAGAAATTCTGAACAGCTTTCGGAACTCCGTTGTGCGCATTCTTAAACTCTCAACCAGTGCCATTTGCGCAACTAGTTTCAGTTTTAGGTGTTCTTAAACGTTCAGTTTTTAAAACTAAACCGGTTGACAGTTGTTCTTTAGTTAGTTGGAAAACTATTATCAACTGAGAAACCAGTTGATTCAATTTTAGATTGTTTGTTTACAGTTCCTTTCGTTCAAGTAGCACGTTCTGCAATAGACAAAAGCGTCACCTAGGCATTGAAAATGAACAAACTGGAGTCATTCTTAAAGTCGAAAGAATCTAAGACCGCTAATAACTCCTGTTCCAGTTTTTGCAGAAAAACAAGTGGCACGAATTGATGAGTTTACGACCACAAGGGTATATCAAAGATGCAGGGTTGGGAAAATGTATCACTTGCCTGGCCAGTTGCCTAGTTACACAACTCACCGCTGAAAATTTAAATGCATAGTATTGAGTGTCTATAAATATACAAAATAAGGTTGATTCTTTGTTTTAACACTCTGCTTAGGGTGATTTTTCAAAAATCGGCAGTTTTACTCGTTAACCAGTCGTGCCGATAGGTAAAGCGGCAATGCTAACAGGGACACTACGGGAAAACGCACACAAGGTAGCAACTTGCAGACATATTTACAAATTTGAAAACACTAATTTCGGAAAGCTGATAAAAATTCGAAGAATTAAATTTTTATGAATACAAAAACACATAAATAAACAAGAAATGAAACTGAAAAATGATATTTTATTTACATGATTTGTTACTTTTTAGCCACAGAAGCAGAATGGCGGCTGGTCTCAAGGGTTACCATATTTACAAAAAGGTTGCCCCGTTTACATGTTTATCGCCACATTGGTGTAAAAGAGTGTTAAACCAGGAATCAACCCAGTCGTAGGAACACTTTAAATATTTCCCAACCGTGGCTACTTTTAATTCCTTGGTGACTTACACATGCGCATCAGGGACGTACCCAGAAAAAAAAATTCGGAGGGGGGTCCAAACGGTGAAAAAGGCCGAATTTTTCACAAAAAGACTTCATCATTCTTATTTTGTTAACAAAAACTGAAATTTCGGTAGGGGGGTCCGGACCCCCTGGACCACCCCCCTGGGTACGTCCTTGCGCATAATCATAATCAAATCTCATTAAAGTTACCAATAAAATACTGCTCCATATATTTCTTCTGCTAGAAATTGCCACAACGGCATAACTTGCTCCGTTAAATATTTCATGTCGCCAACGGGTGAGAAATATTTAAAATTAACCCAAAATCATAGCTTATCTTACACCCGAGCATTAGTTCTCGAATTAAGCGTTCGAAAGCTCAGTTTGACCTATAAAAAAAAATTAAATTAGGTGTTAGAAAACAAATCTTAAGTTACTAGTTTGAGAGATAATTTACATCGCACGATTGAAATATGGGTAATATTACATACAACTAATACATAAACAACCCAATTTACGAACGTACGTGAAAAGACTCAAATCTTACAGACTTAGTGTTTTCCCCATGGCTCCCTAAGCTCTTTTCAAGTACAGGTTGCCCGATAAGCTCTGTTTTTGCGTACGAGCAAGTATCAGCAAAGTTTGCGTACGAGCGCTAATCCATAATCATCAGTGTTGCTAACTCTGCCGGAGAAAAGGTGGCTGAAATCAAAGTTAAAAAATAGCCGGAAATGGCTAAATCTGACATGAAAGTCCAAATGACACACACACAAAAAAAAAAAAAACACTGGAGAGAAACTGGTTTTCGGGCAGCCTCTACATGAGATCTTGGCCATAGTGCTAAGGTGACCAGATTTTTGAACAGTTTTGTTGTCAGAATCGGGGACATGTCCCCGATTCTGAAACAAAACTTGGGACATTTATAGTTAATACAATAATTAACAGTAATTTAATTAAAAAACAGTGTAATTATTAAAAATTGTCCCCAATTCCTGTTTTACATTTTGGGGACAATTTGAAAAACGCCCTGAAAATTGGGACATTTGGCTACCTTACCATAGCCCCATTGCTTTCGGCTGTTTTTTTTTTTTTTTCCCTCGTCCATTCCTTGTAAAATCTTTCACTGTCCTGTCTACTTTATCTATAACTAATTATTCTACATGTACTTATTTAGGCCAATTACAGAGCATTTCAATATGACGTTTCAGTGACGTGATAGTTACAGCCTACCGCATATCCCTTCTGCGCAGATTCTCCTTTTGTATTTAACCGTTGCCTACGTAATACGTAAGGCCAGGAAAAGGTCGTGTTTTTCAGCAATAAAACGAACGAAGGCTTATTTCACTAAAATGACCGCTAGGGGAGCTCTGATTTCCTGGCAACGTTTCTGTTTTCTGGCTGCTTGAATGTAATCAATGACGTGTTCATGAGTTTTCGAGTCGTTTAAACATGCTTAACATTTATTTTAATTTCATATTTGTTATTATTATGTTGTATGGATATTACATGGATAAATGCTTACTACACTGTACGCAAAATAAGGACAAGTCTCCGTAGTGTATATAGCTCTCACAGAGTAATAAGGCAAATGTCAGTTCTTACAGGAAAAAAAGCGCCATCTACATATTCTTCAGTGTTGAAAGCAGCATTTCCCGGCCTTGAGTATTACGTAGGCAACGATTTAATCCAGAAAAAGTGTATTAGAAACATATGTTTTAATTATTCTTAATCACTTCAAGATATAAAAATACTACTGGAAAATCAAACTCGAAGGTTTGCTTAAGAAGTTCGATCCATTATAATCATGCAAAAATTTGAATTTAATAATTATTTCTGGGTGTTGAAAATCGGGTTTTTCCCACTGAAATGTATTACGAGAACCCAAAGCTGTCGCGCAGAGGAGTGGACCTGTCTCAGAGAAGTAGTTTCGTCGAAATGCTCTATTCGAATCTCTACAAGTCAAGCAGACGAGTCCAAAGATAAATACTCTGTACCGGTTGTAGCGGGCCTTCAATTCTGACTGAACACTAATTACAAACTGAAACGTAATCTGTCCAATTAAGTTTCAGTATTTCTTTTGAAAAAGTCTTGTAAAATCCAGTCCAGCAATAAAAATAAGCGTAAATTTCAGTAATTTGGGGGGGAGGGGGATTGGTGAGTGCAATGTTTAGGAAAACAGCCAAAAAGCTGCATGAGAAGGGAAAAATAGAGAGGTCTTAACTTTTTTGTAAATAGCATTATCCTCTGAAAATGTATCGTTATAATATCAATAAATGATATTTCGAAACAAAAAATAACATTTTTTTTTAAATCAAATCTAGATATCATTATCTTTTTCCAACTAAAGTATTAATAAAGAAATTCAAGAAATCGTAAGCGAAATCTGTTCTAAATTTCGAGTATTGATTGTTGTGGTTTTAAAAGAATAGCAAAAACAGTGTTCTGAAGATAATCGTCTAATTTGTTCACAGAGAATCATATGGCATGAGAATTTATCTAATACAATAAGAAAACAAATCGTATATTTAAAAAGTGTTTCCGTTCAAATAAAACTTATTGTGTGCATTTCTGCAGCTAATAATAATCCTCAAAAACTCACTAATCAGATGAAATTCAAAATATCATTTTATGTTTAAAAAATTAAAGAGAAATACCCTCTGTTTTAAAAAATAAAACAGACAACGTGGCTTAAAAAGATTTTTTGGATAGATTCCTGCTTACTTTATTCAATGTTATAAATTTAAAGGCACTTATTTTGATTGATTTTCGTCAAAGAATTAGAACCAGTTTTTCTTTTTTTTTTTCTAATGAATTTTAAAATTATGAAAATTGGATATGTGGAAAATTATTTATAAAACATGTATATCGAATATATGAATACATTACCTTCTACAGAAGATTTTAAATTTTGTAGAAAATTTATTCTGAAGCTTTCAATTGCTGATATTACAGGAATTTTCAGTTTAACTACATTTAGCTAACAGTAGTAGAATCAATGAATACTATATAGTATAGTTTTATTTATATTCTTGCGAGAAAACTATACAGCTGAAAGATAGATTGAAACTTTTAGATTGGCAAGGCACGTCGGAATAAATTTTCACAACCCTGATTTGTAACCGTATTCTTATTTACTTTATTGTATTTATATCATGTTTTTTTTTCTTCATTTTCCGATGCATTTATGCAAATATTTTTTTTTCTTTTTCAACACTGTTTCTAGCGGGCAGATTTTATTTATTTATTTATTTTTGAATTTGTAAAATGAATTCTGTTCCTTTATATGTTCATTTGTTAATAAATAAAAAAGTAAAACTGAAAGAGTTTAACATTTCTTGCTGTATTTAATTTTTTTATGGAATTGGTGATTAAATCGTTCAAGTCTAACCTTCTAAAAGCCATGTCATAATTTAAATAATATTTAAATTACAAGAGATGGTGGAAACACTGCATTAAATTTTCTTAAATATATGTAATATTCATCATTGTATGTAAAGGAAAGACTATTCCAGTTTTAAAGTAACTTATACCTTTATTATATGTATGTTTATACATACAAGTACCTAGTATATATTTTTGAACATTAAATAAACCTGTTTAAATTTATGTTTTAAAACATGTATCTCTGTGTGGATATACAAATGCAACAGCTACTTAATTTTTTTTAATCTACTGAAACTTAAAAATTTCCTAGATATGTCATTCGTACGCGGAGTCCAATGAGAAAATTGTATGATTGTCTTCATTTGACAGTAGCTAAATATGTGCGATCTAAAACGCACTAAAACTTTTATGAAAAATCTGATGTGGGACACCTCATGACTTTCTTGGACGTCTATTAAATTAAATACATTTTGTTTTATGGAATTCATTTAAACGTATTTCATTTGATATTGATATACGATACTTTAATTATATTAAGATTTTGCTATATTTGTCGCTAAATATAGGAGATATCCCAAAGCCGGGTTCAATTTTGGAATCTTATTTTTGACGATATTTCGACAAAACTTGACAAGCTTTTGAAGACACTGGGCATGTCCCAAAACACACTATGGTTGTCCGTAGACTTTTAACATATTGAAAACATCCAGAGACTTTAATATATTGAAAGACTTTCTGTGAAGCTTAAATAAACTATCCAGTCTATTGATATGAGAAAAAAACAAGAGGTTACAACAGTCCATGGGCGCCGGCAGAATATTTCCCGGGGGGCGGCAAAGACTACTTTAACGTATGGTTACCATGTTGGAAAGAGCAAAAAAGCAAGGAAAAACACTGCATACAAAAATCCAGGGGGGCATTGCCCCCCCCCTTGCCCTATTCTGCCGGCACACATGCAACAGTCCTAAAAAGAAATTTTCAGCATTCTACGGCTATTTGTTTTTAAGTTGTGAGAGCACGTGTAGACTTATAGACATCGAGCCAAAACTAAACATTTAATACTGAAACATTAATAAAATTTAATATTTCAGTAGTATAATATTTGGTAAAGAGCTGCCATCTAGTGGACGAATTTCGTATATTATTGAAATATTATATTGTATACATTTATGTCATTTGAAGCCTTGATACTCTAATAGATGGTATGCAAACACATGACTAAACGTCATTTTGTCGTCTGCTATACCTGACTTGGTGAACAAGTTTCCGAATCGTCCACTCAGTTTCAACTGAAGAACAACCAGCAGCTGACCGCATGCTGGTCACCAGTTCCGGTTTGAAGCGCGTCTGCTACTGTTGTGACGTCACGTGCATATCATCTATAGACAATATCTGAAATAGACAGCATATAGTGCGTTATCTCCCTTTTAGCAAAATGCTTGGCGGAGATTCTCCTTGAGGCCTATTTCATTTGAGCTTCACAGCTCAAATGAACATGAATGAATAAATACAAATGAAATGTAATGAATGCAAAACAACTAGACCGAGTTCTTGCCGGACTAGACAAGTTTCCGACTAGTTTCTTTCTAGTTTTTAACTAGATGAAAATGATCCGGATCCGAATCAAAAAAGATATAACTCAGAAAATGATCTGACACAGAAAATGATCCGAATCAAAAAGTCCCCCTTCTCGGTCTGCTGTATTCAGTTGTGAGAATGAGCACAATTGAATACAGCTAAGAGTAATATAATAAAAAAAAGACGGACTCAAAAATGATCCGTATCTGAAAAGGACTCGAACCAAAAATAAACTGACACAGAAAATGATCCGATTCAAAAGATGGACCGAAATTCATAACGGGTCGGAAAGGACCCATCATGTAATTTTTATTTTCTAACGGGCGGGTACTTTGCCGATTAGGCATTGTCCCTTACAACTGCCCGAAGGCGTTGGCCACTTTATTATAGGGGCACCTAGTAGGTGGACCAACGTCGCCCCCTAAAAGGGACGGACATGACAACCAGTCGGGGATCGAACCCCGGCCGCCGGGAGTTGAACCCGAAACCGGAGTACGATGCTTTACCTACCCCACAACTCGGTCGGCGTAATTTTTAATATTAATGAAGTAATTTTTAATATAAATCCGCACATTTTATTAATATACTAGCTGAATTACCCGTTCTTCGCACGGGAATGAATGGCCTTTTTGATATTACGATTTGTGGGGATTACTATTCATTGTAATAAACAGATATAGCAAAATGGATATCGCGTTATATTGTGTCCAATAATCATGCATACCGAATTTCAAGGAATTTCAAGGCGTTTGTACGGTGCAGAAGTCCATGCGGCGTAGCGCAATCTAGTGGCGAGTTTTAGCAAAACGGATACGGCGAAAATATTCTTCGCATTCAGATATCGATGTATACGAATTTTCATGACGATCGGCTGGACAGTCCTGAAGTTCATGTGTTGACGCGACATCTAGTGGCAAGTTATAGGAAAATGGATAGCGCCAAACTCTTTCCCGTGTTCAAATATCTATGTATACCTATTTTCATAGCGATCATTTGCACAGTCAAGAAGTGATACACTGCAGGGCCATCTAGTGGTTAATTAAAGTAATAATTTGCTACAGCGCCGTCGAGTGGCGAGTTATAGCAAAATAGATAACGCCAAAGTATTCTCATTGTTCAAATAGCTGTGTATACTGATTTTCATAGCGACCGTTCGAATGGTCAAGAATTTGGCCTGCTGCAGCGTCATCTAGTGACGAGTTAAAATAATAATGCATTGCAGTGTCATCTAGTAGTCAGTAACATCAAAAGAAACGCAGTTAGAATATATTCTTCGTGCTTAAATGTGTAAGTATAAAAAATTTTATGCCTATCGGTCGAACGGTATAGAAATTGATGCGTTGCAGCGCCATTTAACGGCAAGTTACAGCAAAATGGACAAATATTCTCCGTGAAAAATATTCTCCATGTTCTAATATTCGAGTGTACCAAATTTCATCGAAATCGATTGGACGATATTCGCATAGCAAACGGCTAAATGGAATAGAATTCGACATTGTGCTGCGGCACCAAGTGGCAAGTTAGAGGAAAACGGATAGCATAAAAACCTTCTCCATGATAAAAGACTTAAGTGAACCAAATTTCATGGTGATTGGTCAAACGGTGCTGGAGTTTTTAGACCTCATACACACGTACCAACATTCATTTTTATCTATAACCAGTCTCATTATATATACCAGTCTCAAATAAAATCCAGTTTCAAATCTAAGCCTCGCCAAAGTGCCAACATACGCCATTTTGCAAGAGTTTTTTCAGGGAATCATTCGAAGCATTGACTTAGCAGCAATCAATATGGGAAATGGTTCGACCGCCAAAAAGTAAAGCACGCATTTATTTGAAAAGTGGAATCCCTTAATACAGCCGAATTTTTTAAAATTATCAACTATAACGTGTTTTATTCATCGTTACTCCGATGTACTAAATGAGAAGATTTCAATTTTCTGAAATTTGGCGGAATTCCCCCAACTTAAATCAATGTACTCAATTGGCGAGAATTCTGAAGATAGATCGCTTGAAATCCCTTAATAACTGCATTATTTCTTCACGGATCATTAAAATTTAACGCTGTATTCTAATACAACCTTTGCACTTGTTTTCAAAAATCTATTTCCTTAAGCTCCCAATAAATTGCGCCAAGCCGAAAACTGTGCAAACCGCTAGAACTAACTTTCTGGGCATTTGAGCCATTTTATTTATTCGCCAAACTAAAAAATTTTACATATTAGCCTCGGAAATCTTCAATTCTTATTGTTTTGCGTATAAAACATTTCATTCCTGCTCTGATTTCCCATGCACACGATATTATAATAAAAAAATAATAATCTTACAAATATAAACTAACAAAAAAAATCATTATTATTCTTTTATTTTTACTTTGAGAATTTAAAACATTTTATTCGGCAAAATCGCCACACATGGCAACCACGATGCTTATTTCAGACTTTTTTGACTACAGGGGTTACAATTACGGAAAGCTTTTTGCGTGGAGAACATAAAAAAATCTCTTAAATTCCGGGAACGGGTGGACTTTCAAAGTTTTAAAGTGGACTATGATTTATTCTATATTATTTTACATATCTGTGCAAAATTTCAGGCTGATAGGTTCATTTTTGTGGATTTGTATACGAATCAAATCCACAAACAAACAAACAGAATTTCATTTTTATTTATAAGGCTATAATACAGGGTGTCCCAAAAAATTGGTAACGGACTTTAATTCTTTATCTATTAGAGATAAGTGGAAAGCGCAAATACAAAAATGTTCAAAATAAGGTCGGAAATAATACTCCATTAATAAATAATTCCTCTCGTTAATTTTCAAAAAGTTGCACTGTTTAAATTTTTACAGACCCCGTTCGAAACAATTCCCAGTTTATAAAATATCCCCCATACATTAAAGAGGTGGCATATAAAATTTGAGAACTATACCTTAAAAGTCAGAGATATGAAGATAAATATAACGCTGACTTGAACCCCTTTTCAAAGGCTCTCGAAAGGAAAAATCACGTCGAACGATTGCATTTCAGGGGTTTTACAGATATTACGAAAGAAAATCTTTTTCCCACTCTAGCAATAAAAGTTTACATACAAAATCATGTACAGTCGCCGATCATCTTTCTTTAAAGCTATCTCAGCGACTTCGTATCACAGACTAAGGATTAAATAGACTGCTCGCGCAGGGTTGCAAAATGAAGCAAGCACCTGGTCACGTGATGAGTGGACCCGACCGATCCAGTTCATACAGCAATCCATTGATATTTCAATGCGTGAGTGAGAAAGGTCGGTTAGAAAACCTGAAAATTTATTGAAAACGGTGAAATCCTGCAGCGCACATGGATGCAATGAAAAATTTACCAAAGGTGGCTCTGTTACATTTCATCGGGAAATAAAATTTTTATAAGTTTTTTGCTTTATTAAGGAAAAATAGCTGCACAAAAATACTTCTTAGCTCCTAGCTCTGACGTTTGTCGCAATTGAAAACGGTGTTATTCAATTTGTTGTGAATGAAATTAATCATTTTTTAAAGTTAATTGTTTATTATCCTTTATGAGAGCTATCTATATATTTTAAATATTTATTAAATGTTCAAAATTAGAGTTTAATTAGATACTACGCGTCTTGATGTAAATTCATATATTTGGCGATGTGTTGGCGAAGTTGTTTATAGTCGGAAATTTTCATGTTTTTCAGGCTATTACTTAAAAGAAAATAAAACTTTATGATTATTAATTAAATGTGGAATGTTTTACAGTATGTAACAGATATATTGTCCTTTCCCGTACAAATTCACATGAAATGTTCATTTAACATTTTCTTTTTACATATAATTAAGAACTATACTGTCATTGACATTTAGAACTGAATAACATCTTATTGTTTAATTTTCGTTTATTTATACACATATGGGATGTTTGAAAATGTATTTCGAGTTATTTATTTACTCTTGCTTTTGTTAATACGTGTACCGTTTTCCAAAACTAAAGTATCTGGAACATGTCCTGAAAAGATTTATCCGATTACTTTTCAGATTTCCAAGAAATCAAGAAAGGAGATAACCTCTTGAAATAGTCAACTGGGCTTCTTAATTTAAATTTATTGCCAGTTTTGAACTAAAATAAAATACAGCTTGATTTTATTTCCGCAGCAAATTTGAAGAAAATGATTCCCTTCTTTAATAAATTTTCACAAAACTACTTGAAATTTTAATGATGACTAATGTGACTAATGATGATGTTTTTTTCTTCCCCGTAAAAAATAATAACATTAGTTACATTGTCTCTAATAAATAATAATAATAATAGCATGATAAAGGTATTGCTTAAAGAATGAATTTTTTTATTTAAAAAGTTTAAATGTATAATTTATTTTTGCTGTAGTCAGTTGTTAAAATATTACATTATGCGAGGTGTAAATCATATGCACGAAATCCATTTATTCTGATTTCTTTGGTTTGTGAGCTTTTCAAAGAACTAAAATAAACGTTTTCCTACTTGCTAAAATGCGTTAGTTTCCAACAATCCTCATACTCGCTTCACCAAATGCGGCGAAAAGAAGCCAAAAATTTCCTCCTCAGTCACGTGATGAGTGGAATTTCCACCGAGGTGTTTGCTTCACTCGGGGCCTTCGCTGTTTGTAACGGGCCTGCGCGTGTATTTCGATGAGTCATCCAAAGAGGCCTACGGATGCTCGCATCTTCACATATACATCAAGCATTTTTAAAGCTTTCCAAGGCTTTGAAGCGTTATTTAATGTAGCTTTATGCGATAATTGTGCTACTAATTTTATCAGTTTCTTTACTATGATACGTATGGACATTAAAGCAAGTAGATGTGTGTAATTTGAAGGAAAAACAAAGCAGTGCTTACTCTCATGATTCATTATTTTGGCTTGATTTTTAATATACATTAAACAAATTAAGCTGATTTTTATTATACATTAAGGTAAACATATTCATAAATGATAAACAGTTTATTTATACAGATATTTTTATGAATTTCTTTATACTGAATATTTAAGTTTCACATTTCAAAAGCAGTTACAACCATAACCACTTTTTAAATAAAATTAACTAACAGTTATTAAATTTGCGTTCATTAAATTTTGTCCAGTTAATATATTAACAGAATATATGACGAGGTGCTGGAATAGAAATGAAGATATTTGATATTTACAATTCGCATATACATCATTTAAGTACTACTACAATATTTAATTTTTAATCTTTTGTAAGACGTGGATATTTGGCGAATGTTTACTATAGTTAGAAGTACAACCTGGTGTACTGCATTCCTTTGGCATCTAACTTAAAAATAATGCAAATTAACTTAACGAGAAACATTTAGAATAAATTACTCAATAAAATGTGTCCCATAAATAGTAGTACGAACTTTAAGGGAAGATGAAAGAAATCAAAAGGATTAAGAATCACGTAACATAGCACGGCCAAACACGTTGTTTTCATGCTAAGCTTATGTATTGAAAATTTTACCATTCCCGATATTAAAAGGATTTATAATTTTCGTTTATAATTCCATATATTTTTTTTCTTCCAAGAAAAAGTATTAAATTTTAGAAAACCATAGTAGAAAATACCACGAATATTCTAATATCTTTTTTTTTTTTTTTTTTTTTTTTTGCGATTACTAACTGGTGCTTGAAGACAATGTTTTCGTCCTTGCATTGCTGTATACAGTGAAACTTCTATGAGCGACCACTTCTATTTAGTGATCCCCTACTGCAACGACACATTTTTTAAGGCACCGATTTTTTACCCTATCTAGTTAATGTTAAAAGAGCCTCTAGAAGACACCACACAACCCTCTATAAGTGACCGGTCCCAGTTCCCAGTCCGAAAATTTTCTTGTATTTTACCGGAGAAAAGTAAATAAAAACCACATTCTAAACCAGTCGCTCTACTGCAAATCGACAGCAGTGCAAGTACAGGTACACATTACGTACAAATCTTGTACGTTAGAGAAGAGACATGTCTAAGAAACGAGTGATTTTACTACTGGAAGCGCACTGATGTGATCGAATCACACGAAAAAAGAAATTTGGAGGTTACTTTTGGTTGTAGGAAAACCTAAAAAGCAAATAGATTTTATTATGACAAATTGAGAATGCATGAAGATATCGGAATAAATGCTCTTTTGGCAAATGTAAAAAAATATATATACACGTATATATATATATATGCAGCAGAGAGTGAAGTACACTCGAAGCGAGAATAAAGAATGAAACAATCTGAAATTCCTAAATATTTGATCAAAATTTAAAATTTGTTTACATAATTACTCATGCAATTTATTATGAAACTACATAAATAACAAAACAAACAATATATTTTAGCACTTTGAATACAAAGTGAGATAAACCAACAGCTCAAGGACTCGAAAAATTTCAGGATACCTCTTCAAAAGCTGCACTAAACACTGTAGCAAACCAAAAATAAACGCTTTCTTATTTAATTATTCTTTATTATAGCAATTCCAAGTATTATATAAAAGTTATTCTTTTGTCGCTATCTCAATCGAACTTTGGAATTGAACATAATGAACTCTTGTACAAAATATTAATTGCATTTGAAGTTTCTACGTATACATATACAAAATTAATAATTAATAATTTACTGTATTTCTGCACTGAAAGCTGGCTACACATGTCTAAATCATACAATCAATGCACATATCTAACTGATAAATAACATTTTCGACTGAAAAATTAAATAGACAACATCGTCTAACTAGTATCACAAAGACTCGCTTATTTACTGTATAATAAACTACTCAAGTAGTACGATTTCACATGAAAATGATTTAAAAACAGCACAATATTAATTCACTAAATTTGATTTACATACATATTTTTAGAACTTCTAAATAAATTATACAAGTTTACACTTCCTTTACATTCAGAGCAAAATGTTCGAATTTTATGATAAATTCCCATAAAAAAAATAGCTCAATCTTCACAAAATGATTATCTACATCTAAAGTTCTTTAGTACGACAAAACTACAAAAAACTGTTTTAAAATAATAAAATAATATAATATTTATAATAATAAAATAGAACAGTGCTAATCGCGAAAACAGGCCTCAATGATAAACTCAATTTTCGTGTTGGCAACGAACCAGCAGGCCCGGTTGCTAATAGCGACGGCCTCGCTTCACTCGGGAATATGGGTTTTATCACAGCGCGAGCGGTCTACCAGATATCTTTAGTCTATGCTTCGTATGATGAAAGGCTCAAATTTCGTATATATTTCGCACAATTTTCGTATATGTCGTTTCACATCATTTGTGTATGGGGCACATTAGGAATGTTTTTGTACGGGGGTCGTATAAAAATTTAGAAAGTGTAACTTTCTGAAAATTAACGAGAGGCATTTCTTAACAGAGTCTCATTTTCGACCTTACCCACACAGCACTATATGTCCAAATCAGGTCTAATAGATATCCAAACTGATCTATAACATCCAAGACATTGAAAGGCTATTTATAAACGGAGAAAAATATATATATCTATAGTACATCTTAATCGCTACCTCTATAAGATAACCTTAGAGGGCTTATAGATATCTAATGGTCATCCGAAGCAAGATTTCTATTGGAAATGTATGTATGACATCCATAAAAATCCATCTGTAGACATCTTATGTAACTAATGAAATAGATGTCCTATAGATATTTAATTGCCATCCAAAGCTACAAATCTATTGGATGTGCGTGTATAACATCCATAAGAGATGCATTTGCAGACATCTTATTTAAGTAGAAGATTGAATGGCTACTGAAACAAAAATTTACACAGTTTGAAAGGATTTTCGGAAAAATCGCAAAATTTAATAAGAATTTTTTTTTAATCCGATGCCTATAGATTGAGTTGAGTGATCATCTATCATTTCAGCAAACTTCATTTAGTCGTTATTACGTGACAACAAAATGGCGAACAAAAAAATTGGTCAGTTTGAAAGCATTTTCAGAAAATCTCAAAATCTAATGAATTTTTTAGTTTAAGTTGAGTGATCACCTATCATGTCACTAAATTTTATTTCATTCGCTTCAGTCAGTTTTATGCGATGTGCAGACATTTTTTTTTTTTTTTACGGTTGTACTGGGGTCCAAAATGCTTAAAACGGATAGAAATAGCAAAATTTTGTGATACCAAATAGTGTACGGCAAATTCTAATTTTATCTATTTAGATACATAAGTGTTTTCATTCCGAAATTTAAGCATCAATCACTTCAAACTTTACTCTTCTCACCCCGAGTCGAATCTGTCTGGTGGTTAGACCGCTCGCCTTTCACGCCTTGAGTCCATGCTTCGATACCAGCCGAAGAAAAAAGGTTTTAGTTTAAAAGTAATTTGAAGTTCTTATGTAAGACAATAGATGGCAGCACCAAAATTCACAGAATGGAAGAAGAATACTCAGTGGCTAAAAAAAGTCGTAGCTATGACGTCACAATTCACTTTTCCCCCCGAGAAATCTTGGATATTTTGGACATCTAAGTAATATCTATGCTACTTGGATATAGATCTCTTACAGACATCCTGGATATTATAGATGTCTAGTCCTTAGAGAGATTACATCCCAAATCTCTTATAGAGGTCCATTTTATGTTATGTGGATCTTGGACTTCTAATAGATATACCCACTATCCAATTCGGATTCCTTATAGATAACCAATGGATATCTATGTGATGTGTGGGTATTTTGAACATTTTTTCAATTTACACTCTCCACTTACCTCTAATAGACAGCATATAGTGCGTTATCTCCCTTTTAGCAAAATGCTTGGGGAAATTCCCTTGAGGCCTATTTTTCCAGTACACTTTCCAGTACACAGAAGTGGTAATTTTATTTGTGTAAATTTCATAACAGTGACCATGCGTTAACGTGTTTATGCCATTATTTTATATGTATCACTTATCGTCAAAGGGACATAGAGCAACTTTCTCAAGCTTCCAGTCATGAAATTAACAAAGTCCGCGATAAAAATCTTTCTAATGAACAGACTTTGAGAACCTGTAAAGTTGAACTTTAGATAACCTCGAAGTCTCTCCTCAAATTGAGAAAAATGAATTAAAAGTTTATTCTTCTTGGAGTTCTCGTATTCATTCGACAGTCGGAGTTCTTCGACATTTTAAGGGGTTCTAAGGCATATTCATATTACACCCTCTCAAAAAAGTATTCGAGTAATAGCTAAACTTCCTATGTTTCTTCCGAAAAAAAAATATTTATCATAGAATATGAATTAAGTTATGCATAATTATAACTTTTCCTACTTCTATCGAAGTATGTTTTTCAAAAACTCTATAATTATCGCAAAACTAAAATAGAAAATTTCGCTTATACTCGAATACTTTTTTGAGAGTGTGCACATCTAGAGAAAACCGCCTAAAACTCCGCTGGCGAAATAGTCTATTTCGTCAGCCACGCGCAGGGGGAATATGACGTCACGCGGTGGCAGTACCGCCGCTCATTCTAGACCCGCAACTAACACAAATTCATAGTTTCCCTCCTGCGAGTGATAGAACACCTCCCGTGCGATGGGGTGGTGAGTCCCGCCCATAAATCTGATGTCACAAAATTGGGAGGAGTTATTTTGACGTCTCTTCGTCAGTTTTCTAGCCAATAACATTTCAGCAAATTCCTGCTAAACTTGTTAACTATACTCTGGCAACAACAAAAGAATAAACACAGAAATGGACATTTGCTACCAATGTGTAGGTTAAAGCCGCTGACATTGGTAGATGGCTCAAGTGGAGGAACAGGGTTCTGTCCTCTCGCGGGGCCGTCGGTCTAGCGGTCTGGAGTTTTGGGCGGTTTTCTCCAGATGTAACGTGAATGCGCGCTAGATACCCATAAAAGTCCTCCCCCAAGGCATTTGTCCCCCCTTGTGTCTGTCCTTTCTTTGACGTGGATTTATAAGCGGTTCCTCGTGAACAAGCACACAAATCCGAATACATGTTCCAACAACAATGGACATTTACCATGTTTATATTGATGTCTGATATTCGTGGGACGTGTTTCTGTGTTTATGTTTATTATAGGACTGTAAAATCGTACTTTGAAATAAAGATTATCTTGTTCTTAGGAACAACTGAGATGGAAGGCCTCGATAACCTTAGAAATCAATAAATTGTCTCTCAAATCCAAATATACAGTGGCGGCTCGTGACCCGTTTCAGTGGTGGGGCCCGAAAAAAATTGTGCCAGTTCAAATCGGGAAAATACATGTACATAAAGAGCTGTGGCGGTTCGTTACCCATTTCAGTGAAGGGGGCTTTAAAGGCAGCAGATTTATTTGCACCAAAAAACCTTTTCCTCCTCTAATAGGTACAATATCAAAATTTAATTTTTTTAATACAATAGTAAAAAGTATAATTTTCTTGAATACAATATTAAATTTAACAATTGCATGTGTACATGTTGAAAAACGAATAAATTTACTTAAATAGAAATTCAGCTCGTCGATTCTTTTGGCGAGCAAATTTTTCAATAACTTTTGTATTAAAGTCTGGAAATTCTTGAATGATGTCTTTGTGAACAGAGAGAGCAGCTAAGGCATTCAGCCTGTCCTGACCCATAGAATTTCTAAGAAAATTTTTCAGTCGCTTCAACGTGCTGAAACACCTTTCTGCTTCTGTGGAAACAGGACAGTGGAAACAGGAGTGACAGTAATAATTTCTAATAATTTTGAAACTTCTGAAAATTCTTTCAAAAGTTCATTATCGTTTAAGAATTTGCGTAGCGAACAGGCAGATTTCATGTTTTTAAATGTATTGTTACTATACAACACCTTCAATTCATTTGTTAATTTTTCTTTCGCAATCATGTTGTAACTTTCGGAAACTGTGGAAATACGCTCATCTGGAAAACTGTCTTTGAAGGAAGCGAAATTTGTGGGATCTAACAGAGCGAATGAATTAAAAATACTATAATGTCGAAATCTATCTCTGATTTCGTTAACTACAATATCACACACTTCTTTTGCATTTATTTTAACGATGTTATAAGAGCTTAGCCGCATTCGCTTATTTAAATTTTCACTCTCGTCAACTGTTTGATGCACACAGATTTTCTCTCTAATTTCAGAAATTGCCTCACTAAAATATTTAATAGTCTGAGGTATGCTTGTTGATAGGCAGTTTCTTGGTTGAACTACATTAAAAAAGACGTCCACATGCTGAAAGACAGAATGGAAAAATGATAATAAGAAGATAAAATTTTCGTCTTCTAAGATTTTTTTCAAATAATGCGCTTCACTAATCGTTCTGTCATCCCAATGCATTTCATTCTGAATTCTATCAAACACTCTAACAGTTCAGATTTATTTTCTGCTATACAGCTAATAATTCGAGAATGAAAGTTCCACCTAGTTTCTGATGGTGATGGTATTCTTTTTGAACAGATTTCTCTAAATAAATCACTACGTTTAGCCGACACAGAAAAGAAAGTACTGAAAGAATTTGCATTGGCAAAGAACAATCTGATAGAACTTATAGATGAGCAAGCTTTTTTAAAGATTAAGTTCAGTTGATGGGCATAACAGTGGACATATTGTGCATGGGGAAAATATTCTCTCATGCGCTTTTGGACTCCATTTTGAGAACCTCTCATAACGGCAGCACCATCATACGATTGGTTTATTTTTTAAATCAAACTCGTCTAAAGTAGATTTTATAATTTTTGTGAGTCCTTCTGCTGTTCGATCGTGTACATCAATAAAACTTATAAATCTTTCCACAGCTTGATTATTGTTTAGGTATCGGAGAATTACAACGAACTGAGAAACGCAAGAAATGTCAGTTGTTTCATCAGCTTCTAATGATATAAAATTAGCAATGCCAATTTCCCTTTTTACTTCTTGTATATATATTTGATACATGCAATCTAAAAGCTCATTTTGAATGGTTTTTGAGGTATTTTTTGAAACAGTTGCGGTATTTAAATGATTTTTTAAAGTATTATCCAGTTTCGATAAATATGTTAACAGGTCTAAAAATACTCCCCAATTTGTTGACTGCTCGCTTTCATCATGACCTCTTAAAGGCAATTCATGGTATCTATCCACATAATTTTAAACAGTCAATTACACGATTTAACACGTGCCTGTTCTTCTCCACCAACTCGTTGTGTTTCTTTATTGAAGTGTGATAACCATCATTTAATTCTGCTAAAATATTAACTGCTCCGAAAGTTTTATAAAGAAGGGCATTAGTAATGTGAGTAGTACTCGACTCATGTTTTTTAACTCTTTCAGAAAAATGTTTCAAATCTGTACAACAAATCTTGGTCCATAATGTTTCACCCCCAAATAGTAAACAATAAAAACAAAAAACAGAATTTTTTGCTTCACCTACTGAAAGCCATGGTGCTTTACTGTACCATTCTAGTTTAAATGATCGTGTCCTTATGCCATCTTTTTGTCTAAGGACAAAATTTTTTGGTTGATAGGGTCCCAAGCGTTTTATTTCAAGCTTTTCTGCTATGTTTAATCTGCTGAAAGGAACTTGTAATAAACTGTCAGCAGAATTCATTGTCGTTAAATATATTTATAATTTGACAAAATATTTTAATCTAGAGCCATTTCTCACTCAATTAATACTTTCACTATATTTGTAACCTAATAAATAGTAAAATCAAGTCTGTTTTAAATGAGATAAATAAAAATTCCTACTTAAGATGATAAACCATGAGAACAAAAATATCACGATCAGCACCTTTTTTTCGACCTAAAGAACAAAGCTCGCCAAATAGAGGGTTTCCATGGAAACACTTTCATTTCTCCTATCGGGCCAATACTAAGGGGCCCTAAATTGGTGCTAAATTAATTGTGCTTTCGCATTCTTTTTTGTGATAACCAGCCAAATATGGTCATATTTTGAGAAGTGATCAATGGTACTAACATTACTCTGCTGTGCTTGGCGCAAATATAATAGGGCTCCATTTCTCCATGCCGGCCGCATATAAGCAAACCATACTTCGCTAGAGACATGGCGGAGTTTAAGCCTTCTGATTGGTTCGTTTCGTCTACGTCATTGTTTACGCCCACTCTTGTCAAGCACTTGACTATTTTATTCTTGCGCTATCTATATATCGTTAACGATTTCACAGTGATTTTTTTCCTTTCTGAGATGTCATCCTCAGAAGCTAATCTTCCGACTTTATTTCTGAAGGAAGTTGAACCAATTTTTCCAAACCTAATTGTGGAAAGACGTAATGTTAAGAACATAGAAAAATGCAACCAATGGATCAAGGAATATGACAAATTAACTAAAATAAATTGGAATGCAATGAACTTAAGACCATTTGGAGAAAGAATAGTTTGCTCCTAACTACTCATTTAAATATTAATTAAAATAATTTCTCATACTTTTCTACTATTTTATTTATTTGTAAATAGTTAATCGTTCAAAAATCGATCGTAATTAGTTTAGAGAAAATGATTTTCTTTACATAGTGGCGCCATCTATTTCAGAATAAAGTACATTGTACATTTTTTAAAAATAATTTCTAATCAAAGCTGAAACTCACATTTTTGTAATTTGGAGAGATCAGACTATCAAAAGTTCAATATAGAAAGATTTTATAATAATTATTATACATACATATATTGAATTACAGCTCATATATATATGTGTGTGTACATAGAGAGTGTCCCCAAAACGCAAGATTTTATCACTTCAATATTAATCATAGACTATAGACATGTGCAATAAATTACAAAATTACCTTAAAAAAGGTTCAGAATTTTTTAACGTCATTTAAAATTACTGGTCTTGATCGGAATTAGAGAGATTGATCGGAAATTGATTTGATCTCAAGAATCATCATTGGGACTTGCGCCCAAATCTAAGTAAATGCAAAGTTTAAATTTTAATATAGTCCCCTGTACGAAAAAATTCCGAATTAGTAAAATGCGCACCATACATTAACTAAGTGATGCACAAAATTTCAGCTTTTCATCATAAAAAAGGCCCTGAGATGTGAAAATAAATAAATGTTGACTTAAACCAATTTTCAATAGCTCTCGAAGAGAAAAATCCCATCGTAAGATCACGATTTAGGGATGTACACAACACAAATTTAGAAAGAAACAGTGATTGCATAAATAAATAATACTTTATACTATTTGCCTATTTTCAAGACGCTCGGCTCAGAGGATTAATCATACTCCCTTTATTTTATCTTCTATATTTTTTAAAGTTCTTAGTTTTCACTATTTACTATATAAACAGTTATTTTGCAATTCCTGTTTAACGATTACGATTACAAGTTTTTATACATTGTTATTCAATATATATATATACTAATCAGTAAGAACTGAATAATATATGATGGTAAATATTTTCTACATTTACCATCATATCTGTATCAATGTTTATATTTTAGAGGCTTAATTGAATAGTGCATCTAATGTTTTCTTCGTATGTACTATTAAATTAAGTTTAATATATGGAGGAGTGGCAATTGGAGTTCAAAAATTTTATATGGCAATTGGAGTTCAAAATATGATATAGTATTTTTGTTATTTCTCTATTTTTTTGACAATACTTTTCAAGAAACATGAGCATACATATATGAAAAACTAATTTTGTTTTCACTATCTGGTTATCGAATTACTTAAAGAGTCTTTAAATCACATAAGAATTTTTGACTGTCAACATTTATTTTTTTTTGTCGATAAATACGAACGAAAAAGAAAACAGGGGGGGGGGGGTGAGAGGGACTTTCAAAATAAAAGCATACTTGTAATAATGCATGCATGCGAAATAATTCTTATATTGTAAAGTAACAAACTCCAACTTTTTATTTTTTATTTTGCACATCAATATTTATACATAATGAATAAGAAATTAGTGCATCGAAAGAATTCTTATATTGTAAAGTAACAAACTCCATTTTTTTATTTTGCACATCAGTATTTATACATAATGAATAAGAAATTAGTACTAAAATTTGATATTCTGCTCTCTGCCAGTTGCAATAGAATAACTTTCATTTGATAATAAATAAGTATTTTATTGAATATAACTTAAATTTATTTTATTTCAATGTAAGAATGCAAAAAAGGGGAAAAAGTTGAGATGGATGGAAGTATAATTTAAAAGAGTGTATAAAAATATATGTAACACCCCCATCCAAAAAAAAAAAAAAAAAAAAAAACGAAGAAGGAAAAATAGAATATTAATTAAGAATTTTGCACTTTGTTCTCGTTTAAAGTTGAAAAAAATGTGTATTTAAGTGTATAAAAATAAGTTTAAAAAATTGCCATATTAAATTTCGCTTCTCTGTAATTTCAGACATTAGAAAACAAAAATCATTGTGGAATTATTATTTTAAAAATAACTCTGTCATAAAGTGACATCACGGAAGACGCAGGCTGAACCAACCAATCAGAAGGCTTAAACTCCGCCATGTCTCTAGCGAAGTATGGTTTGCTTATATGCGGCCCGGCCCCAGAGTGCTTCAATGGGGAATACGTTGGAGATGCCGTAGGATTTGAATGATGGCTCACTTTACATAATTGGATAAAGGGACAAAACTGGTGTAAAAAATCAAAATACAATAAAATACACGCAGACACTTTTATTAAAGTAGACTGGTTTTAAAAGAATACAAATTCTGCATTATAATTAAAAAAGCTTTTGAAATGTGAGGTGGGGCCAGGCCCCTCGGGCCCCTAATGACGAGCCGCCACTGGTCTTGGAGGTACTTTAAGCAAAGATAATCAAGGAGTCTATATGAATTTGAATGTAATTGTTCATTGCTAGAATGAAAAAGTTATTTTCTTTCGTAAATTATGTATGAGTCCTGAAATGTGATCATTCGATATGATTTTTTCCTTTTCAGACCAATTTCATCTTTCTGAAACTTTTTAGGGTATAATTATCAAATTTTGTACATCAGCTCTTTTGTGTAAGGAGCACATTTTACTAATTGTTTTTTTTCTTTTGTATAGAACTAATACAAATTTAAAGTATTACTTTTTGAAAATTAGTGAGAGGAACATTTTATTGAACTTTTTCACAAACTATATTCTGCAGTTTTGTAAACAGTAAGCTGATTAATCTATACAAAAAAAAAAAAAAAAAAAAAATCTTATGCACAGAATTCACCTTGAAAATTGTTCGACAAATGAATTTATGGAAAATATTGAAAAATTCTACTTATTTCACAGTTTTTATTGGCTGACTGCTTATAAAACAGCATAGTACAGCTTATAAAAAGAATTCTAAATTTAAGACCTTGCATACTATTTTAAGATAATTTTTATTTTGTGGTGAAAGCAACAACATGGAAGATTCTATATTATATTCTATATATTTAAAACATTATTAAATTTAAATTTAAAACTACATATTTAAAAAATTTCTTCTGCCCTAGCATAAGCAACTGTCTCTGTATGTTTGATAATACACTATCTAAATTCACGTATAATCTAATTCCAGGCGTCGCAGTCTGTCCTATTTTTTTTTAAATACTTACCTCTATAAATAATATAGTAAAATGTTCTGCTGCTTCAACAGTTGTTAAATGTTCTTTTAGCCCAGTAAATTTAGGCCAAAAAAGGGGGTCGATATAAAAGAAATTCATAATGAGCTAAAATTTTCAGGATTAGCTCCTGGATATGTGCAGAGTGAATCCTGAAAAGTCTCAAAAATTTTGATGTCGGCTTCCACCCAAAATAGCGGATCAAAGATGGCGGCCAAATAATTTCTCCTTCTGTGATGTTCTCCGCATATTTACGTCAAAGTGAATATTTTTCGCTTCTAAGGAATCCATTGAAGTCAGCAAAGATGCTAATAATATAAGCTTAGTTTTACTCAATAAAGAAATTATAAAAGTACGGTAAAATAATTTATTTAAACTCAAATTACATTTAGAAAAATTAAAATCCTCCGTCCCTTTGGAGTTTTCAGCTTGTTGATAAGATTGAACGGTAGGGAATGAAGGAATTTGCTACGCATGCGCTTAACAGAGAGATGGGAGGGGCTTGGAGAAGAATGTGGGGTAACCGGTTTCTCGCTCTTTGACACCTGCCAGTTTATTGTGATCCGCGAAAGGCTTGAATGTGTGGGTTCGTTTTTCATTTTTGCTTCTGTTTATACTTCATTTAGCTTTATATGTAGTTCAAATCGAAAGTGACCAGTTGTGTGTGATTTGTGGTGAAATACTTAACATTGGTAAAACAGTTACAGTGACAAGGGGACTTCAAACCCTTTTCAATGCTAGTAAAAGAAGACAGGATGGATTACACGTGCATTTTTTGGATGTCAAAAATTTAACTCTACATTCAGAGTGCAGAAAATATTACACTATGTCATCTTCTATAGCTAAGGTGATTTCACAACAAGACGTTTCTACAGTATGTGAGAGACAAGGGCGGATTAAAGGGGGGGGCGGAGGGGACGACCGCCCCCCCCCCGAGAAGAAAGAAATTAATGTAAAAGATCCTATTTTACTTCCATAAAATGGATGTTTATGTCAATCTTCTAACTAACCGCCCCCCCCCCCGACAAACTTGCAATAATCCGCCACTGGTGAGAGAACTTCAAAGAGAATTGAAGACCTGGATTTCAATTTTAAAACCCACTGTTTGTTTTGTGGTGAAGAGGCTTCAGTTAAAGTAGAAATAAAGAAAGAAAAGAAGTACAGAAAAGTTGTTCATCAGATTGAGACTTTGGAGTCTCTAAACAATTTAAAACAGAAAGCTGAAGAGCGTAAAGACGATAAAGGTAAAACAGTTTTGAGAAGAATTAGCAATGTCATTGACTTAGTTGCAGCTGAAGGCAGGTATCATGAAAACTGTTATGCATCTTTTTTGAGAATCCTCCTTCCGATAGAACTGTTGGAAGGCCAGTAAACCTGAAGATGAGGTCAGCTTTTTATAAACTTTGTGAATTTATAGATGGAGAAGATGAATGCCAATATTCATGCCAAGAGCTGTTCTTAAAACTTGTTCTTAAAAATAAAAGTAAAACTTGTTCTTTGTTCTTAAAAATAAAAGAATTAACTGCTGAGGGAGAAGAAATTTATAGCTGCCAGCAAATGAAAGATCTTCTCAAGAAAAAGTATGGTGAACGAATGAATATTGTCAACGGACATGATGGTTTTTGGAAGGATACGATCTTCACATTCAAGGATGGGTCAAAGAAACTTCTCTATTATGCATGGTACTAAAAGAGGGAACATAACGAGTTAGAGGAAAGAAAGCGGATTATTATGATGGCAGCCAAAATTATTAGAGAGGACATCCAGATCCAGGTGTATGACAACCAATCATATTCTACGCCTGAGAAGATGTTGGAGGATTTATGCTCTCCTATACCAGAGACTCTGGAATTATTGATTGATAACATAACTAAATCTAAAACAATGAATCACAAAGAAAAAGTACAGAGAAAACGAATCATGGTCTGTCATTCAATTATTTCAATGTCAAGGCCAAAAACTTTCGTGTCTCCTCTCCTCCTTGCATGTGGAGTCTACTGCTTGCGTCATTTCGCCTCCCGACAACTTATAGACATTTTGAACAGTTTGGGGATGTCTGCTAGTTATAACGAGGTTCGGCAATTTGAGTTTTCTTGCATGAATGCTATCTCTCCGCAGACCTTGTCTCATTTTACACAATGGGTGTTTGATAATGCCGACTTCAATGTCAGAACCTTAGATGGGCATAATACCTTCCACTGTATGGGCGGTATTAGGATAAGTACACCACCAGAAGAATTAGTTTCTGATACCAGAATCCCAAGAATGAAAAATCCTTCAGCAGAAACTATAGCTGCAGTAGGAAAAACGAACATCCTAACCTATCCCCAAAAAAGCAGTAGTGGTCTTTCTGATGTGGTAATGAAACCGATTCTAATCAGCCAAAAGGATGTAACGTATCTAGAAATGGCAAAGTTCACCAAGAGGTTGTGGTTGTGTTTACATCTTGTTAAAAATACACCAGAGCCTATGTGGAATGGGTTTATGAATGCTATCTACATGAATGTTAGCTCCATGCAGTGCGACACTAGCAGTATTGTTCCTGTTCCGTTTTTCAATCACCGTGCCTCTGACATAAATACAATATATTCAACTCTGGTTTACGCAACAGAAGAATGCAGAAAGCTGGGACAAAACACATGTATAGTGACTTTTGATCAGCCGCTGTTTTGGGAAGCCATGCAAATCGTTACGGCAGCAGAAACGGAAACTGCACTGGCAAATGTTGTCGTACGGCTTGGTGGGTTCCATCTTCTCATGTCTTACCTAGGAACTATTGGATACCTTATGGCAGGCAGTGGAATCGAGGAGCTGTGGGGATTGTTATATTCGAAGCAAACGATTGAGAAAATGATGAGTGGACATGCTTATTCGAGAGCTTTAAGAGCACATTTTCTCACATACATAACTCTACTTCAGAAACTTCTTCAACATTCTCTGCAAGAATTGGATGACAGTACCAAAAGCAATATTCGAGATGTTATTCATGAACTCATGGTGACAAATAGAAGCTGCATTGAAGATCTTCAAAACAACAACTGCATTAAACAGCTTGTCAACTCTATTGAAACTACTACAGAAAGCGGAGACTTTTCTAGAACTGGAAAGCTGTGGTTACAGTACATGGAACAGATCACACTCATTCTTCTTTATATTCAAGCAGATCGAGTTGGGAACTGGGAATTGCATTTGTATACTATTAAATCCATTATTCCTTACTTTCACGCAGCAGGCCACATTTTTTATGCCAAATGTGCCCATTTATATATCCAGCAAATGGAAGAATTGATGAAAAAAATGGACAGCAATGAATTAAAAAAAATTGTTGATGGTTATTTTACTATTCGTAGGAAAGACAGGGCATGGAGTGGTGTTGCACCAGACATGATAATAGAGCAGAGTCTCATGAGATCCATAAAAGTAGCAGGAGGCTTAACACAAGGCCGAGGAATGGAAGATTCAACTTTGTCCAGATGGATTGCTTCATGTCCAATGAACATGAAAGTATCGGAAGTCTTAGAAGCTTTCTGTGAAAAAGCTTATGTTTGCTCAGAACAGCACGTCGAATTTCGGCCTTCCAGACAATCCAGGGATGATTCTGATTTGAATAAGCTATCCGAATGGCTTCTGCTTCACAATACGTTCGATAATCAATGTCCTAAACATTTGTTGATGAATATAGCTAGCGGATTGGTTGCTGATGACAAAACAAACTGTGACAATGCAAAGAATGTTGGTGAAAAATTGCTGTCTTCAATTATAGGATGTTCGTTTGGGGAAGTTAAACTTCAGCGCAAAAAGAGAGTTATACCAATCTCTGCCACAAACAACACAATGATAATAAGAAATTCAACTGTTATATTCAATCCTCTACAGTTGTTTACCAGGATTGTTGCTGTACTGAAGTCGAATGAAAATTTACGAGATTTTCTCAAGTATGAATTAGCTCCCCAACCTCCCTCCCTCTTTGATGAGGTTTCAATAAGAAAAAATGTTAAATCAACTTTAGTTGGTATCATTGAAACAACTGAGCCTTGTGTTGAACGTCCACCAACTTGTTCTTTTATCGTAGACGGAGGATTTCTTTTGCATGCATCAGTTTGGGATGAGTCTGACACCTACAGAGATATATGCCTCAAATATGTTAGATTTGTGCAGAAACATTTCTCTCCATGTCAAGCAGTTGTTTTTGACGGGTACGCTTATGCATTATCAACTAAAAGTGTGGAGAGACAAAGAAGATTGATGACGAAAATGTCTGCGACGATTGCTTTTGACGAGAACATGGTGGCCACAACCAAGCAATCAATTTTTTTACGGAACTCCAAAAACAAGTCGAGGCTTATTCGAATGGCTGTGGGCTACTTCCACGCTGAAGGATTAACTGTCCTAGAGACGGATGATGATGCTGATACATTAATCTGTTCAACAGCAATTAATGCAAGTGAAGAAAGTTCTAGATTAGTCACAGCAGTAGGTACTGATACAAATCTGTTAACAATTCTCATCGCACGAAGTAACCCTGAAAAACCACTCTTCTTTCTACAACCTCGGACATCCAGCTACGAAGAAAAATGCTACGACATACCAAAAATAGAAAAGGCACTTAGCCCAATGAAGGATTCCATTCTCTTCCTGCATGCAGCTACCGGATGTGACACCACATCAGCAATTTTCAGAAAGGGGAAATCCTCAGCTTTTAAATTGATAAAGAAAAGCCATGAGCTGCTTCCTTTGATTTCCCAGTTCAATACTCCTAAGCTTAATCCCAAAAAGGTTATTGAAATTGGCGAGATATTCATGAAATACCTTTTTGGGGAGAAAAAGTTGGTTCTTTAGATGAGCTGCGATACATCTGTTACAACAAAGAAGTAACCAAAAATCTCTCTTCAAAATTTAATTTGGCAGTTCTTCCTCCAACAAGTGCAGCAACTTCGGCATTCACTTCGAGTTTATCTTCAAGTCCAATAGTGGCTGGGGAACAACTTAGATCCTACTGAATGGGGATGGTTCATGAAAGAAGGGAGATTGAACCCATTACCTTCAACACTTCCTGCAGCTCCCGAAGAACTTCTGCAGCTAATCTCTTGTGAGTGCAAAATAACTGATGCAAGGGATTGTGATGAAAGATGCCAATGCAAGAAGGCAGCTCTCCAGTGTTCTAGATTCTGTGCGTCTTGCTTAGGAGAGTCATGTTCAAATTCAGTTCTTCCTAGTAACGGATTTGAAGACGATGATAACGATTACTACACTGATCTGGTATTTTTGTTTTAAATTGTATCATTTTTTACAAAATTCTTAGCTTATTTATTATAAGTATTGCTATAATGTTTTATTATAATTTTACTTTGGATTTAAGATTTTGTGCCTTGTAATAAATAAACTTGTTCTACTTTTTTGACTAAGATTTATATATATAGAAAAATGGAACATCTACCATTTTTCATAACAAAATTTTGAAAATAATTCTCACAATTAGGATTACAAAAATATGCGAAAGACTTATAAATAGATTCAAAAGTACGAGGCGAAGGGGGAAGGAATTTCGTTCATTTGACGACAAATAAATGAATGTAAAACTCATTCGTTGCTATGTCTATGTCTACATCAAAACAATATCTAAGTAGATGTCACAAAATTTTTCAGAAGTAAAAAATATTCATATATGACTTGGAAACAGAAAAAAACATCGGAAAAGGCGAAAAGTACTTGGCGGCCATCTTTGATCGGCCATTTTGGATAGAAGCCCACATGAGAACTTCAGAGACTTTTCAGGTTTTATTTTACTAGTCATAAAGAGCTAATTCTGAAAAATTCAGCTCATTATGAATTACTTTCATATCAAACCCTAAATTTACTGGACTATTTTAGATATTAAGGTTTCACCTATCAAGCCATTGAAATACTAGGCTATATAAATAAAACTTTGGATGAAGGTAGGAATTTTAAAAAACAGGACCGACTGCGGCGCCTGTAATTCAAGCTGATATTTAATGCATAAGACTTAAAGTTTGAGAAAAAAAAAAACTTGAAAATATGAACACACAGCATTGTTATATTATAAAATAGGTAAAAAAAAATTGATAACTTACTAAATCATTTTCTGCTTAGCAGATATGACAACCAGTAAGATCATAATTGATCAGGTATATTTATAAACTAGCAAGTTTACAATCAGAGACTGTGTGTGTAAATTAAAATTACTAGCCCCTGGGCACAATCCAGCTGATTCTCTTTCAATCTTACTCTTCGTTTGATATTTACAGGAACTCATGCAAGCAAGACAACCTAAAAGTGAAAAAAAATAAATAACTATATTTGAAATATACATGTAAATACATAATAGAGTCCCGCTAATCCAAGGTAGCACTAAAGTGCTCAAAAATAAACAACTTTAGATTAATTTTTCAAATATTAAATAAAGTAAGTGTGATGCTATTTAAAATACTTTTTTTATATTTGCAAATCTGTGTGGTTTTTTCGTTTTTTGTTTTTGCCAGTTTTTGTTTTGTTTTGTTTTGTTTTGTTTTGCTCAGCACATACTGAACATAAAACTGAATTTTTCTCTTCGATTTTATAATGCAATCGGCATAGGTCGAGTCAGCGTCTGTCCCAATAAATTCAGATTATCAGGACTCAACTGTATACAGGTATACATACATTATGCATGTGTGAATGTCATCAAATATAATTAAAACATAAAAATATGTTTTGAATAGTTTAAAATTCAACCGAATGGTCTTTCCAATAATATATGGATACTAGCAGCGTGGCCCGGCGTTGCCCGTGCAATGGAAGAGAAATGCGCATTGACCTTAAATATAGATTCTAAAGGGAAGGAATGGGAATCCTCCCGCTGCAATGATAAAAAAAGAACATTGGACTTCCCGCTGCAACTAAAAAAAATTGAACACGGCACCTGATAGCGTACAGAGGTTACCGGGAATGGGACGTGGATAGGGTGGAATGTGAATCCTCCAGCTGCAATGATAAAAAAGGACATGGAACTTCCCGCTGCAACAACAACAAAAAATGAACACAGCACCTGATAGCGTACAGAGGTTACCGGAAATTGGGCATGGCTAGGCTTCTCCCCTTCTAGGTGTCTGTATCCAGTCATTTATCGCTAATACCTATGCAACTACTAAAAACAAATAGAGTCCAGTCGTCGGTATGAGATTGTAAAGAGAAGGGATGTGAATCCTCCCGCTGCAATGATAAAAAAAAGGACCTGGAACTTCCCGCTGCAACGAAAAAAAGAAAGGAACAAGAGACTTGCCAGCGTACAGATGTTACACTTTAGTGTTTTTTTTAATTTCTGTTGTTAATTATCTAATAATGAGGAGAGTAGCAAATATTAGCAACTACAATAACTTTATAGCTCACTTAAGTCAATCATTACATGAAATTTAACTCAAATATTTGTTTTATTTTGTTTTTTGCAATGAGAACTAAAGAAAATAACTACATTTTAAATACACAAATATATACCCTCAGGTTCAACATCCATTATAAAATTATAATCATCCTGCCTGATATCAGAAATTCCGCCAGTGTCCCTCACCCCTACACCCGCATGGTTCGAGCTAGACCGAAGCGTAACTATCGCCGCCTGTCTCTGGCGGAAATCCTCCTAGCAGTAAAGCAAACCGTACAGGGACTCAAAAGATCTATTCTCCGCTCAATTCGCCCATGCGTACTAATCGTTATTCTTGGGCGCGGGAGGTATTCCGCGAGCTGTTCATTTCGTTTCGTGCCTGTCACTTACACCTAGTTGCTATGGCAACGCGCTGACCTTGAGAATGAAAAACCCGAGAGAAATGAGCGTTTCCCCCCTTCATTCATGCTACGCTTCCTATAAGGAAAAAGTGGCTGAAAATTGTACAAAATATAAAATAACTCAAAAACTATTAATCCGATTAATTTCATTTTTACGACATTAGCTTTCTCTTGTCCTATTTAGTAAGTGTCCCAAATTTGGTCCAGATCCGTCGCACGGTCTGGACGCGTATAGCGAACAAACGGACAGACAGACTTTCCTCTTTTATATATATAGATTCGAAAAATTTTATGTGTATTTTAATGGGATTACGTATTAATAAGCTTGTATAATCATTTGTAACTGAAATTCTCGTAGCTAGGCTCCTGCACGCATCCTCAAAAACATAATGCAAATTATAGAAGGATATATTTATAAAGACAAGTAGTAGAACACAGTGGTATAGAAAAGGAGCTGGGTATCAGGGTATGGAGAAACCTCCTCCCCCCACACTCTTGAAAGAGGGGAGAAAATAGACCAGCAAAATATAATGTCTCATTTTTCAGAATCGAAGAAAACATACCACTGTAAACTTGTGTAAAATGAGATTCTTTGGAAACATAAATTTGTCAGCTGACACGAGTCTCGATTTGACTTTGATTAATGATTCGAATAAATGATATATTAATGTAGACCAAACACTCATTGTTGGCAGAAAGATAAGACCAATTTTGGACAAAGATGTTACACATGAATCTGCCTGTGAAATATTTACAATCAGTGGCATATCCAGACACATCGTTTCGGGTGGGGGGGGGCTGTGACAGCCTTATTTTTTTACGTATATGGATAGTTGAATGTTTGAAGAAAGTGACATAGCAAAACTTTTTTTAAATTAACACTATTTTAACTAATCTAAATATTTCTTTAAGAAATAAGAATATCTGCTTTTTTTTTCTTTGAGATATGAAGGATATATGGAAAACATGTTTTGGCTCCCTCCTCTTCCCCATAAGGGCGACAAAAAATCCTAATATTTTTAGACGTTCTTGTTTATTACATTTTGAAACAAAATAAAAATAAAAATCTTCATTTCTTTCCTTCGTTTTTCCAACTTACTACCCCCTCCCCTTGGAAGGCGACTTTGAAAAACTCCTAAAATGTCTTTTTAGATATTCTTTTTTTTTTTTTTGTATTTTAAAATAAATATCATATGAATGTTCTTTTTTTTAATATAAAGGATATGTTAAATATGTATGTGTAAAAAAAATTCCCCCCCCCCCGTACTGCAGCATCCCTTGGGAAGGCAATCTTTAAAAAAATCCTTAAATTTGTCTTTAGGTTTTCCGTTTTGTTACATTTTAAAACAAAAAATCATATTCATATCCGGTTTTTTTTTCATGTAAGATATGAAGGATATGTGAAAAGCTCATTTTGATGCCACCCCCTCAAGGTAAATTTCAAAGAATCACCCAATTTTTTTCCACTTTTCCTGTTTTTTATATTTTCAAACAAAAATCCTGTGAATGTCTGTTTTTTTTATTCGATATATGAAATCAATATTAAAATTTGTGAAATACCCGTTTTGCCCTCTGTCCCCTTGGGGAAAGGCGATTTTCAAAAAAAATCATTAAATTTGTATTTAGATAATCTGATTACTTATATTTTAAAACAAAAAATTCGTATTTTTATTTGTTTCTGGTTTTCTTTGAGATCGTAAAATACTATAAAATTTTCATAAAAATAAACTTTCACTTTCACAGAGATTCGGGGGGGGGGGGGATCACGCATAAAACTAATTTTTGTAATATCTTACATACTTGTTCAATTATTTATGGTTTTATATTACATTTAAGAAAGAGAAAAAATATGCACATAAGTTAAACATACCTTCGATTCTTATCGAAGGTATGTTTAACTTATGTGCATTATTAAATAACTTATGTGCATTAACTTATGTGCATTATGTGCTTCGATTCTTATCGAAAGACCGGTATCGAAGATACCGGTCTTTCATTATTAGCCTATTTTGGTAATTGTATTCATTAAATAAAATTTGAACATAAAATTAAACATACATAGAATATAGAAACTTAAACACTATTCACAAAATTATATATTTACAAGTCACATTAACCTAGTTAAAATGAAACTTTGAACGCAACGTAACTCCCAAAGAAAAAGACAACGATAAACGGGTAAGCAGTTCACGTTTGAGAACGAATTTAGAAAATGCTGATAAACCAACAACGTAGAAGAATTCATTATCCCGTTCAGGACGAGCGCCGCACCTTTGCGTTACGGTGAAAGTGACACTCACAGCCGAGCGCCGCACAGTGGAGTATTTGTGTCAAAATCCTGGCCAAAAATATTTTTCATGTGTTTTAAAGTTAAAATCATTACTGTTGACTTTTGACTTACTTTTTAGTACTATGTATTTCTTAAATTTTATAAAAAAGCGTGTTGTCGCCAAATTTGGCGATATATCGCCAAACGACACGAAGTTGGTTTCTAACAAATGTCTTGTCCGGGGATTGTCCCTTACTGGGAAGCACTGCTATTGTATAATACCACTTATAAATGTAATATCACGCGGCTGTCGATCTAACGGTCTGGAGTTTTGGGCGATTTTCTCCAGATGTCACGTGAATACGCATTAGAACCCCTTAAAAAGCCCTCCGCCCAAGGCAACCTTCCCGTTAGGCAAATAGCCGTGTAGCTGTGCTTTAACCACAATAAAAATATATAAATGTAATACTTTAATAATACTTATAAATATAATACTGCTTATCTATAAATCAATTTTTATCATAAATTTTTTTTAGATTTTTTACTTATCTAAATGTAGTTACTATAGGGATCTTAGTTTTCTAATGACTTCTGAAGATTAACTTTTTAATTCTGATTCTTTTGAACTCTAATATTCGTCTTCACTCAGAATCACTTTTTTTTTTTTTTTTTGAGAGAGAGAGAGGGGGGGGGAGGGACCACCATCGGGCCCCTCTGTTATAGGGTCTAGCTGTAGCGAAGTTGTAGGGTCTCGCTGTAATAAGGCTTGATCTTTTTCGTTGGCCTTTGTCTAGAGCAGCTAAAAGGACACTGCTTAAAAAAGCCTCCTTGCAAACCCATAAAATCTCATTCCAAGCTGGAGGAGAAAGTAATTTATTTCAAGCCAGCACTTCAAAATGACTTAAAGAGCTAGCACGTGTTTCTGTTTACACACTTACACTCCATAGACCCGAAGTCACAGTTGCCAACCTTTGAGATCCAAAAATGGGGAGCTTTTGCTTTGGACACAATTTACGACATAAATGGAAAACTAAGCTGTAAATAGATGGGACTATTTACAGGACTAAGAAAGTGCAATTTTGGAATATGTAGAAATTTTCTTCTTATAGCAAATTTAAGTCAAAAAAATAAGAAATTACACACTGAATTTAAAATACCGATGTTAAATCTTAAGTGAAATGAAATTTTATATACCTTTATCCAAACACTTGCACATAATTTATAGTTTATGAGAAGTACAAGCGCGTATGTTTGTATCCCTTTTGCGATCACCCGTCGAAAAATTATCGATAAAATAAAAATGGCGCTACATAAATAATTTCTTTTAAGGAAATGGTGGATGTTGGGGGAACATTTTTTTCTTGGAATAGACACTCAATACTGTAATAATTACGATTATAGTTGAAATTAGGCGCGACAAGCCGCGACACCCCTTCAAAAAGCTTTTTGAAATGTGGATCTTTGAAAAAAAATAAGAAAAAAAAAGTTTACAATTTTTTTAAATAAAGTCATATTATTTTTTCAAGCTAATAGATACATATAATTAAAATACATATATTTTACTACAATTATACTTAGTATCAAATCAGTAAATTAATTTAAAGAGCCCGTAAAAAATGCAAGACGAAGTAATAGGAAACGCTGAAATCTCTTGCCGTAAATGAAGAAACTTGCTTTTAAACCGAGTGTTGCATCTTTTGGATATGAATTATGGTCGAAAAACATGCATTACATGATGCATCAGTTACTAGGCTATCCAAAAACACATATATTACTGTTTTTAAACAAATTTAAAATTTTCGACTTTTGGCCAGGATACGAATTTGGATACGAATTCGGATACGAATACGGATTTTGATACGAATACTCCACTGTGCGCCGCTTATGTGCGTTTCAAAATTGGAACGAAATGCAGAGCACTAGAGGGCGTTAGTAATCCATGTTTCTTGTAAAATATTATACTCATAAATAAGTATTTCTCTCTGCAATGTCAGATTGAGGTTAGTCAACTGTCTGTGAGTCATTAGAACTTTGGTGGGAAATAATGTAAATGTAAACAAAAACACGTGCGGAATACTTCTTACTCATTTTGAAGTGGTTCGCTTTTCTCTTTAGGTTTTCGTTTAACTTAGGCTCTAGTTTCTGTTTTCTGTTCTGATGGGATTTAAACTTTATGGTTTCTCTGTGGTTGGGGTTGTTTATCTCGGCAATGTGAAGTTTGGTGTTGGCATAATTTTTAAGGCACTCCGCCGTTTATCGCTTGTTAAAAGAGGGCGTACTTTTTATTTCACTGAGCCACGACCAGCCGATATTTCTAATATGTTTAATCTTGAATAGTCCTTTTAATGGACGTCATTTCCCAAAACTGTGCACTGAGAAAAGTGAAAAAAAAAACTTAGAGGGAGGTGTGTTGTTTGCTCAAAGAGGAATAAAAGACGTGACACCGCATATGAATGCAAACTTTGTAATGTCGGATTATGCGTTGATCCGTGCTTTGAAATTTACCATACGGCTTTAAAATTTTAGTTATTCAATTGTTTTATAGTATTTTTAAATGTTTTTTCTGAATTTATATATTTTTAGTATTAATTTAGTATTAATCAAGATAATTTTAAATGTAGTATAGTGTATTATATTTTTATTTTTCATAATTAAACATTAATTCTTTTAATTATTATTTTTTATTATGAGAGAAAAACATATTATATTCTATAATATATATTTAAAAATGGTTCCATTTCCATGCAAATGAGAGTTTTTATGCATTGTTTTGTAACGCATATGTTTCGAGAAATTTTATGCGCGTTAGGCTTAGCGGGCGAAAACTCCTTGGCCCGTAGGAACAATCGAAGCTTGAGAGGTGTCGTCCTGTGGGGAGCGCTTCTTTCCGCGGGCGCTCGTCCCGAACGGGTTAAAGGTTCAGGTTCAAGGGGTATCATTGGAGTTTTTCTTCCTTTTCATTGCTTTCTCGGTAATTTTGTGGGTTGGTGTAAACCAGAAAGTTGTAAAACAAAACTGTATGTGCCTTATGTCTGGGCCCCTTGCATGTCCTACCTTATCAGTTTCGGGCAAAAGTGCCAGTGTTTTGTTTATGGAGAAGACCCACAGACCCCTCTTTTACTACCATACTACAATGGATTCTAGTATTTAGAGGGAGTTTAAACATTTTTAAGTGATCGAAGCTTGGCCAAGGATAGCATGGGGGGGAAAAGATAGAAAAAGAGAGAGAGAGAGAGAGAGTTGGATTATTATTTTATTTTTTTCTGAACACTTGTACATCTGACACATTTGCGCCAGATAGATCAAGTATTGGGTAGTAAGTAGTAATTGGGAAGGGGGTTGGTCTGGGGGACGTTTACAGGTAGTCGGACACTCAGGCCCTACCAATTATCTGTGGTCCGGCCTACGGTCCACGTGAAGGACAGGTTATCTTATTTTGTTGAAGCTGGAAGCCTGAAAGCGCGCGCTTCCAGGCTTCCATCATACGCTTGCCAGTAAGCGCATGTATGTTTCTCTGCTGGACGCTATGACCTTATTACATGGAAACAGGAAAGAAGTGTAAAATTACGAGGGTATGGGGTAAAATATGTGCATTTGTGTTTCGCTAAACGTCGATAAAATTACTTTGAAAAAATTACTGTTTGTAAAACGATAATATTGCTATTTATTTACTAATAACTCCAAAATTAGAAATTTAACTTCTTTTTTCTCCAGATCCAGATCGCGTATCCAGAGGGGGGCTGCAGCCCTATCAGCCCCCCCTCTGGATACGCCACTATTTACAACCCTGACATAACTGTTTAAATAGAAAAGCATAGTTAACCTTCAGTAAGATTTACAATAACAAATGTTTGGTTAATATAAACAATGAGCAGACTAGTTCTCTGCAAATTAAAATAAAGAAATTAAAATAAAGAAATCAAAATAAAATTAGTATTTACACCCACGAAAAAAAGTATTCGAGTAAAAGATAAATTTCCTATTTTAGATTTCCTATGCGAACAATAATTGAGTTTTTAAAAAACGCACAACTGACAGAAATATGGAGAGTCATATTTATACATAGCCTAACTCATATTCAATGATAAATAATTTTTAATATACGAAACCAATGTAGGATTTACAAAATCTCAATTATTGTTTGCAAAATTTTCGCGATAAAATAGGAAATTTATCACTTACTCAAATACTTTTTTGGAGGGTGTACAACTATGTAAAACAACACAATACAAACTTATACAAATGTATCAGAACCATTAATTGAATATTAAATGACATCTTTATAAAAATTATTAATCGTAAGTTTCAGACTTCTTGAATGCATTTCAAAATTGTGGAGGTGACATACAATTAACTAATAAAAAGGGATAATGATTTTCTATTTTAGGACTATTCAATATACAAATTAATGTGGAGTTACCTGGAAGCAGAAAATATTAGGCATGAAAATTTTATGTTCTATCTGTTAAACTTATCAAACTTGTCGCTTCCAGATTTAGGAACAAACATGTAAGAACCATATTCATAAACAGAGACAAAACTGTACATGTTGTACACCCTCCAAAAAAAGTATTCGAGCAAGAGAGAAATTTCCTACGCTGGTTTCGTATATTAAAAATTATATATCAGGGTGTCTACCGCTCCGGAAAATCCGGAAAGTCTGAAAAAAGTCGGGAAATTGGAAAATGGGTCCGGAAAGTCTGGAAAAAACAGGGAAATTGGATAATGGGTCCTTAAAATTCACCAAAAGAATCAATTTTTTTGTTTCGTGTCCCTCCCCCTTTTTTTACGCTTTCTCTCTAATTGTCAGACTGGAAACCAAAAGCAACTGTAACACATTTTTCGGACCGCGAAAGCATCTAGCGATGTGTTTGTATAAGGAGGGAAAAATGGAGGCTCATCCATCGTGACGGGAGGGTAAAAGACAAATTAGCTTACTTGGTAACTTATGACTTAGGACCGTATTTCCAAGAACAGTTAATTCTATCAGAAAGTGCGACTACTTCTGTTTCTCAATTGATGAAAGCTTAATCCTGTATACTTCAGTTAAAATGGATTTCAAGAAGTTTTACAAAATATGCAAACAAAAAGACAAGGGAGGGGGCATTGTGCAATTTCCCAAAGTAAAATGCACTGGACAGGAATTTCTTTTCCCGGGACCTCCCAAAAGTCAGGGAAAAGCCAGGAAATTGACTTTCAGAAATTTGGTAGACACCCTGTTTGTCATAGAATATGAATTAGGCTATGTATAAATATGGACTTCCATATTTCTGTCAGGCTGTGCGTTTTTCAAAAACTCAATTATTATTCGCAAATCTAAAATAGGAAATTTTTCTCTTGCTCGAATACTTTTTTTGGAGGGTGTACTTTAACATTTGATTCAATAAGCTCATTAATTTTACAGGTAACCATACAATTACAACTTTACACATGAAATAATGATAAATGTAAACATAAGAAACGTAAACAGGATCCGAGCATTGAAAATAACAGAACATATGAATCCTTTCCAAATATAACAAAGAATACGTAACATATACTTAAAAATAAAAAGTCAAACATTTATAAATGACAAGTTTTGGCGAACTGCAGATTTTAAAAATAACAGTCTTAAAGCAGGAATCGTTTAGAGATATAAATTAAATACGATGTAAATAAAGCTGAAAACTAAAGAGTTTACCTTGGCCGCATTCGTAAACGAGTTTCTATCTAAGGTGTTCGTAAATGAAACTGAGTGCTTTCAGTTTAAAATCTAGAGCGTTCGTATACAAAACTGAATGCAATTAGTTTCAAACGAAGTAAACTGAGAACGAATTAGGTTCGTTGAGTTTTACTTTCTGCACGTTGTTTTTGTTTAGAAATGGCGTCCGTTGTTATGGAATAGTAATGTTATGAAAAGTAGTTTACGTTTGCTGAAGCTGCAAATATTAGTTTTTCGAGGAGGAAATTGAGGCATACGTTAGAAACTGCTACGAAGGTACATACTTTTTCAAAGGTAATCATTTTCTTGTATTTTTCATTTTAGTAAATTCAAAAATGCATGTTTTAGTGTCGAGATTGAAGTTGATTTAAACCGTTATTTGCGAAATTTGAATTTCTCTTGCTAAATACTTTTGAAATAATGAAGTTGAAATTTCTAAATTTTGATATGTGCACTTCAATTATGGCCACTCTTTCTTTTAAAATCCTGTTGCTTTTATATTGAGTATGTGCTAAAAACTCTCCTCAGCAAAGTTAACGCATTCGCGAATTGTAAACAAACACGTCTCCTAGGCGACGAAACTAAATAAACTGAAGTTGTTCCTAAAGGCAAACGAAACTGATAACCACTGACAGCACTAAACACACGCATTCAAGTTTTCTTACGAAAACTCGTGCAACGAGTTTGTTGTTAACGAATGTAGCCCTTGTTTAAAAATAGAGTTCGGAAAAAACAAGCTCACAAATTCTAAAATATATATTCCAAATACAACAACAGCAAAATAAAGAAAAATAAAACTTACTTTGACATAAGCCGGAAAATCGAGGAAAGCTTTGAACTTAGTTCATTTGCAATCAAACCCCAATGGAATAAATCTCTCAGTAGTACATTTTCCGCGAAATTAATTGATGAAAACCCAGTATCCAAATCTATCAGTAATGACATGTGAGCAACATCTACGGCGCCATCTTGAAACCGCCTGCTTATCGCCTAGAAAATCTTGGCGGATTTCAAGTTGCGATAATATGTAAAAAAGTATTCGAGCAAGAGAGAAATTTCCTATTTTAGATTTGCGAATAATAATTGAGTTTTTGAAAAACGCACAACCTGACAGAAATATGGAAGTTCATATTTATACATAGCCTAATTCATATTCTATGATATATAGTGTTTAATATACGAAACCAGCGTAGGAAATTTCTCTCTTGCTCGAATACTTTTTTTGGAGGGTGTACCTCCAGTTTCCGTTTAGTTTATTTCTTTCAGGAAAAACTGAATAAATAAGAAAAATAAACCGACTAAAAGCGCCATCTACTCAGAGAAACAATGAAATTCGATCTCTGAAAGCGTTTGTTGTCATTGTGTGTGTAGCGTGTACAGACATTCAATAAAGTATCCGACTATGAGCCAAATTTCCCATTTCAGTTTTGTAAATGATTAATCACTTTTCATGAAGAAACATGCTTTAAATATGAAATTGACGTAGGAAAATTTTCTTGCACTCGAATACTTTTTTTTTAGAGAGTGTACAAAGTTTCATGAAAAATTATCTCAAACTGATCCAATGTAAAAAGCAATGTCTTCTGAAAAATACAAATACTATTCCAAGAGTTAAATTTTGAATAAATTGCAATATTTCAACAAGGTGTTCCTTTCGTATTTCTGGTTTAAATAAATATTTAGAAATGAATGAAATACTTCCATTAATTTATTAGAAATAAGATTACACAATTGACATAAAGAGCTACTAGAGTTCTTTTTTAAGTATCAAAGTCAGTCAAGATTTAAAGTATGGGTATACATGGTAATATGTTGTGTCCTCGAATAAGTCCTCAAAAATATTTTCTAGTGTCCCGAAGTTTTCCTTGGATTCGAGGACAATGCTTGCCAAACGTAAGGCGACCATATTTCTAAACAGTATTTTGGGGACAAATCAAGCATTGTCCTCGAATCCAAGGAAAACTTCGGGACACTAGAAAATATTTTTGGGGACTTATTCGAGGACACAACATACTACCATGTATACCCATACTTTAAATCTTGACTGACTTTGATACTTAAAAATGAACTCTAATAGCTCTTTATATCAACTGTGTGCCCTTATTTCTAATAAATTAATGGAATTATTTCATTCATTTATAAATATTTATTTAAACCAGAAGTAAGAAAGTAACATCATGTTGAAATATTGCAATTTATTCAAAATTTAACTTTTGGAATAGTATTTGTATTTTTCAGAAAACCTTGCTTTTTACATTGGATCATTTTATGATATTTTTTCATGAAACTTTGTACACCCTCAAAAAAAGTATTTGAGTGTAAGAAAATTTTCGTACGTCAATTTCAAGCATGGTTCTTCATGAAAAGTGAGTAATCATTCCCAAAACTAAAATGGGAAATTTGACTGTCGGATACTTTATTGAATGTCTGTACACGCTACACACACAATGACAACAAACGTTTTCAGAAATCGAATTTCATTGTTTCTCTGAGTAGATGGCGAATTTAGTTGGTTTATTTTTCTTCAGTTTTTTTTCTGAAAGAAATAAACTAAACGGAAACTTTCTGGGAAAAAAGAGTACAAATCTTTAAATTTGGGGACAAAATTAAAAAAGATCTATATTTGGGGACTGTCCTCGAATTTCGAGGACGTATGGTCACCTTAACCTAAGGTGACCAGATTTTTGTAGTCAGAATCAGGGACCTGTCCCCGATTCTGACTACAAAACCGGGGACATTTATAATTAATGCAATAATTAACAGTAATTTAATTGAAAAACAATGCAATAATTAAAAATTGTCCCCAGTTCCATTTTTACATTCTGGGGACAATTTGAAAAACGTCCTGAAAATGGGGACTGTCCCCGGAAAATGGGGACGTTTGGTCCCCTAAGGGTGGATTCATATCTGCCGCGCCGCATCGCAACCATGCCGTACTGTTTCGCCGTTTTGGACCGTTGGCTGTCCTGGCGGCGAGCTTGCCTTGCCGCAAGTAAATACACCAATGCTCTTCTGTAATTGGCTGTAGCTGTAAAAGCTCTTCTGTAATTGGCTGTAGCTTTGCGGTCGCTGCGGAATATCTGTTCTCGCCAGATAATGCGCAAACCCTCGACGCTCGCCGCGCGGGAGCCGTGTTGCTCCGCCACGTGACGTCATTGCGGCGTCTTAGCGGTGCGGTACGGCCAGTATGAATCCTGCTTTACCTTAACCAAACGTCCCATTTTCCAAGGATAGTCCCCAATTTCAGTACTTTTTTTCAAATTGTCCCCAAAATGTAAAACAGGACTTGGGACTTGTGGACAATTTTTAATTATTGCATTTTTTTATTAAATTACTGTTAATTATTTCATTAATTTTAAATGTCCCCAGTTTTGTTTCAAAATCGGGACATGTTTCCGATTCTATGTTCAAAAATCTGGTCGTCACCTTACTCTAAGGTGACCAGATTTTTGTAGTCAGAATCGGGGACATGTCCCCGATTCTGACAAAAAACTGGGGACATTTATAATTAATGCAATAATTAACAATAATTTAATTGAAAAACAATGCAATAATTAAAAATTGTCCCCAGTTCCATTTTTACATTCTGGGGACAATTTGAAAAACGTCCTGAAAATGGGGACTGTCCCCGGTAAATGGGGACGTTTGGTCACCTTACCTTACTCAGCCCTCATTGTTCTCAGTTTCGTCTGGCTCTGGATGGATAGCCGTGTATAGGCCCGTTTACATGTGAAAATGGAAAATCCCAGGTTAAAGCAGAGTACAGGGGAAAACTCGCAATGCATCATGGGAAAGCGGTGTTGACTCTGCATTAACCCTCCTTTCGACCAGGAATCTTTCTACCCCGCATTTTTTCCCTAAGTAGGGGAAGCGGGGTAGAAAGCAGTGTAAGTCCCGGGATTTACTCCGCATTTTTGCACATGTAAACGGGCCCAGTAAGATCGGAGGACGCCAAGCCACTGAAGAATACAGCACACAACAATAGCTATTCGTTTATTTCTATCCAGAAAGCAATTACTGAAAAGAATTTTCAATTTTATTAACCTTATAATATTCTTCTACAAATTAAACAAAACGATTTTTAAATAATATGCCGTTTTCCAAGTAGTTGCAGCTTTAGCCGTTAGGGTAGAATTTGAGAGACCACAAATGTGACGTTTTTTGGCATCATCCATGCACTTGCATCTGAAAGAAAACATACTTCTACTTCAACCGAAAAGATTCCCTGTAACCGGTCAATAACTGTAAACCATTTGTGTGAATTGATTCAAAATATTGTTTTGTGCTGTACAAAAGTTTAATAATGAAATTAGTTAGATTTCTTATGAAGCTGAGTCACGAGACTGTGACTATAGAATTAAAAAATGGAACTCAAGTCCATGGTACCATTACCGGCGTTGATGTTGCTATGAATACACATTTGAAAGCCGTGAAAATGACGATAAAAAATCGAGATCCTGTTCAACTAGAAACGCTCAGCATTCGGGGAAATAATATTCGTTATTACATTTTACCCGACAGTCTGCCACTGGAAACTCTGCTTGTTGATGATACACCGAAAGCTAAAGCCAAGAAGAAAGAAGCAGCAGTAATCCGGGGAAGAGGCAGGGGCCGCGGCAGAGCTCGAGGCCGTGGAAGAGGAAGAGGCAGGCGATAAATTGTATAGACTACAACAGTAAAATAGAATTTTATGTTTATTTCAATTTTGTGTCTGTTCCGATCTTAATACATCGTCATGTTTCATATTTGTGTAAAGATCATCTCAGTACAGTCATGTCTGAGGATTTTTGTAAAGCATTGTTGAATTAAATTTACTTGCTTTTTTAAAAACTTCACTAGTTGTTTTATTTATTCTGATAGTTTTTGCTTTCTTTTGTGTTAAGTTTAGGTAATGTGCAATGCTAGTTTAACTAAATTTTACTGTTGCGATTGACCCACACTTTTGAAAAGCTTATCTTGCAGTATTCTCAGCTGTTGAAGTCTATCTTGTAATACAATCTCCGAACTGGTTGTTGGATATCATAGGCAACTGCTGTATAAGAACTTAAGTTTTCTGGGGAACTAGATATGTAGCTAATTTAAATATATTTTCCTTGTTGACAAGAAGTGTTATAAAGAACAAATTTGATAGTTCTGAAAAATGTGAAACAAGGTTTTTATTATTTAGGTTTGAATTTCTCACTTATATGTGGGTTGGGTAAATACCTTGTGGGTAAGGTATTTATAAACGAGTATTTGCTCCTACTGTGGGTAAACACCCAAAGTCAGGGTATTTATGATTTTTAGTTATTTTTAATGCATGTAACTGGGCGTCCAAGTCAGTAAGTCAGGCCCAGTTACATGCAATAAAAATAGCCTAGTTGAGGAACAATCAATGTCCCCTAAAATCACATTCCCGAACTCTCCACAAAAAGAGGGGGAAAGGTTGGGTACTTAGAGTGGCGGGCTTTTACAACCTTGGATTAAACAGAAATGAAAAAAAAAAAAAAATGGACTATATTCCGTATACGGTGCCTTGTTTACATGTCAATGGTTTGTTTACAAATCATTGGCGAACAATCTGACGCGAGAGTGAGCGATGCACCGCCAACTGCCGGTGGTAGTTGTGACTGGCAACCATAAAGAATACGTGTTTCGTCAGGTTTGGGAATTTGAAATTGTTTGCGTTATTGATGGAAGGGAATGAAATGTGTTATGTTAATATAAGAAAAGAATTTGTGGGTGTTTGTTAGAAATATAGTACGTTATAAGCCGGTGGGTGTTGGGGACATTTCTGAGCGGTTATTTACCAAAAAAATAGAGGTAAGTGTTCTTTTTTAACGAATCTTTCGATGTTTAAGGTTTTTAATGTGAATTTTAAATTGATATTTGAAGTGTTTATGTTTTCGTAAGTGCTATTTACGTGCTATTCTAATCATACTGACTTTATAAGAGGTGTACAACTAGGTTGTTTAATCCACCGATGTTTTTTTGAGTTGAAAACGGGCCAGTGTTTGCCCAGTTTACATTAGCTGTACAACTAGGTTGCTTAGTTCACTGTTGTTGTTTTTTTTTAGTTAAAAACGGTCCACTGGTTGCGTAGTTTACATAGCTGTACAACTAGGTTGCTGAATCCACTGAGGTTTTTTTAGTTAAAAACGGGCCACTGGTTGCCTAGTTTAGATAGCTGTACAGCTAGGTTGCTGAATCCACTGAGGTTTTTTTAGTTAAAAACGGGCCACTGGTTGCCTAGTTTAGATAGCTGTACAGCTAGGTTGCTGAATCCACTGAGGTTTTTTTAGTTAAAAACGGGCCACTGGTTGCCTAGTTTAGATAGCTGTACAGCTAGGTTGCTGAATCCACTGAGGTTTTTTTAGTTAAAAACGGACCACTGGTTGCCTAGTTTAGATAGCTGTACAACTAGGTTGCTGAATCCACTGAGGTTTTTTTAGTTAAAAACAGACCACTGGTTGCCTAGTTTAGATAGCTGTACAACTAGGTTGCTGAATCCACTGGGGTTTTTTTAGTTAAAAACGGACCACTGGTTGCCTAGAATGACTAGTAAACATGGCGACAGTCGCTGGAGCTTGGCGGTCGCCAAGCTCCAGCGACTGTCGCCATGTTTACATGGGGTGGGCACCGGCTTGTATGATTTTACCAAAAAAATTGTGTATTCCTATCGTTGGACGAATTGCAGTCAGGAGTAAACCATAAATAAGAATAGAGGAGAAAATGAAACAGAATTTTGCATATATAACACCTTTATGAAAAATGAAAGCGTGAGCGATCTTTTTGAAAAAGTGACAATCTTTCGAAAGAGTGAATTTTGCACAGAATGAAACCAATTTGTAGGGTGCATGAATTTCCCGCAATAATAATTTTTAATGTGAGAAAAAGAAAAAAAGCAAGATTCTCGCACTCTAGTGAAAATGCTGAAAGCAAATCTGTTGTATTATAAAAATCATCTCTAGGTGACTTTTGTTAAGAAAATTTACAATTTAATTGCATTAGCTTCTGTTTTACTCAGAAAACATTCGAAATATTTCAAATAAGTAATAAAATAGAAAAGAGATAGTATGGCCATAAATTTGAGAAAAGTGAGATTCTTTTTATTTTCTTTGTTTTATCTGAATAAGTAATGGAACAGCTTGGATATTTGCCACTAATATCTACTTCTCATTGTGATTTTTTGCTGATTAACAGATGTGTAAAATCCATAATCATTTCCCATTATTTTTAAAACAGTTCTCCATGTATTCTAATACATAATCTTTGGCACCACAAAATATTTTAGTTCCCTGTAGTCGCAAATATCCAACTAGTGCCTGAGTAAAGTTATCAGTAAGCTATTGAATAAAATGTCGTAAAATTTTTTCTTTAGATACACAAATAGCTAAAAACCATACAAAACTGTTGCACTTTAAAAATCATGATTTTTGTTAATTTTTATATCTTTAAAGTAACTTTTAAATTTGTTGACTGCATAATTTTGCTGTGATATTTTCAATTGAAAGGGGGTTTCTTAAGGATGGTCCCCTATTAATTACATCAATTTCTGATGGTATACTACAGGGTGCCACCAGAGACTTTTGCTATTAATTTAAAGATAAGGTGACTTTTTTGAATAAAATTTGACATTTTCACACTATTTTTAAGTTTTTGGTACTTGTAGCTTACTCCAGGCAACTCATTTGAAAATCGGATTTCAAATTTTGGCAACTCCCTTTACTTTTCAAAGCAGCGATAGATCGTTCATCAAACAGTCTAATCTGTTATTTTAATCTTTCTATAAAAATGAATGTACTATACCAGGGTGTCTACCAAATTTCTGAAAGTCAATTTCCTAACTTTTGGGAGGTCTGGGGAAAAAAATTCCTGACCAATGCATTTTACTTTGGGAAATTGCACAATGTCCCCTGGGTCATTCCATGTCAAATCAACACACTGATTCAGACTTGATGTCTCAGATTTTCATGATTTTTGGTATGCAGCAATATATCACAGACTTACGAAAAAATACCAAATTTCAGTTATGTAGCACAGTTATTTTTGAAGTTATTAATTTTTAAAGATTTAAATTTTTATGAAAAAAATTCATATTTTGGCACCTTTAGATGCCTATAGGCTGGCAACCAGTGGTGGTATAAAGCTGAGAGTGGTCCCATTCTAAAGCTGTTGAATGAGGCTTTAATATGATATGCCACAAGATAGGGGTTACAATTTTAAAAATTGAAAATTTAAATTTCTCAAAAAGTGACAATTTTAAAATTATCAAAAATAGTTTGTGATGTCTAAATACACATAGCAAAATTCTATTATGGGATCAGGAGATAACAGGGCTTCGGAAATGTACGTTTAGCGAATACAATGTAGTAAAATTGTTTTCTTTTTTAATTACTAATTTTGTTATGCAGTGTATAGGACATTATAAAATAAATAAAATGCAATGATTACCTTACAGCAAAGGTTCCCACACTGTGTGCCACGGCACCCTGGGTGCTGCGAGCGTATACCTGTGGTGTCGTGGAGATAATCAAGCTAAGTAAGTTTGTGGAGGAATGTAATGAAAAAATTTCCTCTCAACCGGTATCCACAGAAAAGTTGCCAGGAGGATGATCAAGTGGGTGAAATGAAAAATAATTATCAAGTTTTAGAGAGTTTTCAGTGTTCAGTCGCCTCTCCGTTACACAAGGAGTCTGGGGGGGAAGGGCAAAATTATATCCTTTCCCAAGAGAGTACTTTCGTGATAATTTGCCCTATAAACACAAAAGAAATAATAAAAAATACATCCAAACTGTTTCATTCTAGCCTTCATATTCAGACCGGTGCTGACTTGTTAAAAATATTGGGGGGTGGGGTGGGGGGGCTCGAATGATTCGATTGGGAGAGCGTAGGGTTTAAAAAATTTCCCCAGTAGTTTCCAAGGGATTAGGAATTTTGTAATTACGTTTAAAAACAAGCATTTTTCATTTAGTCCTTACATTTTAGAAAATCTGTATAGACGCGCGTTCAAGTATCCTAATTTCAAATTAAATAAGTTTAAATGGAGCGCATCAAAAATGTATATAATTTAATAGACATAAAAGAAGCCATGCGTTTTTCGTACTTTTTCATTATAGTCCTTACATTAAAAAATTCCTTTTTTTTTTTACATTTTAGAAAATCTGTATAGACGCACGTTCAAGTATCCTAATTTCAAATTAAATAACTTTAAATGGAGCGCATCAAAAATGTATATAATTTAATAGACATAAAAGAAGCCATGCGTTTTTCGTACCTTTTTTTTTTTAGATTACGGTCGATTACCCACTCGAGGGATCTAGTCCGAAAGGAGTGCTCTCCATGGGGTCTTTCTAAGTTGTCCTGACTTCTATGTACGCAAACTTTCGAAGAAAACCACGGGATACACCAAATGTCTAGGTCGGCAGATGCGACCTGGATTTAAACCAGACACCTTTCATCTCCGCTAAACACTCAGCCACTGGTAGGGAAATCAATCTTTTTAGCTAACTTCAAAACTAGATGTTACAGCAATCCTAAATATAAAGTTTCAACATTCTACGACCAAAAGTTTTTGCGATATGCGAGTTTAATGAATTTCGCTCCATAGAGCGTAATGTATTTCGAATCTTTTGGGAGGTCCTGTAGATAAACTATCCAGTCGAATGGAACCAAAAGAGGAGGTGCACAACTAGATGTTACAACTATCCAAAATATGAAGTTCCGACATTCTACGCCTAATAGTTTTTGAGATATGAGAGTTTAATGAATTTCAGCCCATAAAGCGTAATGTATTTCGAATCTTTTGGGCGGTCCTGTACAAAAACTATCCATTCAATTGCGACCAAAAGGGGAGGTGCACAACTAGATCATAGAACAATCCTAAATATCAAATCTCAACATTCTACGACCAATAGTTTTTAAGATATGCGAGTTACATACATACATATGTACGTACAGACGGCATGGAAAAACTGGCCACAATAGACTCGCCGCTGGTCAAAATGAGTTGCAGACGCATTTATATGATCGTACATGCTAGCTTACGATGAGATGCACCAGAAAAATTCTTAAAATTAAATTTAGAGGTAGGAAATCGGTTTTTTCGTCGAAATTTGGCCCCCAAAATTTTTCGGGATCACATTACTTCCTTATACTACGTACAAGGAAGTAAAAAGAAAGAGGCTCTATGTTGAAGTGAACCAATGTATGGATTTCTTCCAACAATAGAAGACAAAACAAACATAATTAAGGTACTGATTTATTACACTTTAGCTTTACACATTAGATTGGATTTCCAATAACGGTAAGTGCTTATGAAACCTTTCTTCATTCAAAAAATAATGTAAAAGTAATAGCCACTGCTTGCTTCATTCAATGCACTTCCTCTTTTTTTTTTTTTTACAAATGTGTATTTCTATTAGCCCTGTATCTCTTGATCCCATTGAGATCCCATAATAGAATTTTGCTATGTGTATTTAGACATCACAAACTATTTTTGATAATTTTAAAATTCACTTTTTGAGAAATTTAAATTTTCAATTTTTGAAAATTGTAACCCCTATCTTGTGGCATATCATATTAAAGCCCCATTCAACAGCTTTAGAATGAGACCACTCTCAGCTTTATACCATCACTGGTTGCCAGCCTATAGGCATCTAAAGGTGCCAAAATATGAATTTTTTTCATAAAAATTTAAATCTTTAAAAATTAATAACTTCAAAAATAATTGTGCTACGTAACTGAAATTTGGTATTTTTTCGTAAGTCTGTGATATATTGCTGCATACCAAACATCATGAAAATCTGAGACATCAATTCTGAAAATCTCCCAAAATTGTGTTGATTTGACATGGAATGACCTCCCTCCCTTGTCTTTATATTTGCATTTTTTGTACAACTTCTTGAAATCAATTTTAACTGAAGTATTATACAGGATTAAGCTTTCATCAATTGAGAAATAGAAGTAGTCGCACTTTCTGATAGAATTAACTAACTGTTCTTGGAAATACGATCCTAAGCCATAAGTTACTAAGTAAGCTAATTTGTTTTTTACCCTCCCGTTACGATTGATGAGCCCCGATTTTTCCCTCCTTATACAAACACATCGCTTGATGCTTTCGTGGTCCGAAAAATCAGTTGCAGTTGCTTTCTGACAATTAGAGAGAAAGGATTTTTAAAAAAAGACACGGGGAAAAAAATTGATTCTTTTGGTGAATTTTCCAGACCCATTATCCAATTTCTCATTTTTTTCCAGACTTTCTGGGTTTTCCGGAGCGGTAGACACCCTGTATACGCTCTGTATAATGCATAAAATTAAAAAAAATTTTCCCTTATTTTATTCATTCCTTCTTAACCGAAGTTAAGTCATGTAAAGTGAATTTTCAATATTTTTCACCCATTACATATATTTTTAAATATCCATGCCGGTGCTTTAAATTCCATGCCAGTGCTTTTATTGATAAAAGCACTGGCAAGATGTGTAGCTATTCTTCATAGTCAAAGTTTTGATGTTCTGTTTTGCAAAGTTCATTCATACTTGCCAACATTCAAAGAACAAAATCCAGGAAATTTTTAGGAAATACACGTGCTTTTTAAAAATTTAATTCTGAAATTACTTAGTGTAAGGTAAAACTATTATGAAAACTCCATAATACATACCTGCTAACAGTCCTAGGCAGAAAACAGGAAATGTTGGTTTAAAAAGAAAAGAAAAGAAAAAGTGGAAAAAAAAAAAAAAAAGTAAAAAAAATATGACCTCCCCCCCCACCTCCAGGAGGACAATCATCATTTCTCGACATTTTTTGTATAATATTATATTTTTACTTACTCCTATTTTATTTTGATTACTTAAAAAAAAAAAGAAGAAACTTACTTGTATGGCTTGCAGTTAGTAAAATTTATTTCCCCAAATCATGCAAGTACTTCAGTTTCTGCTCCATGCATGCTTGTTTAAATAATGATTAACTTTCTTCTTGAATATCTCTCTTGTATCATAAATAAATTGTTAATGAAGATTGCAAACAGAGCATATTTTGTTCTCCTCCTTCCACCGCCCTTCCTGCTCTATTAACAGCAGGTGATAAATGCATTCCTCTCAGCTGATCTCAGTTTGTTGTTCTTTCTCCCCTCCCTTTTGCTAAGCACTTGTTTAGGGTCTTTTTTTTCTTTTTTTAAACATTACAATATAGGTGGCAACGGGCTTTAATTTTTAATCTTATTAGATATAAGTGGGCAGTGTAAATTGAAAAAATGTTCAAAATAAGGTCAGAAATAAGACTCTTTAGAAAAAAATCCTCTTGTTAATTTTCAAAAAATTACACTTTTTTAATTTGTGTACGACCTCCATACAAAAATATTCCCAGTTAGTAAAATGTGCTCCATACACTAATGAGGGGATATACTAAATTTGAGCCTTTCATCATACAACTTCGCAGAGATATCTTGAAACAAAGATGATCGGGACTCAAATGATCTTTTAATGAAAATAAGGAAATTTCCATTAAAAGTTCTGATGTCAATTTCCTGAGTTAATGGAACTGCAGGGCAAAGATTACATTATAATAAAAATATAATCACAATGTCCTATTTTAATTCCCTATAGAAATCAGAGTATCTTTTCAAGATGATCCAGTTAGACTTTTTCTTAAGATCAAATAAAATAAAAAGTTAAGATTAAGATAAAATAAAAAGTTTTGTTTGTGAACCATGAATATGAGGATTAATAACATGGATTACATGACTAAAATAATTTATGAGTGCATGTTTGTTTCATATTGCAAATAGTTTTGCAGTAATTCCAAGTTTTTTTTTACCTAAAAGAAATATTTTTAAGTCACTATAGCATAAGCACGTTGCACAGATGCATGCATGTATGCATGTGTTTATACACACACTATGTATTCAGTTATCATGAGCTATTATGAGTTTGAACTGATAGCTTTGGATTATGCGCACAGATCAGGGGCGTAGCCTAGAGGGTCATAATCCCCCCCCCCCCCACGAGAATTTTTTTTGCCATACAAAATGTATATTCTTCACTAGGGGTGCGCAAGGCCCGCCTCCTCGTGGTGCACCCTGGTAACGTTGCTGGCAACGGCAACGGCTAAGTGGCCTTACCTGTTAATATGGACGTTGTTATTAACATTGATGATACTGCATCGCTCGTCGCACAGTCTAAAAAGGAGCGCGTTGGGGGTTTAGTCAGAGGGCCCCCTTCGAAAAATGTTTTACAGTCTCCCGACGTTGAGGATTTAGGTAGAGGGTCCTCTTCGTCAGATGTTCTACAGTCTCCAAAGGAGGGTTGCGGCGGTGGTTTCCACTGCCCTCCCTTCTTCTAAACAACCCTGCCCCACCACGGATGAAGGTAGTGCGGCTCACGAAAGTGAGCAGCCTCCTGAGGCTGAGGAAGAGTGGCGGAGTGTTGTTTCCAAATCCAAAAAGAGGCGGCTAAGGAAGAGGGCTAAGGCCATGACTGAGGCTGAGAAGCCCCGGTCTGACCAGTTGGCTCAGTCCAAAGCTGCTAAGAAGGATGAGGGTTGCAAGAGGCAGAGGCCTGGCTCGGGCACCTTATCTCCTGCTGTGGCAAAGAGGAAGAAGTCTGGTGCGGGGTCTCTCCAATCTGGCTCTTTCGCTCAGGTCCTCAGCGGAGTCAAGTTGGCTGTTGTCAAGGTCTCCTTCCCCAAGAGCAAATTGCTCAAGGAGTGTGAGGAGAAGATTAATGCTGAGATCCTTCGGTTAGTGGACTCGATCCCTTTGGACGGGCAGCTGCCGAGGATCTCTAGTACGGGACTGCAGAGCGGAGCACTGATTGTTCAGTGCGATGATGCATTCACCTCTGAGTGGGTCGAATCTGCCTTTGACGGCAACTCTCGGGTTCTGGATGGTGAGGCCTTGAAGGTCTTGAAGGCCAGTGAACTGCCCAAGCCTGTTAAGGTTGCTTTTAAAACCAAGGATAGAGTCACGAAGGAGCCAGAGGTTTTGCTGAAGCGGCTGAACCGGTTTAACCCATTGCTGAAATCGACCGAGTGGCATGCTCTTTACTTTAGTGAGGAACCCCACTCGACTAGATGGATCTTTGAGGTTGACTGTGAGGCTGCTGAAGCGATTCGGAAGGCAGTGCTCATACGGGTGTGGACCGGGGTGTCTTCAAGATACTCCGGGACCCTAATAAGAAGCCTGCGTCGGCTGCGGCTGCTTCGGAAGCTGCTGCTGCGGAAGATGTGGAGGAGACTGAGGACATGGTTATGTCATCCGACGAGGGCCATGCCTCCTCTAAGGTGAGTAGTGTTGGTCTTTCTGGGTTGGGTGAGTTAGGTATTCACTCAGACTCCGATTCTACTCTTCAGCCTCTCTCTGGTGATGAGGCTGATAAGATTTTGGCTGTCGAGGGTTTGGAGGAGTCTGTGCACTGCCCCAATCCTACCAGCTAAATTACTATAGCTTTGTGCTTTTTCTTCCTTCCTGCTTGTGCTATGGATTGTATTAATGTTGCTCAGATTAACCTCCATCACAGTAAGGGTGCCTCCGCACTCCTGTGCAAGCGGCTTGCTGATGGATTGGTTGATATAGCTCTTGTTCAGGAACCTTGGACTCTCAATGGGAAGATCCTTGGTCTTAATGTTAAAGGCTTTAATATATTGTATGATATTACTGCTGTCAGGCCTAGAGCCTGTATTGTAGCTAATGCCAAGCTTCATGCCTTAGTCTTAGCCAATTATCTTGATGAAGATAATGTTGCGGTCAAGATTAGTCTGAACGACGACAGCGTGGTTCTCTTGTCTGCTTATCTTCCATTTGATAGCAGTGATCCTCTTGCGGTCAGTGCTAAATCTTTGATTGAGTACTGTACTGCGAACACAAAGCTTATCATTGGTTGTGACGCTAATGCTCACCACACTGTCTGGGGTAGCACTAACTGCAATCCTCGGGGTGATGAGCTTTTGGAATATATTTTGCTGTATAATTTATTTATTCTTAACAAGGGAAACAGACCTACGTTTGTTACCAGTAATAGAAGTGAAGTTCTTGATATTTCACTTTGTAATGGTCATTGTTATGATCTTATTGAGAATTGGCATGTGTCGGATGATATTACTTTATCTGATCATAAACTAATTCTTTTTTCCATTAAAGGACTCATCCCTGTGAAGAGTCAAGGTAGGAACCCGCGCAGAGCTGACTGGGGTTCCTACAGAAAGAAGCTCAAACTTTGTTTGAGGAATATCAGCGGTAAGTTATCTTCTCCTAGTGATATTGATGACACCGTTTCCTCCCTAACTGGGGCTATCTGCTCTTCTTATAATGAGTCTTGTCCGGTGAGCACAGTTGTTGCCCGGAGGCGTGTCCCTTGGTGGACGACTGAGCTCACTCACTTGCGTAAAAATTGCAGGAGGCTTTTCAATAAAGCCAAGAAAAACGGGTGACTGGCAAGCTTATAAAGCTTCTCTCACCAGCTTTAATAAAGCGATTAGGTGTGCCAAGAAATCTTCTTGGCAGGACTACTGCAGCAATATCAATGATTTGTCTGCTTCTGCCAAATTGGTTAAACTTTTGGCTAAAAACAAATCATCTAACCTTAACTGTGTTAAGATGCATAATGGTCACTTCTCTGAGTCGGGCAGTGAGACTTTGTCTGAGATGTTCAGGATTCACTTCCCGAACTGTGTCATTCTTGACAATGTGTGTATCCCCTCTCCTGCTCCTGCTTTTGTCAGTGATAAAGAGGCTTGGGATGTTGCACGCAAGATTGTAACCTATGATAGGGTCGTTTGGGCTATTAAGTCTTTTGGACCTTATAAAACTCCGGGTATGGATGGTATTATTCCTATCCTTCTTAGGGAAGGCATTGCACTGCTTTCTCCTTCTTTATGCAAGATCTTTAGGGCTTGCATTGCTTTAAGGTATGTTCCCACTTTGTGGAGGCACACTCGTGTTGTATTTATCCCTAAGCCCGGAAAAGACAACTATTTTGAGGCTAAGTCTTTTAGACCTATTAGTCTCTCTTCTTTTCTCTTAAAGGCTCTTGAGAAGCTTATTGATAGGCACATTAGGGATACGTTGCTTAGTCGTTCCCCTTTGTCTGTAAATCAGCATGCCTATCAGCCTGGCAGATCTACTACTACTGCTCTTTATGATCTTGCTTTTACTGTCGAGAAAAGTGTCTGCTGTAAGGAAGTGGCACTTGCTGTTTTTCTTGACATCGAGGGAGCCTTTGACAGAGTTCCCTCTGGTACGATTTTGTCTGCCCTTGCCTCCAAGGGTGTTGATAAAACTGTCTGTCAGTGGATTGATAATCTACTCTCGTACAGGCTTATCTCTGCTTCGCTTCTGGGGGACACCTTGGTGGCACGTCTTTCTGCTGGTACTCTCCAGGGTGGGGTTCTTTCACCTTTATTATGGTGTATTGTGGTGGACTCCTTGTTGGCTGTTATCTAGCATTGGGGTCCACTGTATTGGCTATGCTGATGATATTGCCATTGCGGCCAGGGGCAAGTTTGGCCCGGTGGTCACTGGCTTCATTAACTCGGCCTTGAAAGTGGTGGAGAGCTGGTGTTCTGTTACTGGGCTTTCTGTCAATCCCCTGAAGACATGTTTGGTTGCTTTTCCTAGTGCTAAGCACTTCAAGTCTTCTAAGTTTTCCTTTTTTGGACAGCCCATTGCATATTCTTCTTCGGTGAAGTTTTTGGGTGTTTACTTTGACTCCCATTTGGGGTGGAAGAATCATCTTGATTACTGTCTTGCTAAGGCCAAACGAGTCTTTTGGGCTTGTAGAAGTGCTATTGGCAGGACTTGGGGCCTGAGCCCTCGGTCTATTCATTGGATCTACACCATGACTGTTCGCCCGATCATTGCGTATGGGTCAATTGTTTGGTGGTCTAGATCTTCCTTAGTTTCATCTAGGAAGGATCTTACCCGTATTCAAAGGATGGCGTGTTTGGCTATCACGGGTTGTCTTCGTACAACTCCTACTGCAATCACTGAATTGCTTTTAAACCTTTTGCCTCTGCATTCTTTTATTGAGGCTGAAGCCCTGGTCTGCAGAAAGAGGCTTATGGACCTGGGGTACTGGAAGGGTTATTCGCAATACCTTTCATGGGGTGATCTTGATTCATCTATGTTGACGCATCCTCTCTGTTGTATGCCTTCTGATAATATGCTTGTCAAGCATGTTTTTGATGGGTCTTTCTCTGTTCATTTCCCCTCTAGAGATGACTGGCGAAAGCCTCCCAATTATAGTAAGAACAGGTGTATCGTGTGGTACACTGATGGCTCCAAGCTTGGTAATCGTACTGGAGCTGGAGTTTGTTGTCTGGACAATGGCATTAAGCTCTCTTATTCTCTGGGCCTTCATGCCTCTGTCTTTCAGGCAGAGGTTTATGCTATCCTTATGTGTAGTGTTTTCTGTTTAAAGGCTGGTTACTCCAGGAAGCATATCTTCATTTGCTCTGACAGTAGGGCTGCTTTGCTAGCCAGACAAAGCACTGCTATCTCCTCCTACTTGGTCTGGGAGTGTTACTTGGAGCTTTGCAAGCTCTCTCGTCTCAATAAGGTTACTCTGTATTGGGTTCCTGGCCATTCTGGCATTCCCGGCAATGAGATGGCTGATTTCCTTGCCAGGGCGGGCTCTAGTTCCTCTTTTGTTGGCCCTGAGCCGGTTCTAGGCATCTCGGGCAAAAGTTATAGGGATACTGTTCTTAACCACTTTCGGAGGCTTCAGTATTCTAACTGGCTTAACTGTGATGGCCAGAGGCAGGCTAAAGAGATTAATCTTGGCTTCCCTGGTGACAGATGCAAGGAACTTCTGCGTCTCAATAAGTCCAGTCTCCGTAGGGCTATTGGTCTGTTAACTGGGCACTGTTGCCTTAAAAGGCATCTAAATATAATGAAGATTGTCGATGATCCCACTTGTCGGGGTTGTCTTCTTAAAGAGGAAACTGCGTTGCACATCCTCTGTGAATGTGAGTACTTTTCGGCTTACAGGTTTGAGCATCTTGGGCGCCATGTCATTGAGCCCTGGGAGCTTCACAAAATGTCTGTTAGGTCTATGCTGATGTTCGCATCTGCTACTGGGCTCTTTTCATAGGGCCCTTCAGGACTCTCCATTTTTTTTTTCAGGACTTGGGGTTGGTACAATAGACCCATGGTCGCGGTGCCTGACCCCTTGTGGGCCTCCCCTCCATAAGTCATAAGTCATATTCTTCACTACATTATCACACACACGTATACATATATATGAGTCGTAGTAGTTGTAACCCACCCCCCATGAAAATTTTCTGGCTACGCCCCTGGCACAGATAGTTCTTACTTTTATCTATGATTGTAATCAAAACATTGACAATACAAAAGAATCCTTACCCTTTTTAAATGGTCAAAGATGAGAGCCACTGAAAATAGGTTTTGAGAAATAGCAAAAAAAAAATTATTTTTTTCCCAGATTTCTTTGGACTCAGCAGAAACAGGATATAAAAGTAAAATTAATAAGCATCTTGGGCTGCAGATTGAAAGAAAAAAAATAATAATAAACTAGCAAAGAAAGTACTTTTAGGGGAATTATTCCCGGCAAATTATTTTCAAATCACTAGTGAAATCGATGTCTTTTTGATGTCACAATTTTAAAATTGTATTAGAAACTCAATGCAATTAAACATGACATCAAAATCCAGAGCTCATTCTAGGTGGGATGTAACACCCTGATGCCCTTTTAGTAAAAAGAAAATACACCCTTTTTCCGTTTCATTCAAATTAGTACCATGATATGCAAAACTGATTCTCTTTTGTCCTGATTGACTGTGATTGTTCTGCGACATACGTCACACTTTTAAGTACTTTCTGCTTCCGTGTTTGGGTGATTGTTCTCATTTTTTAACCCTTTGAGGCCCAACCCTATCCCAATGTTGCTGTCGTCAGAAAAGGGTCTCTAGATCTGTGGCATGCGGTGAACGTTTCGATCGTCCGCCATCTTGCTGGTAGTTAAGTCGAGCGATGACAATGGCTGCCCTTTTTTCAGCATTGGGCAATCTACCCAGCTGTTCTCGCATTCTTCCAATTTTCAGACGGGAAATGACGTGCTAAAAAGTAAAGGATTCTCGTGGAGCTATGTCACCTGCAACTATTTTATAGAAATCAAATCTGTTCTTCGTGACTGACAACAGTCAAAACGTCACTGTTTGGTGTTCCCAAAGCGGGAACACTGCACGTTAAAGGGTTAAAAAAAAAAAAAACTTCAATCATTAAATCAATATTTCTTGAAAAAATCAATATTTCTTTAAAAATCTTTTAAAGAAATATTGTCATTAACTAAAGTATTTATAAATTATGTTAATAAAATAATTTAATTAACAAAGTTACTTCAAAACTAATTAACTCTTCTACATTACATAGATTTATATGTTAGTTAATGTATTAATAAAAATTGGTAATGAATTTATACAATATTGGTAATTTGGGGACTTTTATTGTTTTATCAATGATATTAAAATTATAACAAATTCTGTTATTTTAAATCTGTTGTAACCTTCATTAGCTACTACAAATAAATATTTCACAAGTACATTTCTCATGCAGATCTTTTATGTAAATTTGACCTTAAAAATCAGTTCTAGCTTGGGGGGGGGGAGAGTATATTTAATTATCATAAATCTATAAAAAATGTTACATAAATTAAATGTGGATGTTTAATCTTATGGCATTGGAGATTTAAATAGAGGAATGATCAAGAAGAAAAAAAAAATCATTCTCAAGAAGGACGGGAAATGATTGTAACTATGAGCTTGAACAGGACTTTTTAAACAATAATTCCCATTGCTCAAAACTATTCAATGCTGTTTTCATTGGTTGTTTAAAATTCTAAAGGATATCGTGTAAGAATGTTTTAAACACTTTTTGACTGTGCGTAGTAGTAATGCTAAGATGAAACTATTAATGAAAAATTTTTACTCAAATAATACAGACTCTGTGGACTATTGATAATGTAGTACTGGATAGTATCACCGGGTATCCGGCAGAGAAGTCGGATATCCGGTGATTGTGATTTGGATATCCGATGAGGTTTCGGATATTAAGAAATCAGCCAGATATGCCAGATATTCGGTGCATCCCTACTTATACAGAATAAGTTGAAGATCCCAGAAATGCATATGCAAGCAAGGAGTCAATCCAGGATTTTTCTCCAGGGTGCCATTTTTGTGAATTTCAATATCTATTTTTGTGTATTTTCATATAAGTCACTTTTTGTTAAAATAATTTATAAAACAAACTAAAATGTAGGGTGCTTACAAATGAAGGGTTGATTTCCAATGTATTCAAATGTATTTTTGTGAAGGGGACATTTAAATCGATGTTTTTTATGAAGCAAGAGTTTTAATCAATTGTAATTTTGTGAAGGAGCTGCAAAATGGACCCAAATTTTGTCTGCATTGATCCCGTATATGTATCCTTTGAGAATGTTCTTCACTTGACTTAGATCATTCATAAACCAGAAATATCTGAGTTTTAACTGAAAAACTTTATAATTTTACTTCAAAACCAAATGCTTTATTTGTTAATCTGAAACCTTGTGGAAAGTAATGTTAATTGTAGTAAGATTTTACTATACAACTTACTGCACAACAAGACTTAAGAAATGTGAATCAACATGATCTGCAGCTGATGGGGAACCAAAATTCATATACACATGTCTTAATAACACACAAATATGCCCTTGAGAAGCCATAGTGCTTAAATAAAATATTATCTCCAGTAACGTATGACAAAAAGTTTAATTTGATGTAGGAACATTAATATTAATCCATATTTACAGGGTGTCCCAAAAATGTGTTAAGTGAATGGCTTTAATTCTTTATCTATTAGAGGTAAGTGAGCAATGTTTAATTTAAAAAAATGTTTAAAGTAAGGTCGGAAATCAGACTCCATTAAGTAAAAATTCCTCTCGTTCATTTTCAAAAATGTACACTTTTTAAATTTGTATACAACCCCTTAAAGAAAAAAAAATTCCTGATAAGTAAAATGTGTCCGATACACTAATGAGGTGATGTACAAAATTTGAGAATTATATATTTAAAAGTATCAGAGATATGAAGATTAAAAGTATGCCAACTTAAACGACTTTTCAATGGCTCTTAACGGGAAAAAATCATGCCAGATTATCACATTTTAGGGGTCATACAGAAATTACAAAAGAATTTTTATTTCCCACTCTAGCAATAAGTGTTTACATTTAAATTCTTGTATAGCCCCCGATCATCTTTATTTAAAGATATCTCTGTTTTGTTTTACAATGAAAGGCTGAAATTTTGTGCATCACCTCATTAGTGTTTGGGGCACATTTTACTAATTGGAAAATTTTTTGCAGAGGGGCTGTATACAAATTTAAAAAGTGTAATTTTTTGAAAATTAACAAGAGGATTTTTTTCTTAATGTCTTTTTTCCGACCTTATTTTGAACATTTTTCCAACTGACATTGCTCACTTATCTCTAATAGAGACATGCTACTACCTATTTGGGACACCCTGTATAATTGAAAAACCAATACAAAATAAAACCAGACTTTCATTTAATTTTTATTGTAGTGAAAATTATGTACTTGGGAAAGAAAAAAAATTTGATAAAATTAAGAGAAATTAATAATAATAATAATAAAGAGTCAATGTAGAATAAAAATGTATTTTTATAACAATAAATATAATCATTTTTACAAAATTATAAATTTATTTACAAAAATGACTTAGCATGGATGCAAAAGGCTTCTACTCTACCAATCATCTTGAGGCATAACATGAGTATCATTATCTCTTTTTAGTATTGTCAATTTAGGGCCAAAATAACTAATGACATAATTGGAACCATCTGCAGGACCAACAACCTATATAGGACAAAAAATTTCATATGTAAACAGCAAAAATTCACACTCACTAACATTCATATTTATTATCGAAGTGAAAAATATGCACACAGTAAAGGGAGAGAAACAATAACATTCTCTTTGTTAGAATCTTTCACATTCTTGCCTGTGTGGAAGTAGAAACATTTTGCAGCTGAAGAAGGTGGACACTTTGTACCAGCAAAAGCTTTTGTACTGCAGTATGTTTTTTATGTATGTGTGTTCTTTACAAAGTTTTTTTTTTATATTAATTTTCATATTTACTCTTTCGTTAGTGTATGTATTCTCATTAATTCAGGGTTTCTACAGACCTGGAAAGTAAGGGAAATGGAAGAAAATCTGATTTCACGTTGAAATTAAACTTATTAGGCACAGTTCGAAATAAAAAGTAACTTATCATAAAAATCCAGAAAAGATAAAAGAAAATTAGAGTTTGAAATGAATAAGTTGGACCCGAAAAAGAAGCAATTCAAACTTGAAACAGAATCCTTGCATACTGAAATTAACATTAAAATGCAAGAACTGCAAAAATCTTAAATGTACTATGCCTAGATTTTTTGAGTTGCCTGGAGAGAACTGCCTCTCAAAATTGTTTTAGTACTAAATTTAAGTGAAGATTTTAAAATGTTATATTTTGAAAGATGTAATTCTGTTTGATTATTGCTGCTTAATTAAAAAATCACTGAAGGAAATAAATATAATTTCTTTAATTCACCATATATCTTTTAAACAAACTATTTATTGAAATCTAAACTTCATATACTTTTACATCACTCAATTTATTTCAAAAATTTTAAGTTTTTGTGAGAATTTCTACTACATAATTTGTGAAAGTCCATTTTTGTTTCATAAAATTATTTCTTATTGAATATGTTTTTAAGGATGTGTAAAAGTGTATTTATTTATATGATCTCAAAGTACTTTTATTTTGATAAGTTGTAGAAATTATTTTATTTCTTTTTTCTTTTCTAAACTTATAATTAATTTTAAAATATGCTATGTGTCAAATATGAAAGTATCTTGTCTAATTGAAATATGCTTAGTCTTTAAATTATTACAAGGCCTACTTTTTGTAGTGTTGTCAAATTATTTTTTTTAAATATATTTATCATCGGGTGTTAGGTGGTGAAATGCATAAGTTTTATAAGAAACAAAGTAACACTGGAAATAAATGGAATATGAAGTCCAGAAAAGCGTGTGAAATAAAAAGTCAGGGAAACAGAAGCTTTGAAATCTGTAGAAACCCTATAACTGATACAATTATATATACTGTGGTAAGTATGGATAATCTGAGGACTATGCATAAACATTTTTTGTCATTTTGCCAATGTGAAAAAGGATTATATATCCAAACTAACCAGTTATTTTTATGTACCAAGGGCTACAGGACACAAGTAAATGTTTGAGAGTGCTCTACACAGTCTTCCAGACACTCTGATATTTTTTAGTGTATTCAAGGATTTTTGGTATGATATTCTTGAGCCCCTTCTCCTCCCTCCCATACATACAAAAGTAGCTGGACACATTATTACTTTTTAATTTTAGCTTGTAACATAAAAAGCCACCAGTGGGTCTGACTACAGGGCCGAGCTCAAAAATTTGCTTACCGGTGGCTCTTAGATAACCTAAAAATAACCAGTAAATTTGATTTATATATTAATTTATTGCATTGACCAAATGGCATGTGTATTAAATTATGCATAATCCATCATTACCCTCATTTAACCATAGCATATGCATTACAAATGACAAATTTGTTAGAAAGTTCTTACGTTCTATCTAATAATTCTTGAAAATACATTTTATGAGTTTGTGAACATATACAAAACATTGGACTGCTATGGAAAATTAACAAAGAAAATAGAAATACAGAAAAGGAAGCACTAACATGAACAGACTTGAAATCCTTACCTATACATGATGAAGCAATAACAACTCTAATGTTTTTAAATTATTACTATGCTTTCAATAGTTTTGATAAGAAAAATATGAAGGTAGTAACAAATTATTTTTTAAAATATACTAAAAAAAAAAAAAAAAAAAAAAAAAAAGAAAGAAAATTGTACAGGAAAAATTACTTTCTTCTTTAATTGATTATGATTATATTAAAATTTAAAATTAGATTTTTATGTTAAACTTTTCTATGTGTTTAAGCTAAAATTTATCAAACTTATTGATTTGAAAGGAAAAATACTTTTATGTATGCAGGGCTACAACTAGTGAGGGCAAGTCGAGCATGTGCCACAGATGCCATGGAAGGGGGTGTCAAAGTCATTCGTAGTTTTAAAAAAATGAGTATCAAAATTAATGTTTGCACTTCCATTGTGTTGAGGCGGATGCCAAAATGAAGTTTTGTCTTGGGTGACATAAACTGTAGTTGCAGCACTGTACATATAATATTAAGCAAGTCTGCTTGTTCAGTAGATAAAACTTCATTAACATATGGTCAATACTTTAAAAAATAATAAAAGCTTTTTAATACAGGAATGCCAAAATGGGTTTTCAAGATTGCTTTAATAAAAATTGATCTTGGGGACCTAATAGCAATCCAGTGCTAAAATAAAAAAGGTCTTTAATTATTTCTTTTTAACATTCAGAATAATCATAACACAATAAAATGAGCTGGGAAAAGTCATTGTACCTGCAGTGCTATCAGAATTATGTCAACTAGTTGTCCAAGAAACATAAAACCTAAAGTGCACAACTTTGCAAGACCTGAAATACATAAATAATGCGTGTATAGAATAAACATCAGAAAATGCTATGTTAGGAGAAATTTATTATCTATTATTTAACATGTTGATGCAGCTCAAAAGAAAAAAATGTTTATGTTGCAATTAGCATAAACAATACAAATAGAATTAGGAAAATTTAGAAATTGGGAATCCATAAAAGTTTTACGTTATTGGCTCTAAATTGCACTATCTGAAGGGGAAAATTAATTCATGAGAAAAATCAATGAATCAGCATAAGACTGCTTGAGAATATCAAAATAAGGTTAGTAAAATTTTAAATTGGGAAACATGTAACTGTTTTATATTATTGGTGCTATTTAGAGCTGATTTGGTGAGATTTATTGTCACTAAATTTTACTGTTTGTGGGGGTAAAAGAAATTAGCATGAATGGTTCACGGGTCAGTAAATCTTTAAAATTAGCTGCTAATTGATATTAACAGCAAGAAAATAAAATTGTCAGAATCAGCTTTAATTTGGACTCAATTTCAAGAAATTATAGTGCAGTTTCATGAAGATTACTTTCAAATTTAATAACACTGAAAAGGATAATTAAATTTACAGTAAAAGTAAAAACACATGAACCTTATTTCATGAAGGATAAAACAATAATTACTAAACTAATAGCCTTATATAAAGAATCTTGTGTACCATAATAATTACCAACTCATTTTTCGCCAAAATTTTAATTTAAAACTTAAAAAATATACATGGATAATTTCTTTGCAGCTACTTTAAAATAATGCAAGAAAAAATTATCATTTAGCAAGTGATCCTAATCTGTCTATTTAAAGTCTAATCAAAAATTTAGTAATATTTTGTTTTGAAAAATGCACTTATTTGATGGAAAGAGTATTTTTCTCAAAAACCAATACAGGAAATTTAAATTATATAATTATATTTGATGTTTTATTCTTAAAAAAAAAAAAAAAAAAAGTATCTTTATTACAAACAAAATATTATACATAAAATTTATTAGAAATATAAATACTAAAAAAGTAATAATAAATTAAAAATGAATCAATAAAGTAATGAAAGTTAAAGATAATTTACATTTTTGCTTTAGCAGCATATTAAAGTAAGTTCAGATTAAGTAACCAATTGTCCCATACTATAAGGAAAAGTCCCATATTTTGAGTTTTTGTTTGTTATTTTATAAAGCATCCCGTATTATCATCCCCTGACAATTGTACTGTCATCCCCTGTGATCACCATCAGAAAATAGCCATTTTATGTTAAAAATTTCGATTTTGGAGTCCATCCAATTATATCATTATCATTCTTACTTTTTTTTTTTTTTCCAATTTACAAAGAAACACAAAAAACTAAATCTGTGGAAATAAATATGTGTCTGAGCAATTGGCAATGTTATAATATACTGACTATAGATTTGCATTAAAAATTATTTTGAAATTTAAACACTTATTTTCTTACATTTTACATCTACCTTATCAATCAACACCGCTGATGCTTAGTAAACTTAGGTGATGAATTTTTGTAGACAAAATATTACGTTTCACTGCAAATAAAATTAATTTTTCAAAACATGTGAAAAGATCAAGTCACAATATAGAAAAAAGTCAAGGTATAAAGTAAAAGATTTATACTGAATTTTCCTATTAAAATCAAATTAAACTCTCTAAACTGCTTTCCTACCAGTGATATGCATACTTCTGATGGTACTCCAGCATTTTGCAGCTATATGACATTCTTTAGCAAAATACTACATAACCTTTCAAAAACTATACCAAGAAGAAAATTTATTAAAATATTTGTTTTTACTAATTTCTATCTGTAATACCTTACAGTTGTTTTTCAGTTCATGCCAAAATTAAATTTAATATCTATCTCATCTAACAATGAATCGTATATGAAATATAAACTTTGTAATGAATATGTGTGCCTCCATAGATTATTAATGCATGAGACTTGTTTGTTTCTAATGATTTATCGATGTGATTTTCGATTATCGATGTGATTTTCAAATACAGTTGAACCTCGTTAAAATGAAGTCGAAGGGTAGCAGAAATCTTTTTGCGTTAACCAATAAAACAGCAAAAGGCAAGATGTAATTTGGGAACTGTTTTCTTTCATCTTAACAGAAATTGTGTGTTAAGCATTCAGGGATAGTGCTGAAGTCTGTTAAAGTGGATTAAAAAGGCCCATCATCTTGAGAAATATGGGTTTTTGAATATGCAAAACCCATTATGTGCATATTTTTGCATCACAATCAACAAAATAACAAAAATATCCCTTATGTTAGAATTTTATCCAATTACATATAGCTACTTTATAGTGCTACCAAGGCAACAAAAAATTGCCAAAATATCGCCTTTAAATTTGTTTACTTTCTAATTGAATTCCAATAAAAGGTTTTTAATGGATCTCTTTTAATTTTTACAACATAAAAATCACAATAATACTCATCAATATAGATATATATTTTTTTATGATTAAAGTAATAAAAATCATTATTACATAATATTTAGAATATGTTTTCAAAACACTTTAAAATGTGAAATTTATTCAAGTTAAACCGAAAATTGTTTTTCTTACCAATAGCTGGATAGCCTAAATAAAATCTGTCAATGCCAAACATTCCCAAGAAAAGTGAAAGCAGCAAAGTGGTTTCAAAAGAATAGCCTGTCCTATTAATAAAGAAATAAAAGCAGAAGTTTATTTAAAGGTACTTAAAATATAAGTATCACATATCACAACAACTAGAAGACAATCAAATATGATAATCACTGATTTTGAGGATATTGCAATGTAATGTAGAGTTTATAACCTCTAATTATGATGGTAAAGTAGGTTATCCCGAGGCTAGGTATTAAGATTAAATTTTGGAAATTATGAATTAATTTTAAATACAAAAATTTCTGCTAATATTAAAGTGAAATTCTGGTATGAAGGTACATGTTTCCTTTTGAATCTGAAGACAGCAAGTTCTGTTCTACCTAGAGATAATTCTTTATTTTCTCTTTTATATGTGTATATATATATGTATATATATATGTGTGTGTGTATTTATATATATATATATATATAATTTTCATGCAATACATTTTTAGAAAACTTAAAGATATGCTGCTCTGTTACATTTTTTTTGTATAAAATATGTATTATATTAAAAAATAAAAATTATAACATTTATTATGCAAATGTAATTTATGAAGTAATATTTCTACTTACAAAAATGAATTTAACCTAAATAAAAAGGGACAGATTTTTTTTCCCTTAGAAAAAAATCTGATGTGTACAACACATGACTTCCTTGCACGTCTATTAAATCAAAAATATTTTCGACGCACTTCATCTAAACTTATTTGTTTGAAAGAGATAAAATATCAGTAATAGTAAGGTTTAGCGATTTCTAGCCAAATATTTCGATATCGCCAAGCTGAGTTCAGTTTGAAAGATTTCCTTCTGTCACTTTATTTGGCAATATTTCACCAAAAGCCGACAAGCTTGAGATAGTTTGCGAGATTTTGGGGATAGCCAAAGTAGTCATTGACCACAGACTTTCAATGAATTGAATGCATCCATACACCTCAATGTATTTAAAGTCATTTGGCTCACCCTGTAAATAAAATGACAGTCGATTGCTGTCAAAAAAGATATTGAAAACAGTTAGATATTACAATATCCTAAATACAAAAGTTCAAAATTCTACGGGTTAAAGTTTTAGAGTTATACAAAATAATTTTTGGTGCCAAATTTGGCGATATTTTGGCAAAACTTGTCAATGTCGACGACATATGGCGAGATTTGGAGCATGGACCAAACAATGACAGATGTTCGCCAAAACTCGCCAAGCACGATGACAAATGGTGACACTTTGGGCATGGACCAAATGACTGACTATCGCCAAATTTGGTGATATTTCGGCAAAACTCGTCAAGGTCAACGACAGACGGCGAGATTTTGGGCATGGACCAAACAATGACTGTCTACAGTTGTATTATATTGAAGATGTCCATAGACATTAAAGTACTGAAATTCTTTTCGGTGGTCCTGTAAATAAACTCTCCAGTAGATTGGAACCAAAAATCGAGATGCACAACTAGATGTTACAACAATCTTATATATGAAATTTCATAATAGTTTTTGAGATTTGAGAGTTAAATACATACACACGTATACCAAAAGTATAGTCAAAATCGGTTTTTTTCGTCAAAATTTGGCCCCCAAAATTTTTCGGGATCACATTACTTCCTTATACTACGTACAAGGAAGTAAAAATTGCTACAAGTTTGGAAAGAAAAAATAATAAATTGCTAATGAAAACATAATCACTTTTAGTGAACTTGTGTAAAACGGAAGTATTTAAAAAAGCACTTAAAAGAGTTTTAAAAATAAGCAAACTTTATGATGATACACAGCCTTTGCAATTTAAAGAACAGGTCCTTTAGAAATGTATTCAACAAGGTTATTTCACCCATCTCATATGTATTGCAAATCAAACTGCACAATCTAATGATGATTTTTGTGAATCTTTCTAAATTGAGTGAGATGGGCAATCAGACTGAACAGCAATCATTTAGAAACAAATTTCTACTTCATTCAATATGACCACTTTATATCACTATTTTTCACAAAATGTAAGTAGATATTTATTGACATCAAAAACAAGGTTATAATTTCAGATGCTGTTATAAGCAAGTTAATTGAAGTCTATAAAGAACTGAACAGGATAGAATATTTCAATATTATAACTGTTGTCAAAAAATGAGTTCACCATAACAAAGCTTAATTCAGGGATAGTAATTAGGATTTTATCTAAGTCCAATATTAAAGTCAATTGAAATGCTAATTCTGCCTACTACTATCTTATTTTATTTTTTGATAATAGTAAAGTGGAACCTCCCAAGTTGGACAAACCCTATAACTTGGATACTTTTCTGGGGAATGGAATGTGTCCATAAGATAGAAATAACCTCTATAAGTTGGACACCTCTGAAAGTTGGAAACTTTTTAATGGAACCACAGGTGTCCAACTTCAGGAGATTTCACTGTACCAGTCAATGTAACATGGGTGGTCAATTTGCTTAGAGCCCACAAAATAGATTTTAGTCTAGAGCCGAAAAAAAAAACAAAAAAAAAAACAGTTTTCTATTTTGAAAGATAAACCATATTGATGGGGGGTACTCAATATGTTTTCATTTTACTTATTTTCATAAAAAAAATTGGCATGAAGAAAAAAGTATATAGTCTGGACAAAAATAATATTAATCTTATAATTCTTTAAGTACCGTATATCCCAGCATGGTAAAATCATACAAGCCGGTGCGCACCCCATGTAAACATGGCGACAGTCGCCAACCATTTTCCACTATCAGCATATTAAAATTGCACATATATTCCACTAAAAATGAGCAACGAGTGGGCCGTTTTTAACTAAAAAACCCTCAGTGGATTCAGCAACCTAGTTGTACAGCTATGTAAACTATGCAACTAGTGGACCGTTTTTAACTAAAAAAACCTCAGTGGATTCAGCAACCTAGTTGTACAGCTATGTAAACTATATGCAACCAGTGGACCGTTTTTAACTAAAAAAACCTCAGTGAATTAAGCAACCTAGTTGAACAGCTAATGTGAACTGGGCAAACACTGGCCTGTTTTCAACTCAAAAAAACATCGGTGGATTCAACAACTTAGTTGTACACCTCTTCTAAAGTCAGTATTTTTAGAATAGCACTTAAATAGCACTTACGAAAACATAAACACATCAAATATCCATTTAAAATTCACATTAAAAACCTTAAACATTGAAAAGATTCGTTAAAAAAGAGCACTTACCTATATATTTTTTTAAATAACCGCTCAGAAATGTCCCCAACACCCACCGGCTTATAACGTAACACCAGCATGCTTTCTTTTATTTAGCTTTATATCACAATATATTTCTAACAAACACGCACAAATTCATTTCATATATTAACATAACACATTTCATTCCCTTCCCTAAATAACAGAAACAATTTCAAATTCCCAAACCTGACGAAACACGTATTCTTTATGGTTGCCAGTCACAACTACCACCGGCAGGTAACTACACTTTGGCGGTGCATCGCTCACTCTAGCGTCAGATTGTTCGCCAATGATTTGTAAACAAAAACATTGATATGTAAACAAGCACCGTATACGGAATATAGTCCCCCAGCATATAACACAAATCAGTAAATTTAGGATATGCCAACCATTTTATATTATATTTTATATCCTGCATTTTATCATGTTTGGTGTATAGCACGAATGTGAAAAAATGAAGTTATTTTTTAAGTTGAAAGTGTGTGTTATATGCAAAGATATACGATACTTGAAAATTGAAATAGGAAAAACAAAAATGGTTGTTTTGTTTTAAAAATGGGTTCTGGAGTAAAATATCTTAAAATTATAGAGGGACTACAGCTGAGTGATTTTGGTTTTCAGTACTTTGAATTGTTGTGAGTTTCTGCATTTGATTTATTCAAGTTTATCAAAAACAATCATTGGACACTGGTCAATTTTAATTGAGCTAGTAAGTACTGCTCAAACAAGTCATTAACCAAACTTTCGAGAACTAATGGCTGAGATGGACAATATTCGTAAAACATTTACATGCAAATCAACTTTTAAAGATATATTTATGGATTTGTTTCATAAAATCAGTACCCTTTAAAACATGCTGTTCAGTTAGATTGTTAAGTTTCTTACCTAAGAAGAATTTAAATTAACTACTACTGGAAATAAGATATTTCAGTTTATCACACTTCATAAACATATTTTATTTCAAATAAAAGTTGTATTACTCATCTAGGAGAGCTGCATGTGGCTCGTGAGCTGTGCTATGGACACCATGTTTTAAATAATTTTTATTTGTAATAAATAATAAACAGTGAAAGATTAGAATATTTATTAAATATAAAAAATATAACAAAAATAATAAATTTTTAATAACACTGACATTTGATGAAAACTATTCTTATGATTAGAGTTTTCTACTCATGTTACTTTGCAAGATTTTTGGTATCGCGCTGGTATGCTGTTGATTCCAGGGCAATGCATGCCATTAATTTTTTCTCTGCAATCTGTTTCCACCCTTTAACAGTACATGATTTAATACCAAAAATGACACAAATTCACTATGTATTCTTGATGCATTCCCTGAAAATTGAATTAAGAAATCAAATAATTCTATATACAGTCAAACCTCGTTATATGGTCACCTGCCTGTATGGTCACTTTTGAAAAGTCCCAGCTGACTGAATAGGAATTCTATATATTTTAATATCACTTACACAGTCATGTCATCATAGCTATGCCTGCTTATATGGTCACTTTGATCTTTGTGGGACGTATTTCTAAAAATTAACAAACCCATCTTTCAGTAACAGATAAGCGATCTAGCCTTTCTTCATTGTGTTGATAAGGAAAGGGACAATTTGCAGGGTTACAAAAGGGCTTAACCCCCCCCCCCTACTGAATAAGCCACTCATTTCTTTGAAAAGAGGATTGCACCTTGCTCTGTCCACTGTTTAGAAAGGGGAAAAAAATGTCAGGTGCAGAGCATGTGTTACACCAATACCCTGGAATGAGTTCCAAGTTTGTTTCACATGTTTTCTCACTGCATTTTTGTTGAACACTGTTAGGTATTTTTTATGCAATTTGTGGCCTCAGAGGAACATTTAAAAACTGTTAAATGATCTTGAAAAAGTAGTGGTAAGTATATCTAAACAGAATGAAAGACAATCCTACATAAATGAATATTTTAAATGTTGAACTGTGTTTTTAACTTTTGTAAGTATATTATGCATAAATTATTATTATTATTTTAGTATCTACTTACTGCATCAACAATTCAATAAAAAATATTAATCTGATAACAATATACAATTCTGCCTCATATAGTTATATATAATATTACTTGCAAAAACATGTATCTGAATTAAAATAGATGGCTGGTTACTTGTATTGCATATATGGGCACCCCGCTTATAAGGTCACTTTTCTAGTCCCCACAGGTGACCTTGTAATGAGGTTTGACTGCATCTTTTTTACACTGAATTTAATTTTGACCATGAAATACGAATGCTTTCAAATTAAATATACATTTTATTTTGAAAACTTGAATACCAAATCATGTTTGAGAGTGACTTCTAAAAGAAATCAAATCAAATCAAATATTTTTTCCTCTATTCTTTAAAAATGTAACTATAATTTAATTTCATTGTAAAGATTGAAAAAACAAAATACACTTACGTAAATTGACACTCAATATCTTTCTCAAAAGTAGTTCCATTAAGCCCAGTTCCATTCTTACAACTTATGCCCTCTCCAACAAAGCAAAGAACTAAAAAATTAGTAAAAATAAACAGCATTATTTTATATATAGTACATTTTATTTAATCATTATATTGAACTCATAAAATACATTTTAAGGAAAGATTGGACAGTACTGAAAATATTATTAAGTACTACTGGCATGTAATGCATTAATACTAATTTGAAAACGTGGTATATTTTTATTAGAGCTATGTTGTTCAACTTCAAAGCCAATATCTAACATTCTATCTATCTAATAAAAAAATTTCAGTTCAGTAAAACAGAAGCATGTGAACACCTTTTCTTTTCTGCCATTAATGAAAACTTAAAATAAAATCTATATATTAATTTGAAACATGTTTTTTACTGTAACAACTAAACTGAGAGAACAGCCAGGTGTAGAAATTTGGTTGAGATGTCTAAAAAAAGTTCTTGGCCTGTGTATGTGTCATCATAAGAGAAAAATGGAAAAAGTTGAATGGTTCAGGCATGGTGGAACAGCAAAGTTGCAATTTTTCTCCACAGAAGGTGAAGTACATCAGGAGAGTATTCTCCTGGTAGGGTCACCCAAGGTGTGAAGGCCATTCCATTTTACCCAGCTAAATACCTACAGGCAAACAAGCTAAGTCAGTCCTCTACCTCTGGTGCTCAGGTCCTTGGACTAACAGAGGCTACCTTTTTCCTCAGTCTATGAGTTATGGTATGTCAATGATTTTATTTTATATATATATATATATATATATATAGCTGGCTTGCTTATAAAATTATTTAAAAAAAAAACAAAAAACAATACTATGAGTTTACAATTGTTCTTGTTTATTGTTAAAAAAAAATGTACAAATGAACTAATGATCACTGGTATCTTCTAAATATAAATGCTCTTCTATTAATTAATATAATCTCTGAAGTATCTCTAGGCATATAATGCGAATAGTGAGCTATTTAACTAGTTAGACGTATTCCTTTAAAATATCATAACCCTTATATATATCATGCCAATATCTCTTATTAATAATATTTTTTTTTAATTTACTCTGCATTATTTCTTTATTTTATTATTATTCTACTAACTCTTACATTTTACTTATTGTTCAACTTTTCTCCAATTCTTTCTGGCAATGTATATTTTTTCCTCTTCAATTGGCAACAGCTACATGGTTGAGCCATGTTTTCAGGCTTAATGCTTTCGATCTCTTCATCTCCATTTTTTCTTCATAATTAATTTTTTTTTTCTGGGTATGTCTTTATGATTACTTTTTACTTAATAACAGGATAGCCCCCTGTAGTTACATATTTAGCTTTCTTTGTGCTAAGTAACTGCATTGAAATCCTGTTATTTTGTTTTTTATCTTGGTAGCAAGTATTTGGTTAGTGGGGCCTGACGAGTTTAGCCGATACTTGCTACCCATTGTTTTACTCCATACAATTACGTCTTCTTTTTCTGATTTACCATTGATTGGATTTCTATCTGCTGGATGTGTCTGCTCATTCCTGTTTTTACATAAGATTTTAAGTTCATTGTTTTGCTCATATATCATTCCATGGATATTTAGAATTTTGTATTTGCCAAGTGGATGCTACGTTGATTCATAAGTTATGCCTTTTACTATATATATATACATATATAATTAAATGCATCCACACTAAAAAATACATATAGGACACATATAAAAATATTATAGATTAACAGATAAAATGGTGAGGGAATGTAAATTAATTAGTTTCAAGAAAAAATAACAAAAACTACAATTTTTCTGCAAGCAAGGTGGTTTAATTAAAATTTATTTTTGAAATGACCATAAAAAAAAGAACAATTGGTCACAGAGATCTGGTATTTCATTTGAACATACATCAAATGAGATTTTGTCTAGCAAATTTAAAAAAAAAAAAAAAAAAATCAAAAATTGACAGACAGATACCATTGCACCCACTGTAGTAAGCTAATTAAAAAGCACAAATGCAAGAAAAAGACAGAACATTGATGTCAATGGCGTGACATTGAAGCTCCTCATTGTCCTGGAAGCTTTGATTTCTGAGAGAGTTATCTGGTTCAAGGAAATAATGAAAATCATTTGGTTCTAAATCTATGATAAAAAAATATATATATACTGAGGAGCTCCGTAATCACATTCAAGCTCATCGCACATCACCATGGTGACTATGCTGAAAAGCAATCACATTTTGCTAAATGTCACCAGAATGAATGAATTTGTTGATATTTAGCAGCAAATTCATTAATTTCTTTACTCTTGTCACCTCTTTTAACTGCCGATTTCAGTTTAGGAGGAAGAAGAAACTTTTGTAATTAAGTTACAAAAAGGAGAACTCTAAAAATATTGCCCTACCTTTGGCAGTATTATTTTCAGAACATGTTGTTGGCTGCTGAGTTTTAGGATTAATTTCTGGAGGCAAACATAGATATCTTCAAATGTAAAGGAAGCATTCTTTACATAGTAAACACAATGATATTTTAATTTTATGTTACGTACATTACTTTTTAATTACAGCTTTAGCCATACTGTAAAATTTTCGGAAATACAGAGGAAAGAATAAGAAAATGAGAAAATCATCTATTTGGCAGACGTATTTTGATTGTGCAAAAATTGCCAAGATAGGGCTTATATTGAAGCTGCACCTTTTACTTTGCTATCGTATTAAACACAGCACAACAAGTGGATGATGAAATTTTTTTTTTTTTTTAATGAAAATTATAACTAAAGAAAGAAAAAGCAAATTCTGAATAAGCTATCACAAAGAAATGTTCACTAGATCCAACTCAGGTTAATTTGTAAGCAGGTTTTATCCAGTTCTTTTCAACGTTCACAACTTTCAGTGATGTCGCTAGACTTTGGAAGGGACGAGTCCTTGGGACCCAGGACTTTCAAATTTCTGGGTCCTTTTTTTCCAAAGGTGGGTCCTTATCGATATAAAATCATTTGGTTAATTTCACGACTGATGTTACCATGTCTATGTCTCACCAATTTTGGTGTGCTGGCGTGTATGAATATCTTGTTCAAAAATAATAACTTAAACTTCTATTTAATAAAACAAAAAATATATAATTAATAAAGAATAATTTGTTGGGACATACATGACATTTTATCCAATTTACTGAGAAATTAACCATTTATTAGTATGAAATAACTGAATATTAAAATTATGAATAAAAGCATAGGGGGATTTAAGTACCCTTAATTCCTTGAAAGAGCATGTTTCAAACAAAGAGGTTTTCACAGGGAACTATGAGTAAAATATGCATTGTAGTGCCATCCCCAATATAAGGGCCATCCACAAATAATATCATGCATGGAAGGGGGGGGGGTCATGAAATCGTGACAATAAAAGTGAGGAAGTGTGGGATTACATGTTTTGGTGTAAAAACAATAATAATAAATGAAATCAGTAAAATATGTTTTATCATGTGATTTTGTTTTTCTTATATTCCTTTCTTTTTGAAAAAAGGTATTAAGTGTATGTTCCAAAAATAACGTAGATTAGCAGAAATTCTTAAAGCAAATTTTGCTTCAGTAGCGTCATTAAAACACACTGTTAAAGTTTAAAAATAAAATCTAAAATAATGGTGCGGTCTGCTCCTGAACTACAAGTACATGTTTTTCGAAATATAGTGTGACATCTGACAATTTGGTGAGGAAGGGGTATAGTGAAATGTGACATTTTGTGCCAAAGAATGGGGAGGGATACCAAAAAACTGAAAACAAAGCGACATCAATAATGGACAGCTCCATACTACACATTGGAAATGTAACTGTTAATACAACACAATTGAAATAGAATTGAGATGACTATAAACAAAAGGATACTGTCCCATCAACAGATTAGAACAGTTTGCTTCATATATACATCGCACGGTGTTTATGAGAACTAGTAAACTAAAACTAATTTGGAGGAAAGTTTTTGACATATTTACTGTTTCTATAAATTAATTTCAAGTGAGCTAACAAAAATTAGCTCTGCGGATGCATTTATTCTTCATTTCATAGCATTGCTAAATGATTTGCACAACATAAAAAAAAGGTAAACTTCATAGCATAACATAATTGTGCAATACACAGCCCATAGCAGATCAAAAGTACTTGGTATCTTTTCCAGCCAGCGCATGCGCACTGCCGATCTCGAGAACTTAGAAAAAGTTCTTCAGCAGATGGAGAAAAGGGACGGTATATTAAGTTACAACGTTACAACTGTGTGCCTAGGAGGAAGCGTACCTGGCTATCTGTTTGAACATGCGCATTATGCGTGCAGCCAATGATAAAATAATATGTAATTACTTGGCGTGCATGTATACGTTTCTGGGTAAATAAATATGTTATATTGACGTTTTTCCTGCAGTCTTTGTGTGTGTTTCTAAAAATTATAATTATCGTTTGACTTATTACATTAAAACAAAGAACCAATAATTATATTACTTAATTAAATTAAAAACATAGATTCATCATTATTTTAGTTGTTAATTAGCGACGTATAAAACAATTCGTTTGGTTATGCCGATTGATTAATATTCATCAATTATTAATTCAGTAATACTGGAAAGTGGATATCTAAAATAACTTGGTACAACCTTAAGTGTCCCCCGTAATGAATTAGACTAATTAATGTTAAAATAATAAATAATTAGCGATATATTAATGAGACACGCGTAATTTGGGGGACTTAGAAATTTTTTTAGGAATTCTTATTTTTTTCTCATAGACATAACCCGGTCCGTTTGACTTAAGTGTTTTTCGCCAATGTTAATTTTGAAAAATGTTAGTTTTGATTTCTAACATTTTCTTTAAGGGGGGGGGGGAAATCGCCCCCCTAAAAAGAAAATATGTTGAAAAATGTAAGAAATTTATTTCCATAAAGTGAATATCTAAAATAACTTAGTACAACTTGAAATATTCCAGAAGCATTATTACGGTTTTTTCCCCTTATTTCATCGTTTGACTTATTACATTAAAATAAAGAACCAATAATTATATTAAGTAATTTAATTAAAAACATAGATAATCATTATTTTAGTTGTTAACTGACAGATACAATTCCATTAAATAAAATTATTGCATTAAAACAATAGAACAAGTAATTAGATTATCGTAAGGTTAATTAAGAAATTAATTTTTAATTAATAATTTTCACTGAAGTTCAATTGCGATTACATTAAACTGAATGCAAGTTAGTAAATTACAATACATTTAAAGAATAGAACCGTTATATTCATTATTAATTAACTTAAAAACATAATTCTGATTTGATTAAGAATTATAGTAAAAAGTTAACTAAGGTTAGTTTTAAACCAAATGCAAATTAATGAAAAATAAAATATGGCTGTCGGGATACCAGTCTGCAGTCGTCCCTTTTTTTCTTTTTCTATTAGTTGATAAATTCATTTTTTTTTAATGAACAGGTGGTTTAAAAATTTACCCAAAAAATTATTTTTAAAAAAGTTCTTAACTATTAATTAAAATAGAATTACACTCGAATACCAGGTGCGGATCCAAGGGGAGGGCAGTCGCTTCGTCCTGGGCGAAGTCCAAAAATCTGTTAAAATATATTATGAAAGTATAATGAAAATTAAGTAGCCTTTTTCTAAGGGGTGTATTGCGGGTACTATTCCCTGTCCTTTTTAATCATCGTTCATATATTTTTATCAATAAAATAATTAATTGCATTAATTGGTATAATTGATTATATTAATTAATTATAAAATAATTTTGTGCATTCAACCCCCCCTTGTTTCAGGTACAAAATTGCCCCCTCCTTGAGTAATTTCTGGATCCGCCCCTGTCTAATCCCCAGTAGATGCAGGAATATTTTTCGGGATGGCTCAGCTATTTCAATGGATAAGAAATTATATATTTTTTCTTCTTTTAAGGCTGTTTAACCTGACAAGTGAAAGTCGAATCGGGAACTAGGGGAAAAGCTTGAAATATGGGTGGTTTGGGGGTCCAAGCATACATGTCACGCCATCTTTATTTATGTAATGGACACAATTGTTATCTGTATTTTTTAGAATTTCTCTGAAAAATTTTAGAAATATAATTATAACTTTAAAATTAAAACGATAAAATGGACTTTTCTTGATGTAAAATATTGTAGTAAGTATTAGAGATCAGCACGAGTTGATGTTGGCCAACTGAGGAAAACGGGGCCTTTTTTTATTCAATTCCTGCTATTAGTTCACATACTCTATATATCTTTAAAATTTTTAATCGTTAATAAAATACATTTTTTTATATCCACTCAAGTTTACGTACATTTTTTTAAACTTGTAGTGGATGACACTTGATGTTAATATGGTTTTTTCAATATTAGTTCATTAATTATTAATTAAAAAACTTTTTCAGGATGCCATGCTTGTCGAGTTTTGCTCGCATAAAAAGATTTATGCTTTTGAAACAAGGAATAAATTTATTACTACTATGCAGAATCGCATGCATTTGAAAAACATGAAATGGCATTGAAAGTACATGAGTTTAACAGGAAAATAAAATGTGTAACATAGAATAATGTCCAAATGTTTTTTCCGAAGAACAATCCTCGTACAAAGATGTTTCAGCATGATAGCTTGAATTGTGGTAGCGTTGGGGATTTTCAGTGTAAACAAAGAACCTGCTCATTGAGATGTGCGAGACTTTGAAAAATGTTAATTGAACACAATTGATTTAAGGGGCTTTTGTTGCTATGTCGATATAGATTTAGATGTGCTAGGTTGAGAAATAGGAAATTCACTTTCTATTTTGCCACTTAATATTGTGATACTATCATACGTATATACATATTTATATTAATTTATTATTTAAAATGTAATTAAAATAAATTTTTTCTTTGTTAACCTAAGTAGGAATTAATTTTTTTTATATTATTTGTTTTGAAATAAAAATGTAATCATTTCATTTTTACTTGGCAGAAATAGAAATCTAACTTATCGTTATAGACTCCAGCATTTCAAATTTCAACTATTTTTGTGAAAAATAAACATTTGGGCACATGAGTTAAAAGATATGGTAACCCTCCAACTACCTACCCACAGGGATGTAGCCAGGGGGTCGCTGATGGGGCTGCAGCTACGATTGAAATGAGTTAATATAAGGTACAGAGAAAAACATTTTCTGAGAAAAATTTCAAAGATGACCTTGAGAAAGTTGAGGTTCATCTATGGAGCGAAGACTAACTTAATATTTTTTCCTAATTGTGTTTCGTAACGGCAAAAATTTTTAACTCGATTTTATAAATTTATTTTTTTCCATTTTTTACTTCAATTTATTTTTATATGTGAACATTTTTATGCCAAAAGGGGGTCCATTCCTCCTCCCCTACTCCTAAAAAAGGGATACATTATATCGATTTTTATAAGTTATGTTGCCTTCCAGTTTTTGAGTACTCAGCCACCCCCGAAAAAAAATCCTGACTTCACTACCGTATCTGATAATTAAAAGCATCACTTGAAAGTGTAAATATTTAGGAAACAACAAAAATAATTGTAATGGAATTTAAAATCAAATCTTATAACGTCACTCAAAATTTGATATCATTATTTTTTAGACTCTGATTTGGAATTCATAGCTATTAAGTAAAATGCTGAGTCACAAACTTTTAACCAGTTAAGGGTTTTCGTAAGGTATATATATATACATGCATACAATAAATAAAAGAGGCAGGTTCATTTCAGTAAATTTTAATTATTCCTGATATACAAAACAAAATAAAATATACATGTATAAAGCTAAAACGACAGCTTGCATGAGATAGAAAGATATATCATTCAGGGATGATCGTGCTCTCTTCTAAATAATCATGAAAAACCTAAAAATAATCAATAGAAAATGGTTGTTTGATTAGCATTATTTTTTTAAATATATGCAATAAAATGGTAAATATAATAGTTTTTCACAGCATAAATACATTTTACATTCACAGAAATTCAAGGTAACAGCACCATTTATTCGAAAAATAAATAAGTGAAAACAGGCTCACAATTCATCCCTAGAAACAAATAATCTTGTATAAATCCACCAGAGCAGGCAATTTCACTCTTCACGACAGTCATAAAAACTGAACTATTCCCCCCCCCCCCCCAAATTTTTTTTTAACTTCCAAAATTTTTTGAATAGTGCTTTATAAAATTTGTTACTACTTTCGTGTATGCTTCATACTCAATTTACTCCATGATAGAACGCTGTACCCTGTTTACATTTTAACAGCAAGAAAGCACATAAAACACCACAACAGCGGTCAAATAATTTTTTTTTATTACACCAAGCATGACGTCTTATTTACGTCATTCCCTAATTTCCGGGTACAGTCCTCAGTTTCAGGGTTTTTCAGGGTATTTATTTATAGTTATTTCTCCCAAATTTTATAAAACTCAATCACATTTGCTTCCTTTTATGAATATTAATAATGATCTAGCTGAATAAATAGAAATTTATTTGAAAAGAGTACTGTTTTTATAAAATGTCCCCAATTTTTGTATCAGAATTGGGGACCCAACGCTCATTTGTCAACAAATTTGTGGACATTTTATAATTAACACTAATCTAATTAAAAAACAATATAATAATTAAAAATTGTCTTCAATTGCTTCTTTACTTTTCGAGGACAAACTGCAAAAAAACACAGAAATTGGGGACTGTCCTCGAAAATTGGGGATGTATGTGTATGATCACCTTAACAATTCTTTGCTCAAAAATCTGGGCACCTTATACCTATTGTTTAATATTTAATAGTAGAAGTCAAAAGCCCGTTGTGAAGGCAAAGGCAATTACAATGGGCGTTAGAAAATGCATACGATAAAAATATGTCTACTCAATATATTTAATCTTTGTCCACATAAAATAAATAATTTCATATTCACTTCCTATTATATACCGAAATTAGAATTACATTTTCTTCTAAAAACCCACGAAAACATTTCACATTCGAAAGATTTCGTTTTACTGGGAACATCCCCTCTCATATCAATGTTTCATGCAGAGGATATCATTTTATTTGTGAAAAAAATTAAATTGGATAATCTGAAAAATAAATAAAGAAATTAAAATCGCAATTCTCCCTTCAAAGCCTGATAACCAAGACTTCAGTATGACGTAATTAACACTTGTGACACCTAATTTTCTCACGCAATTCATTAACATTTTTTACCCTCGGAAATAAAATGGAGTTGAAAATAGCAAAAACATCGCTTGAAAATTGGGGAATGGGTAGATTTTCAGATTTTTTAAGTATCGCAGATTATTTTGTTCATTTTTGGTTATTATAATGAAAAATTTCATGCGGATTGTTCAAATGGTGTAGATGTTATTACACTTTTTGTGCTTAACTTTTAATCTTTTTAGAGTAATGACGGTAAAAGTTTTATCTTAGAGTGGTTACCCGGAATTGTTACAGAATAAGTAAGTCAAGGATCAGCATAACTATATGGTAGGGTTTCAACAAAATATATTGTTGCGAAATAACTTAATTTGCTCCCGTATTGCATGCGCCGCCGTGAAACTAGTTTTGTAGGCATAATAGCAGTCCTCCGATGATGGTAACCCTGTAGCCTTGGCAACAAACTTGGCGACTTGGTGACGGATTTAGCAACCTTGGCGACAAATGGTGGCTTCTAGAAAATTCATGCCTCGAGACCATATTTCAATTTGATAAGATTGTTCCAGAAATTTCTCGGCAATTCTGGTGACGTCATCATCTCTATAAAAGCGCTAGGATCTCTCTCCGGGGAGTTCAGTTGGGTGATAGACTTTGAAGCGCACGGTTGATTCTGTGAAATGAATAGCGTTATTGTTGTGCTTATTTGTGATTTTAGTTAGCGTATGCTAAAGTTTCTTGTATTATTTCGAGCTATTGAGCTGCGAGCCGTAAAATAAAGTGTTATTTTTGTTTACTGTGCTGTTTGAACTGCTTTGAAATACACCCACTTGGCGATTTTCGTAACATTGGTGTCAGGATCTGTTTGAATGCCATTAACCAGAGCAGCCATGGAAGATAAATTAGAAAAACTGTTTGCTATGATGTTAGATATGAAAGAAGATATGTCAAAGATGTCTTTGGGACAAGACAGTCTGAAAGAAAATATGTCACAGATGTCTTTGGGACAAGAGAGTCTGAAAGAAAATATGTCGTTCGGACAGGAGAGTCTGGAAGAGAAGGTCTGTTCTGGACTAGAACATTTGACGGCCAAACATCTTAACATTTGACGGCCAAACATCTAGGACTGTTTTTAAGACTCAGTTTGAAGTCGTGAGCTCTACAAATGGATGGACGGATAGCTTCAAGGCCAGTCAACTTGTGGCCTCTCTGCAAGGATCAGCTGCGGAGATTCTCCTAGGAATACCGAATGACAAGTTGAACGACCTACCTACCGTCGAAAAGGCTCTAGAATCTCGATTTGGTAATAGCCATCTTACCCAGTTTTATAGGACTGAATTGAAAGCAAAGGCCTGGAGAAAGCCTACAGGTATTAGCCGCCGATGTTGAGCGATTGATGAGCCTAGCTTACGCGGAATGTCCCCTAGATGTTCGAGAAAATTTAGCAGCCCAGTACTTCGTCGACGCTATCAGGGACGAAGATACACAACATTCTACGAGACTGGTAGACCCGAAAGATTTGAAGGCACCTCTGGCGTATAGCATGAAATATGAAGCTGCGAGAACCGTTTCGAAAACACCCATGCATGTAAGGTCTGTGGATTTAGAGGGAAACGCTGCCAAGGAAAAGGATGATAAACTGGATTCTGTACTCAAGGCACTCCAGGAATTATCGGATAGTCTCGCTGTTGGGAAAAGGGGCTCTTCCCGAAGGAATCCGAACGTGACCTGTTGGAGATGTCACAAAAGGGGACACGTGCAAAGAGAGTGCGACGTGACTTCTCCCAAACAGGAAAAACTAGGTCTTGGGCGTCTTGCGGGACGGAGGCTGCCTTTTCTGAATAAAGCCCCTGAAGAGAAATTTGAAGTTTCCGCACTCAGCGGAGGAGAAACTGGACTTTATGTTGAAGGAACTATTTGTGGTATCCCTTGTTTGATGCTAGTGGATACGGGTGCGAATGTCACTCTTCTAAAATCGGACTTCGCCATGAAACTGAAGGAACAATTGCTCTACACGTCTCCAAACGTCTCTATTAAGACCGCTACCGGTGAAAAGACAGAGGTACGAGGAAAACTGGATGTATCCATTGAATGTGGATCCAAGAAATTCCGGCACAGGGTCTACGTGGCTAACATCACTGACCCGTGTATCCTTGGACTGAATTTTCTTCAAAAATTTAACTTTACCGTAGACTTAGAGAAGAACGAGATATGGACAGGAGTGGAGGAGATTCCCTTGTTTTCAGGAAGCGAGCAGTGTTCAAAATCATGTTCTATATTAGCGAAAGAGAAGACGACTATACCATGCGAGATCTGAATTTCTTATCCAAGGGGTTCCTGAAGCCTCTGGACATTTCCGGTATGTCGTAACGAACTTTCCTAGCCAGTTCTCCTTAAAAGGGGTCTTGGTGGCCGCCGCACTCGTGGATTTAAGAGGGGAAGCTATACCTATTCGAGTGTTGAATTTGGACGATAAACCCAAGATTGTAGAAAAAGGGGCCGTTATTGCGACGTATGAACCAGTGGTGGATATCGTCGCCCGTCCTCAAGGATATTCTAATAGTCATCATTTTCAACTAATGCTTGAGAATCTTGAAGGACTTAGTAAGGAGCAGCGAATAGCAGTACAAAAATTACTCCAGGAATTCCAAAACTTATTCTCTACCGGTGACGCCGATGTGGGCCACTGTAATGTGACACAACATAAAATTAATACAGGTGATCATCCACCAATCAAGCAGTATCCAAGGCGTTTGCCTCTTGCAAAGAAAGAGGAAGCTGAACGCCTGATTAAAGAAATGGTGGACGGTGGCATAATAGAGGAATCGTCGGGGCCTTGGGTGTCACCAATCGTTCTTGTTAAAAAGAAGGACGGATCGACACGTTTCTGTGTCGACTATCGGAAACTGAACGATATTACGAGGAAAGACTGCTATCCCTTCCCGCGAATAGATGACACTTTAGATGCTTTGAATGGAAGCCAGTGGTTCTCTACGTTGGACTTAAAGAGCGGGTATTGGCAAGTCGAAATCCGACCTGAAGATAAAGAAAAGACAGCTTTTACCACCGGACAAGGACTCTGGCACTTTAAGGTAATGCCTTTCGGTCTTTGCAATGCCCCCACTACTTTTGAAAGACTAATGGAAACGGCATTACGTGGACTTTCGTCTGAGGCCTGCTTAGTATACTTAGATGACATTATTATAGTGGGCAAAACGTTTGAAGAACATTTAAATAATATTCGTCAAGTGTTTCTTAGATTACAAAATGCTAACCTTAAACTAAACCCAAAGAAATGCAAATTTTTACGTAAAGAAGTTACTTATCTTGGTCACGTTATTTCTGCAGACGGAGTTAAGACTGATCCATAAAAAGTTAAAGCGGTTGTCGATTGGCCTCGTCCGGAAACAGTACATGAACTGAGAAGTTTTCTCGGACTGTGCACCTATTATCGCCATTTTGTAAGAAATTTCTCAACAACAGCAAGACCTTTACATAAATTGACTGAAGCCAAAGCAAGTTTTAATTGGACAGAGGAATGCGAGAAATCGTTCATTAGTTTAAAGCAGGCGTTAACGACTTCTCCTATTTTGACATATCCCCGGACTGACAAAAATTCTATCTTGGATACAGATGCCAGTAATGAAGGGATAGGAGCCGTGCTTTCGCAGAGAACACAAAATGGTGAAAGTGTCATAGCTTACTTCAGCTTGGTAGGGATGGACGCGAGACGAGACAGAGATTTACAGCTTTTTTGCGAGACGCCAATTTTTCGTCTCGCGTCCATCCCTAAGCTTGGGTAAGCCGGAGAGGAATTATTGTGTCACTCGTAAGGAATTACTGGCTATTGTTAAATCTATTGAGCATTTCCATCACTACCTCTATGGACGGAAATTTCTTCTCCGGACTGATCATGCTTCCTTGAGATGGCTTTTGAATTTTAAAGAACCTGAGGGTCAGATAGCTCGCTGGATCCAAAGGCTGCAGGAGTATGAGTTCGAAATCGAACATCGCAAAGGAACTTCGCACGGAAATGCAGACGCTCTCTCCAGACGACCTTGTAAAGAGGACTGTAAACACTGCGTGAATGCCGAGAAGAAGTACGGGACGGAGACGGATACTTTCGTGAAGGTTTTGACTGCAACGACTGTGGATCAGTGGGCTTCGATTGAAGTACAGAGAGCACAATTAGAAGAGTCCAATATCAGGCCAATTTTGGAGAAGAAACTAAATTCCGCGGATCGACCGTCTTGGCAAGAGATCGCGCCAGAGAGTCCCGCCACAAAGCGATACTGAGCTCTTTTGGATTCTTTACATCTTAAGGACGGTGTTTTATATCGGAAATGGGAGAGCGATGACGGAAGATCAAGCCGATGGCAATTAATTCTCCCACGTAGTAGAATTCCAGAGGTTCTGCGGGAGATTCATGATAGCGCAAGTGGAGGGCATTTTGGAGTGATGAAGACGTTAAATAAAACCAGGGAGCGATTTTATTGGGATCGACTTCGAGCCGATGTTGAAAAATGGTGTAGAGAATGCCACGATTGCGGTGCCCGGAAAGGACCTAAAATAAAAACCAAGGGTCGTTTGCAGCGCTATAACGTTGGCGCGCCTTTCGAAAGAGTGGCTTTAGATATCCTAGGACCCCTGCCTACAACATCGAAAGGCAATCGATATGTCTTAGTTCTGATGGATTATTTCACCAAATGGCCAGAAGCAATTGCCATCCCGAATCAGGAAGCTTCAACTGTAGCTGAAGAGCTCGTTAGAAACTGGATCTCTTATTACGGAATGCTTATGATGTTACATTTGGATCAAGGTACAAATTTTAATTCAGCACTATTTTCGGAACTCTGCGAATATTTGGGAATCACGAAGACTCGAACAACACCGTTACATCCCGAGTCCGATGGCATGGTCGAGAGGCACAATCGAACAATTTTGAATAATCTTTCAATATTTGTTTCGAAGAATCAAACCGACTGGGATACATATTTGCCACTGTTCCTCCTGGCTTACAGAAGTGCGGTTCATGAGACGACCGGATATTCTCCATCAGAGATGTTGTTCGGCCGTTCTCTTCGATTACCCAGTGATATTGTTTTTGGACGACCATGTGATACGCCCTCCTCACGGAATGACTACATGAGTAATTTAGAAGCACGTTTAGAAAGAGTTCATTCATTTGCCAGAGAGCGAATCAATTTGGCGAGTGACCGAATGAAGATTCGTTACGACGCCAAAGCAACGAATCACCAATTTAAGGAGGGTGATCAAGTTTGGCTGTATAACCCAAAACGAAGGAGAGGTCTGAGTCCTAAGTTGCAACAGAACTGGGAAGGACCTTATACAGTTGTCAAGAAATTGAATGATGTTATCTACAGAGTCCAGAAGTCGCCGAATACAAAACCGAGAGTCATCCACATTAATCGTTTAGCTCCATACGGTGCTACGGATCATAATGTTGTGTGATTAGACTACCGGGTCGTCAGTTTTTTTAAAGAGGGGAGCAGTGTTGCGAAATAACTTAATTTGCTCCCGTATTGCATGCGCCGCCGTGAAACTAGTTTTGTAGCCATAATAGCGGTCCTCCGATGATGGTAACCCTGTAGTCTTGGCGACAAATGGTAGCTTCTAGAAAATTTATGTCTCGAGACCATATTTCAATTTGATAAGATTGTTCCAGAAATTTCTCGGCAATTCTGGTGACGTCATCATCTCTATAAAAGCGCTAGGATCTCTCCGGGGAGTTCAGTTGGGTGATAGACTTTGAAACGCACGGTTGATTCTGTGAAATGAATAGCGTTATTGTTGTGCTTATTTGTGATTTTAGTTAGCGTATGCTAAAGTTTCTTGTATTATTTCGAGCTATTGAGCTGCGAGCCGTAAAATAAAGTGTTATTTTTGTTTACTGTGCTGTTTGAACTGCTTTGAAATACACCCACTTGGCGATTTTCGTAACAATATTTAGAGGAGAGCAGTGGCGGCTCGTCATTAGGGGCCAGAGGGGCCTGGCCCCACCGGTTAGCCACCTTCAAATCAAAGCTTCTTTCTATTATGTAACACCGTTCTTTTAATTATTTGTCTTTATTGAAAAAAAGGCATGCATTTTACTCTATTTTAATACTTATTCATTAAAAGAAGCACTTAAAAAAGCGATAGTTAAGATTTTTCCCCTATCTGCCATGGGCTTGTTTTCCCTGAGCTTGGCGTCTTTCTCCGTTTACCAGGTTGACATATTTGACATGGAGCACAAAAGCCATGTTAACGCTCCATTAACCCATTTGTGCCTAGCGTCCCTTTTTTGGGACAGCATTTTCGCTATCATTCGAAAACGTTATTTGTTTTTCCTATTCGCGAGTATTGAACCTCAATTCCACAAAATATTTTAATATGGCCAAGTAGGATGTTGACATTTCAATTTTTATACATAATGATTTTAAATGAAATCATCCCTTGTTCAAAAAGTTGACATCAGAAATTTATCAATTACTGCTGGTGTTAGCAAACATCGAAGAAAGTCGCAAAAATATCCAGGCACGAATGGGTTAACTTGGCTTCCAGTGGCTTATTTGGATGGCCCTTACTGCAATTTGGGCGCCTGATCTTCAGGCCCTCACATGGTAATCTAAACGACTATATGGAGAAATTTCACCAATCAGTAACTATTGGCGAAATTTTCCGCCCAGGAGGAAATCATTTTTTATGTACACCCTCAAAAAATGTATTCGAGCAAGAGAAATTTCCTACTTTAGATTTGCGAATAATAATTGCGTTTTTGAAAAACGCACAACTTGATAGAAATATAGAAAGCCATATTTATACATAACCTAATTCATTGATAAATAATTTTTAATATACGAAACCAACGTAGGAAATTTCTTGCTTGTTCGAAGTGCAGTCAGATATTTTTCTGTTTATTTTTCTTGATTTACGAAATGTGATGTGTAAATGTATTTTATATGTTAATATTAATTTAAAATAAATAAATCAAAAAATTATGAACAAGCAGCTGTAAGAGACATAAATACTAAATAAAATTGAAACGTGTCCTTTTGATTAGTAATAGAGTAAACTTTTCAATATTAACGAAAGTAGGTAAAAAATAGCAAAAGTTGTATAGTAATTTTGATCATCATTTGCCAGTTGAAAAATTTTAAATGCTTACAGTGTGTGCCAGGGGGGAGGTTGCCCTATATGTATATATATTTTTCCTGATTTTAACTGCCACTGCTTTGTTTTTTTTTTTTTTTTTTTTTTTCGGGCCCCACCACTGAAACTGGTCACGAGCCGACACCGGCAAAGAGTTTTCATCTAGTGAACAAATTTCATATTTATTAAAATACTAAATGTTACAAATGTTTCATACACTTAGAGGAGATGCAGAGCTTTGGATGATCCCATTGACGTCAATGTTAGTATCTGTTTCACATATTTTTTTCGTACTCATTACTGCAATTTCGATTCTGTTTTCGTGTATATGTAGTAAAGTATCAAAGATTCTGATGACACATTCTAAAATGCGCCAAACATATCTATATATAACACTTCTGTCGTGTTTCCATGGATTATAGGGGATTAGACAGTTCTGCTTTTTACAGCATCTTGTACCAACCCCAAATTCAGATTAGGTCGATAGTGGCAGTACCTGCCAAGTGTACCTACCACTAACACCCGAAGAGTTCATTTCTACCTCATTCAGAAGTCAATAGATGGCAGCACTACCGATTTTATAGGGGCTTCTTAATTTTGAAGCAAATACAAGTAGAAGACCCCAAGGCTTAGTTTTGCCACACCCAGAGATTTCATTTTATATGGGAACTCGGGGGACATTGCAGCAACGATGTATTTAACATGGCCCAGTCGCTATAACAAGCACGGCGGTCTTTGGTTGGTCCCAGTATTGAACCCAGAACATTTCAGGTGAGATAGATGCCTCTCCTAACCGGGTTATCGAATGGTACAATACACCTCTGGTCGCGGTGCCTGGCCCTCCCCTCCAAGAGGCCCGTATATAATACACTTAATATTTCGATAAAATATATTTGAGGAAGAGCTGCCATCTAATGGACATATTTTGAATGTTATTGAAATATTAAATGTTATCAATTTTTGATACATTTAAGAATATGTCATCTGATTTTTTGATACTTTTTCTACGTATACCCAAAATCAGAATCAAAATCGTAATTAGAAAAAATTATGTAAAACAGATTTTAAAATGGAAGTCAGCACAATTGTCCAAAGCTCTCTGTCTCCCTTAACTATAACTAGTTCAATTCATTACAATCATGTCTACAAGAATTCAATTACATCTTTGGATGTCAAGTATCATGTTTCTTCCATTAAAATACATTTTGAAAATTTTTAGCTTGGCATGCAGAGGGACTAGACTTTTTGAAATGCTTCACTCATTGCAGTTCAACCATTCTATTCTCCCCATGAATTATTTAATTTATATTCATTAAATCATAAAAAGATGTCCAGATTTTTCAAATGATATCTCTTGATTTATTTTTTTTCTCTTTTCAAAGGATTATTTTTTCTTTTTATAGAACAATGCCAAAAATTCAGTTATCCTTAAATAAAATAATAAATTGGCATTTTTCTTTTACAAAAGCAATCTAAGATGTAATTACTGGAGTAATTAACTAAATGAAAAGTCATAAACTGTTATTCTAAATTCACAAAATGATATTTCTTACAATTATGCTTTTGTACACTTTTTCAGACATGTCCTACATATTATATCAAAGTGAAATACTGTAACATCTACATAAAATATCATATTTTACAGCATTACAAACATTTCCAGAAACTTGCACAAATAATTTCCATAAGGCACTTGTATCTTCGTATGTCGCATGTCTTTTAAACTCACTGTGCACTACATTTCTACTTTCTGCTTAAATTTCTCAGAGAGCAATGTGATTTGCAGCTCTGAATAGCTTAAAAAAAAAGAAAAATTATTTATTTTTTCTTAAGCTAGGAATTGCTGAAAGTTTGTTGAAGAGCAACACATTTAGCAAAACATCATACAATCAAGGCTGTAGTTTGAAGAAATAAAGCCAGCTTCACAGTCTTTGTCATAATTATTTAGTTTATTGTAATTTGTGACCTGAGATTCGAAAAATATTACGATGTTTCTTCATAAGCTGCGTTCTGGTGCTGAAATAAACTAGAGAACTGTGTCTTTTATCATGCTTTTTAAATCATGCAAATGCACACAAAAAAAAAAAAAAAAAAAAAAAAAATTCTAAAAGTAACGTACTTAGTACAATTTTTTATCTTTAGGATTTTTTTCTGGAAGTTATGCATGAGATCATGCTTGCATATTATAGCACTTGAATGGTTATTTGTTTTGCATTGCATCATTGTATGTACATATCAAATTTTATTAAAATCAGTCCAGTGTTTCTGGAGATAATTTACAAAATCTGAAATTTCTCTTAATTTTGAACATTAGTGTATGTGAGTTTTTTATGTAGATGCTAGACTAGACAGCATTTTTCAAAATTCATAATCTATGGAGGAAAGGGGGGGTGAAAGGGCCGAAACACTTTTTTTCACACAGTTATCTTTGTCTCAGAGAGAAATCCATAAAATCTTTCTTTAAAATACAACATTCACGAATACCTAAAATTCAATTTGAACCTTATGGGGACCTCCAGCATATATCTGAATGACGATATATGCCGTTCTATATCTCTACGATTTTAAGGTCTTTCACACCATTATGGACTCTAATGTGAATTCTTAATGAGTCAGCTCTGTTAAAAATTTTGCTACAATATGGATAGTTGTGCTGTTTTCTTGCTCATTCATAAGTATTTATAGTTTAAGAACCTATGATCTATGTTTTGTAAGTATGTAAACTCCAAGAAAGTGTATTTAAGTTGCTATAACTTCAGGTCTGAAGAGGTTATTTTTCCCAATGAAATGTTTTGTAATGTCTGGTGAAGTTATGACGCTGAGAGAAACTTTTATGGCATTTTCGACATGAGTAAGGCCTTTCACCAGTATGGACTCTAATGTGAATTTTTAATGAGTCAGCTCTGTTAAAAATTTTGCTACAATATGGACAGTTGTGCTGTTTTCTTGCTCGTTCATAAGTATTTATAGAAGTAAGTTTCAAATTATTGTTGTTAGTAAAATCATATTGTGAAAAACTATCTTCTTGTTCTTCATCAGACTGAAAGGTGTTGCAGTAAGATGTCTGAGAAACAAATTCACCTAGAAAGAAAAATAATCAGTTAAAATTTTATTTTGATACATCAAAATTATACTATACATTTTCCAATAATGAATGATCATTCCCCACATTGATGAATGACTGTATATGTCCAAAGTAAATAACAAGACTGGATTATTCAGTAGAGGTGTGACCATTTTAGAGGCCTCAAAGGAGAAAAACAGCAAATCAAACAAGAAAATATTTCAACTAATCCAAAATTATATATATGTACAAGCATTTTAAGCTTTAAAAATAGTATTGAAAGTTTTAAATGTTACATGCATGAAAGTGTAAAACTTCTAAATACATGATAAGGCTGTCCAACATAAAACTGCTGCTGCATACAGGCCACAATCCTGCCTGCCTACTGCTGTTCGTATGTTTTTTGGTTTAACTGAAAAGATACAAAGTACAGACAACAACAACAACAAAAAAATGCAACACATTAGCCTGCGATTTTGTTAAAATTCTAAAGTGGTATCTTTCACAAAAAGTTTAGAGAAGCTTATTTTCAGTTGCCAAAATAGAATTTCTACAGTATAAGAATCATGATATTATCTCTATTCTCATGTTATGTTGGCACAGAAACCTGTTATGAATACAAAAGACTGGAAGAAATTCATTTGAAGATCTGAACCTTAGTAAATTTTTCATAGAAGGGAGCCACAGAAATTCTACAGCCTAGGCACTTCTATAGGGCTTAATCTGGCTCTGGTGCTTAGAGCATTAATTGTTACGATTGCAATTTGTTTGTTTTATTATGGCAACGCTATGCTAGAGCGATCTGCCAAGGATGGGGGTGCCTTGGAAGGAGGACTTTCTAAGGGGTTCTAATGCGTATTCACATTACATCGGGAGAAAACCTACTAAAACTCCAGAGAGTTAGATCGACAGCCGCACGATGGGACCCAAACCCAGGACCTTCACACTTTGGCCGTCTACCATTTTCAATGACATAACCATTGTGCCATGGTGAGGCGTTACGATTGCAGATGAACAAGCTTTACTTTATTTTATTTTTATTACGACATTCTATTTCTGTAGAGCCAGTTATTTATTTTTTCAGCAGTTCTTTGGAGAAAATCTGCACTGATGACATGGAAGTAAATGTATTTTTAAAACAAACTATATCAGACTTTAAAAAATTCAGCATACTCATTTATAAACTATAATATACACACTTATGAAGAATAAAACTACTGTCTAATGCAACTTGTAGAAAAAAAAATATCTTAAAGTTACAGGGGGGGGGGGGGATTGGGGGCTGAAGACCCCCCCCCCCCCAAAAAAAAAGAGATTTCTAATGGGTAATATTCTGCTTTTTTATACTCTTTGGATAGGTAAATTATCCCCTTCCAAAAAAATTATATGTATTTAGAGATAAAAATTTTTGCTTTATTGTACATTTTGTTTGGGTCAAATAAGCTTTTCAAAAAATTTAGTATACTTCCCCAAAAAATTTCTGGATCCAAAACACAAAACTCACAGTGAAGTAACCTGTGACAACACCCACTTAGATTGGTATGTTTAAATATTTGTTCTAAATACTTCACAAAACTTAAAAGTTTGACTATTTGTAAACATGCACAGTGCAAGTTTGCAAAGAAACATTCTGAATTTTTTTCACGTCTGATGCAATGTGGCTCTTTTTAAAAATGTTCCAAAGTTTCAGAATTTCGTAAAAAACAAGCTTTAAGATTTCCCTTTTAAGAACTTTTTCACCCGCTCATTTAAGTTTTAGTTTCACAAACTATTTTCTAATTTTTCACATCAGCAGTATTTTTTTGTTTTAAGGTGTTTCAAAATATAATTCTTTAAAAATGCAAAAGTAGCTGATTTATTTTCTATAATGTTTCTAGTATAAACAAAGCAAGTAGCATACCTGTAATAAGTATGCTACTTGATTTTTCTTACTCACTGTAAAATATAACTTTTACATACTTTTGTAAGCCGACCAAGTTGTATGGTGGGTAAAGCACCGTACTCCGGTTTCGTGTTCTACTTCCTGCGGCCGGGGTTTGATCCCCGACTGGCATGGTTGTCATTGTGTCCGTCCTTTATAAGGGGTAATGCTGACCGCCCACTGGGTGCCCTCATAATAAAATGGTCACAACCCTCGGGCCGTTGTAAGGGGCAATGCCTAATCAGCAAGTTCCCACCCGCTATTAAAAAAAATATATATATTTTTGTAAGAGAACATTTAACAAAAACTGGTGTTAATATGTAAAATTAATTTAAAACTTTTTAAAATAACACACATTCAAGATATTCATATCACTATAACTGTTATGGATGGAACGAAATGTTCACCCTTTTCAGTTACAAGAAAGTTTCACCATTCAAACATGCAAAAAGGTTAGAACAAAAGAGTAGAACATTGTTCTAATCTTTCTACCTGCTGGAACCCTCCAACTTTTCTACAACTGCAGAAGGGTGGGCCTTCCCTTTCAGTCAGAAAAAGATGCTTCTTAATATACAATCAATCTAAGTTATTTTACAAAGATTTAATCTAAAAAATTGTCAGTTGTATTATTATAATTGAAATAAAAACAGTCAAAGTGCATAATTACCAGGAGCTGCAATAATTAAGTACATTTATTTTAGAGTCAAATTTTTAAAAGAGAGAATCTAGCAGAATTTACTAACAAGACTAAAACCAAAAACATTACTTTGAGGTGCCCTAAAACAGCATCTTTTTCAAATCCAATGCTGTAGTTCTTAGCTATTATTTTTAACTAATAATGAACTGCACAAGAAATGTAACAAGAAAAAAAAATTAGCAGAAATTTTAGTGAATTTAAAAAATAAATTAAAAAGATCTTTTGACTGTCACTGGTGTATGTGTTGCCAGAATACATTATAACAAGACTGTTTAAACTTTAAAATTCATCTTTACAAAGCTTTAGAGTCATTACTTAACAGTTTTGGTTTTATTTCATTTAAGCATTTCTTTGTTGTCAAATGGATATCTGCTATGTGCACTTTTTTTACGATTTCAGCATTTTGATTATTATGACTAGTCTACTAACCAAACTTTTGAATAAAAAGACTTCTATGTGACTTTAAGCATTATACAGTGAACTGTGGTCTCTAAAAAATATGCTATGTGCATCAACCAGGATATTGCCAAATAAAAACTGCTATGTGACAAATGTGCACGTAGCATATTTTATTTGTCCAAAATCAACTGTAATGGCTAGTAAAACATTTGCTATGTGGTTCTTTTTGAGATTGGGTTTGTGTGGTACTAGGCACCTCTCTCAATAACATTTTGTGACATGGCTGCTATGTGGCTAGTCAACACACAACAAGCAGTGTTCAAGTCTTAATACTGTGATTACTATTTCACTGTAATAATAACAAAGGGTGGCGTAAATTAATTCGATACATTCCTCTAATAATAGCGAAAACTTTTAATTCATTACTCTGAAACCATCAGATAATTAACTGCATGAGCTTGTAAAGTACGTTTTGTCAAGTTATAAAGTATAGTGCCTAAGTTTTTTCTTGAACCCTAAAATGAACAGAGGTAAGAAAATAATTGATTTAGTTTTAAAAGCCAGTGACAATAAGTGTTTAAACACTTATTGTGAAGAGAGAGGAGAATCAGGATGTATTAAGGCAAGAACTACCAAGGTAATCAGTTCCTCTGAATCAAGATCTTTTGAATTATTTTGAGATCCATCAACCATCCACATCTTCTGGCGCAAGTGTTGAGACCATTTCACTTAGTTTACTACGTGAAAGAGACAGTAGCTCACCATTTCTTACAACCTCAAAGAAGAAGGGATACATTATTTATGGCAGTGACAATGATGACAATTCATGAACCGATCAGCTTACCAGAGTACCAGAATTGTTTGCAAGGAACGATATCATGCCAAGCAGCTCTCAAGGCCCTCCTTTTCATCAATTTAGAACAAAATGTTGCCGTTTACATATGTTCAGTCAATTTTTCGATCATGCTTGCACATGAATGCAGTTTACAAAATGTGGTGCATTGAACAAAATAAAAAACCAGTGTTGAGAAATACTTTTTCAAGTGTTCTTAGAGAAAATATATTTTCAATTCACAAACCGAGAAAGGATCAATGCGATGTGTGCTCTAGTTTTCAGTTTAAAAATGTTTCGCAAGATGAGTATAAGACATGTCCCAAAAAGAAGCATGTAGCACTAAGAACAAAGCTATAGGAAATTTGGATAAACCTGATCACGTGATGATTGTTGACATGCAAAGAGTTCTTTAATCAAACTTACTTGCAGGAGCATTGTATTATAAACAGAAACCACACCTGCAGTGTCATAATTTTATAACTCTAGATCTGGGGATGTTATTTTTGGCACGAAGCAGATGCGGGGTTACGTCCAATGAAATTCCAAGCAGTGCCATTGATTATCTTAAACTACATGGCATTCTTATAAACACTGATGGGTGTAACTATCAAAATAGAAATAAGGTTTTGGCGATTGCATTGAGTGATTTCGCTTATTTTTTCAAAATAGAAGTGGAACAAATTATACTAGAAAAGAGACACACAATGATGGAGTTAGACAGTGTGCATTCCACTATAGAACAGTATATCAAACCTCCTATTTATGCACCACAAGAATTTATATAACAATAATGCATCAGGCTCGACCCAAACAACTGTATGATATAAGAGTGGTTCATTATGATTTTTTCAAAGATTATGAGCATCTAATCAACAATTTTCAGTCTATCAGACCTGGCAAAAAAAAAAAAAAAAAGGGTGATCCCTCAGTGAATGATATCAGAGGATTTTTATAAAGGTCTAACAGACAAATGTGTTTCAAACTTCGCCATTCACATCATTACATAATGCTTCCTCATTGAAAGCATCGTCCTTGAGATTATCCTGAACCTTCAACATTGTTTGACGGCCCATTGGGAATAACTTGATCTATGTTCAATCAGTTACAAGAACTTAAACCGTTTATTGACCTTCACTACCATCCATTTTATGATTGTTTAAAGTATAAGTCTGATTAATACCTGTTTTTTTTTTCCTTCAACAATAAAATACTAATGTAAATTAGACTTTTTTTTACTTATACCTGCTATGTGCCAATAATTGACAATTTATAATCTGCTATGTGCACAAATTACTCTAATTTGGTAATAATAAACAAATGATTACATTGGAATACCTAAAAATCAAATAAAATAATGGTATAACACATAACTTTAATTAGTTTTCATAAATCTGATTCATATAAAATTTTTCATATCTCAAAAGTCATACATTTCTCAATTCAATATCTAAGTTATACTTTTTGTGCATAGCAGGTATTTATTTGACAACAACGATTTGCAGTGTGTACAGATATTTCATAACAAGAGAATAAACTGAACAAACTTTACAGGAAAAACACAAAAAAAGTATCAAGAGTAAAAAAAAAAAAAAGCAGAATATTTATTAAAGTTATGAACATCTAATTACATGACAGTTTTAAATTTTCGAAAATATTCAAGCAATGGAAAGTATTCATACTTTGATAAATGTTCTAATAAACAGACAATTGAAAAATAGTTAAAACAACAGAAATCTATAGAAATGTAATGAGAATTGAATATTTATCACAAGCATCTAATATCATTGCACAACTTTTAATATAAACCAAAATTATGTTCTTGATTTATGCAAATTAAGTAAAAATTTATCTACAATATTTGTTACTGGCAGCAATTCAGTTGCTGAAATAAGCAACACATAAACATGTTGCAATTTTTTTTGAAAGACTGTGAAATAAACATTATTATAGAGAAAACCTTGTCTCCCCTCCCCTAAAAAAATCCAACAACCTGTACTCAAAAATAAATGTAGCAAATCAAAACAAATCCATGGGCTAATGCTCTTACCAAAGATATAATCATAGTTGAAAATTCTAATGTGAAGAATATATTGATTTTGGAGAGAGTACTTGTAAAACAGTGCATATAATCCTAATGCTTAGTTGTGATGATCACTGTCTCTCTGTAAAATTGGTTTGTAATTACTCTACTTAAAATACTCTAAAATAAAACTTTTACCATCATTACTCCAAAAAGATTAAAAAGTTACGCTAACAAAAATGTAATGCACACTACAATCGGCTTGAAAATTTTCATAATTACATAAAAAAAAATTAGCCAAAATCTGTGCTACACTAAAAATCCAGCCATTTTGATTTTTAACAGTTGGTTTTGTCATTTTTAACTTTAGGAAACTGCTTTATTTGGGTAGAGAAGTTAAAAGCTGTTGTATATATGTCTAGTTTATTTTCAAACAGTTTGATTTTTGCAAATACAGTATGTTTGAAATAGCTTTTTGAAATTTTGATTTTCATTTGCATTGCCTTGATTTAGAAGCAATTTGAAAACTTATGTGGCAGCATTGTTACTTTAGTTTCTATAATATTAAAAATAGAATATGAAATTATTTAAGTGGAAAAATATTAAATGTATTGAGTGTAGATTGTTAAGAGTATGATTTTTTGACATACTCTTAACAGCCGTGCATGTATATTTTTTTTTTACCTGTTGTAATTGCCTCCACAATGGAGTTTATCTACTAGTTTTGAATCATTTTCAAGAGTGGCACACAGTAAAATCTTGGTGTAACAAACTTCAAGGGACCGATGATCGAATTCGTAATCCTAAAAAAATTATCAGTGAAATTTCTTTAAATGAATTTTTACTATGATTATTTTTTATTGCAAATAATATATTCATTAATCTGAAATATTTATAATAGCAAAGTTTGTTATCAAGAGATTTTACTGTACACAGATCTTTTTTATGGGGAAAAGGGGAGCATGAAGGGGTTGTAGATGTACCTTTGTTAAAAGAATAACTGCTTATTTAAAATTAAAAGAATAGGATTTTTTTCTCTCTTCAGAATGTGGTGGGGAAAGGGAGTTTGAACACACACATAGGAACATAGCATTTGACTTGTTTTAGTAAAAACAGAGTTTAGTGCTCTTAAAATAAAACAACAGATGTTATCAAAATATAGTTATTCAAAATAAAGTGTGGTACATCTAAGGACATTTTCATGTTTTTTTTTTTTTTTTTTTTTTTTTACTAAAAAGGAGAAGGCACGGCTTCAGGGAAATTGATTTCAATGATCTTTGGCATAGTAATAGTATAATCATGTGAATGTACTATGTGTAAGATACTAAGACAAAATACTCAAATATAGTCGAGAGAAAAATTAATATTTATTTTCAAACCACTTCACCAAAACTTTAAATGTAAGTTACACACAAAATCGATAGAGTGTCACTATTACATAATCGGTAAGGTACCGGATTTTCATTCTGGCATAGTGGGTTTCAACCCTGTGCTGTGTAAATATTTTTCAGCTTTTTTTTTTCTTTTTTTTTTTTAAAGAAACAAATACTAGTAATTATTAACTCCCTTTTTAGTCAAGTAAATATTTATTTATTTTTTTGTTTCATTTTTTTACTTCCTGATTATCTAAATTTTATTTCTACTTGTAAAATCTTTGCTTTGGAATCAGAATTTTATACATTCAAATAATTCACTTTTAACACTCACAAAACTCAACATTGATTTAAGGTACATTTCATTTTGTCATAATGGTAGGACAGACTTTTTTTTTCTAATTTTCACCCATTCATGATGCCACAGCAACAGCATTATTTTTGTTTTAAATGTCTGTCATCTGTTGATGGGCTGTCAACTTTAAAATATCAGTTTATATTTCCCAAGTCTAATATTTTTATGATGTTAAAGTTTTGAATAGGAGTATTTAAACAATGATATTTGTTTTGAATAGTATTACAGCTAAAAATACATCATGAAGAGCGTTCTTGTTGTGATGAAAAAACTGAAAATTCTATGTATAGTGTTGCTTTGAAGGAGTGACTAAAATATACAGTAGCGTATTACAAGAGTTCACTTCTCAAAAATAATTTAATTGCATCGACAGCTTCTCTGACACACTATCTGAAAAAACTATGATGATAAGCACAAAACTGTATAAAAATACATTGGATGTGTTCAGTGATAAATTTTTAACTGATGAAGAATTGATCTCTACTCAAGAAAAGAGTATAGTAGAAAATTTTGAATCAGTTAAAGATGACTCATCTGATGACTATGTACCAGATGGAAAAAAAAATTAAAATAGTCATAATAATTATAATTAATAATATACCTACATTTAAATTATCATAACTATAATCAATTGTAAAAATATTCTTTGAATAGAAGAAATAAAATTTTAAAAATATACAAATAAATAAAAAGTATATAAAACAAAATAAATATGTAGTAAAAATAAATAAATGAAAAAGTAAATAAACATTTACTTGACTAAAAAATGAATTAATTACAAGTATCCGTGTATAAAAAAAAAAAAAAAGTGGAAAAATACTTGTGCAGCATGGGGTTCGAAGCCGCAATGCCAGAATGGAAGTCCAGAGCCTTACCAATTACTCAACGTAGCTCCATTGATTTTGCATGTAATTTATATTTAAAGTTTTGGTGAAGTGGTTCGAAAATTAACATTAATTTTTTTCGGCTGTATTTGAGTATTGCATCTTAGTACTTTACACATAGTATATTCACATGGTATAATACCACTATGCCAAAGATAATTGAATTCCGTTTCCCAGAAGCCATGCCTCCTCATTGTCAGAAGCTTAACCATATTACCATCATGTTCAATCTTCCTTGTCTTTAGTTGCTTATAAGTGACAGCAGTTATACTATCTCATTTAAATGGGAGAAGATGTAATGCCTTACAAGGTTTCTTCCCAAATTGTGAGTCTTATCTATAAGGGTGTGTTAACCCCCCCCCCTCTAAAAAATGTGAACTAATGATTTATGTGATTTTTCAAATAACAGATATAATTAAAATTGCACAGATGCTATATTCATGAATTGTGTATGCAGAAAAATGTAATGTATATATATGACTATACAACATTTCTAGCGTTTTCCAACATATCTGTTTATTTGCATTAAATAGACTTAAGCAATTTATCTTTACAAAATAATGATAGTTACTCATTCATTAGGATGACATTTAGCATAATGATTAAGCATGTGGTGACGGCGAGCAAATTTTTTAGGGCATTTGCTGCATGAATAAGGCTTTTCACCAGTGTGGATTCTTACATGATTATTTAACACATAAGGCCTTTGAAAAGACTTGGGACAGTATGGACATTTATGTTTCTTTTCAATAAAGTCAAAATCTGTAGAAACCATATTGAAAGAATTATTAACATTCAGTTCATTTTGTGAAGCATGCTGAAAAGTACGACTGGAAAGATTCTGAGCATAGAATGAACCTATAAACAAAGAAAAATCAACAAAACATAAAAATCGCAGATTGACTTAATTTATATGAATTTATTTAAAAAAAATTGTTTTAACAAGTTGCACAAATCATCAATGCAAAAATTGCAAGCTTGTACATCAGCAAAATCTGAATAATGCATGAAATCAAAACTATAAATGAAAACCAAAAAGCTTCCAAGAGTAAAAAAAAAGTGAAGATACTTATTCATAGTTATGAACATCCACTAACATACCAGTTTCAAATCTAAGCCTCGCCAAAGTGACAACATACGCCATTTGGAAGAGTTTTTTTAGGGAATCATTCGAAGCATTGACTTAGCAGCAATCAAAATGGGAAATGGTTTGACCGCCAAACAGTAAAGCAGGCATTTATTTGAAAAGTGGGGAATCCCTTAATACAGCCGCATTTTTAAAATTATCAACTATTTACGCCTTTTTTTATCGTTAGCTCGATGTACTAAATGCGAAGATTTCAATTTTCTGAAATTTGGCAGAATTCCCCCAAGTTAAATCAATGTACTCAATTGGCAAGAATTCTGAAGCTAGATCGCTTGAAATGCCCTAATAACTGCATTATTTCTGCACGGATAATTAAAATTTAATGCTGTATTATAATAAAACCTATACACTTGTTTTCAAAATGCTATTTTCTTAAGCTCTGAGTAAATTGCACCAAAAAGCCTAAAACTGTGCAAACGGTTAGAACTCACTTTCTAAAAATCGGCCTATCAGCCATTTTATTTTTCGCCAAACTAAAAAAATTTACATATTAGTCTCAGAAATCTTCAATCCTCATTGTTTTGCGTATAAAACACTTCATTCCTGCTCTCATTTCTTATGCGCACACGATATTATAATTAAAAAAATAACCTTACAAATATAAACTATAAAAAATCATTATTATTCTTTTATTTTTACTTTAAGAATTTAATATTTTATTCGGCAAAATCGCCACACATGGCAACCACGATGCTCATTTCACACTTTTTTCACTACAGGGGTTACAATTACGGAAAGCTTTCTGCGTGGAGAAAAAAAATCTCTTCAATTCCGGGAACAGGTGGACTTTCAAAGTTTTAAAGTGGACTATCATTTATTCTATATTATTTTACATATCTGTGCAAAATTTCAGGCTGACAGGTCCATTTTTGTGGATTTGTATACTACCCAAATCCACAAACTGACAAACAGAATTTCATTTTTATTTATAAGATAACCTACGCTTGTTTTTAAAAATACCCTCTCATTAAATTGCGCCAAGCGCTAGAATCATAGAAAATCTGACACACTTTCAGATTTTAAATACGCACTAAAGTGCTATATATTAAAAGTGTATTATAATCCTTCCCTATTTTCGTTCTTTCTTTCATTAAGTTGGAAAGTATATCATTATTCATGAGTGTGATTAAACAAAATTAAAATTGATATTTCTAACATCCTTTTTCTGGATGTAATACATTAGAAATAGATGCAGAAAAGCTGCTCAGAAAAATGCACAATTCAAACTGAATGAAAATTTCTAAAACTTATTCTCAGGTGTATTCATAACCCAAATAGCAGACGATTAAATTACGATAAATAGCACCAAGCATTAGAATCGTCCTCAAAATTGCACATCAACCCCTTTTATTTTTCGCCAAATTAAAAAGTTGCACATTTATTTTCGGAAAATTTCCAAATTCTATTTTTCTTTTGAGTATAAATCATTTTATTCCTGCTCTGATTTCACATGCACACAATATTTTAATTAAGAAATTGCCTTACAAATAATCCAAACAAAAAAAATAGTTATTCTTTTATTTTTACTCCAAGAGTGTGAATAATTTAATGAACTTGCCAAAAATGGCAACCTAGATATGCTCAAACCTTGCTCTTTCCACTGCGGGGTTACAATTGTGAAATGGCGAGAACAAAAATGATCATTTTGCGACACCTTTTTTATCGATATCTCCTCAAATAATTCGAATTTCGAAAAAATCGCTTTGAGGTGTGTCGGGACACGTCTTGGAGAATTACCGTACAAAATTTGGTAGGTCTACGATCACCCGTTTCG